>VWZW01007341.1:0-33466 GCA_013397115.1 Edolisoma coerulescens | reverse complement strand
GGGGATCCGTAGCCCCGAGCTGCGGCAACACATTGAACTGCCGGGCTGTGATTTGAGGGAGACGATTTACATTAGAGGGAGAATGTGGAGAGAGCCAGGAACAACTTGGAATGGGTCCTCGCATATTTCTGTGGTTATTTTTGGAGTACCGTCATATGGCAGGAGGTGGGCTCTGGAGGTATCCTTGAGCTCAGCATTTTCTCCATAGGCTGGTTACCCGGGAGATTGTACTAGAGGACCTGCGTGGCCCTTTCCCCATCAGTGGATTCTGTATTTCCCTTCACTGTTTCTCTGGCTGTTTCCCGGGGTATTGTTCCCTCCAGCGTGCCCGGCCCTCAGCCTGTCTCGGTGGGGACCCTCCTGTGGGCAAACAATGGTCTGGGTGTGCTGGCTGGGCAGTCACAGTGTGCTGCAGGCGATGGCAAAGCTGTGCTTCATTCAGCTGGGGATGGTGTGAGGTGACTCCTGATCAGCACCTTCTCCATTGCTGTGGGTGAGGTGTGGCTTCTCCAGCATCCCCAGAGAGACCAGCCCATGCATCCGTCTCCTTCCTGCACTTTGCCGGCACTTTCCCTCCAGCTTTCTCATGCTACACTTGTCCAAAGGGATTTTTGCTCCTGAAAAACTCGGGGTGTGGGAAGCACGTCGTTACTCCGGTCTGTTCCTTGTGGGTTTCCACATCCACGGGAGGGCTCTGGCTGTGTCAGGCCCCTTGGACCATGGCTGGAGAGCGGCTCTGGTGGCCTTCAGCTGCGTGTCCTTGTTGCCATCGGGTGAGTTTGGAACTGAGGGAAGGCTGCCCGGCTTTGGGTGATGGTCCTTGCAAGAAGGGATTTAATTACTCCTTAATGATGTTGGTTTAGAGTCTGGCTCGGCAGGCACGGAGCCCATCCATGGGGCTCCCCGGGGCGCTCGAGCCGTGCTCTCCGTGAGGACCTGTCTCTGCTGCGTGCAGGGATGCAGGGCATGTTCTGGAAGCTGTGGCAGGTCCAGAGCATTCCCTCATTACCCAGCGATAACCTCCGTGTTTGGAGTCAAGGACCAGGGTGCAGCTGTCTCCTGTGGGGTGTGAGCCCTGCTGGGAGGGGAGGATTCCCATCTCTCCTCTTCCCACCATCCCTGTGCCATGGGGATTGTTTTCCTCAACGCAGCCATTCCCAGCAGAGCCCTGGGCAGGGCTGTGGGGTGCAGAGCCTGTGTTTGGCTGCCTTTGGCAGGGATGGGTTCTTCCCCTGCTGCTTTGGCTGCTTGTGGATATTGTGCCTAGAACTGTCCAGAAGTTTTATCAAATTTTGAGATGTGAGCATTCTCCAGACCTCTTAGGGGAGATGTTTTGGTCTGGAGGAAGCATCTAGAAAGGGGTTTTGAAGTCCAGTATTGGATTTCTGGTGTGAAAGGTGTGAGTGTAGCAGAGAGCCCGTGTTCCTGGCATGTGGAAGGGGAAGGTTTTGGTGCCTTCCCTGTGCAGTGGAGACACAGAGTGTGCTGGGCCCCCTTCCCTGGGCTGCTGCTGTGGTTGCCACCACCACCACAACCTTCCAGGGTAAGTGTCTCCTGGCGCCTGATGTCTTTGTGGCCCGGAGGGGTGGCAGGCTCGGCTGAAGAAGTCACTGCAGCATAGAATGGGGAAAATCTTAAAAACCCATTTTCTTGCCTCAGGCAGCTGAGCTCCCTGTTAAGCTCTGGATGATGACCTTGGTCCTGGTGAGGAGCTGGATCCCTCACTGATTTCCAGAATAACAGTAAGGCCTTCTGCTGGCAGCACCGAGCCCTCGTCCCGCAGGGGACTCCGGCGTCGCTCGGGGCGTCCTGCCTGCCTTCCCCTCGCTCCAGCACCGCTGGGGACTTCTGCTTTCCTACGGGAGCCTTTCAGACACGCACAGACCAGTCAGGTGCCTGACTAATTCTGTCCCTAAGAGAAGAAATCTTTCCCATAACTAATTAGGATTTCTAAATTAGGAAGCTGCAGGGAATGACCTGTCGGTTAAAGGGCAGGGGGTGGGCTTGGCTCTTCCCAGCCTTGCTCTGAGCTTCCTGCTCAGACTCACAGACATCACTGGAGTGTCCTTTGCCTTAATTCTCTTTGGCTGTGCACTTGGGCTATTTCCCTGCTGCCTTGGGCACGGTGCTCCGGCGCCGAGTGACAGCTGGGACGCCGATGGGGAGCGCGTGTGCGCGAGGAAATGGGCTCAGTACGGGCTCGGCTCCGCGCAGAGCGGCGTGGGCGGCTGCAAGGCCTGGGTGTAGTAGACTTTCATGCGGTGCCTGTCACTTGGAGGTCTGAGCTGAGCCTGAAGCTCCCTCTGCCAAAGGAGAAACACAAAACAGTGGCAGTTCCCAAGTCCCTGGGTACTGGGAGCTCCTGCGCAGGGAAACTTGTGCAGCCGCAAATACCTGACTCTCGCACGGCACCTAAAAATGTGCTGGCGCTGGGGCTGTGACAGCGATGGCTGCGTGGCTCATTGTTCTCATAGAGCAGTCGGTGGCTCTGAGTCAGCAGGTTTGGGTTTGTCACAGCCTGTGCGGGTCCGTGGTGCTGAGCAGCAGGGCTGGCCCTGACCCTGCTGCGGGGGGATGTGGGGTTTGAGCCCGGACTCACAGGCACTGTGAGCTTCTGCTGTCCCTTGAGCCTGGAAGGAGTTGTGTCTGTGGGAGCTGGAGGACAGCCTCCCTCGGGAGCCCCTTCCAGCCCCTACCTGTGCCATTCAGCTCTATAAAGCTGAGCATCCCTGCTGCTGGCCAGGCTTCCTGGTCTGGTCCTTCATCATCCTCCTGTCCGGGTTACTGGAGGTGGAAGGCGTGGTGGGAGGAGACTGTCTTTGATGGGGACATGTTGCAATGCTTCCCTGTGGCTGCAGATCCAGCCTTCCTCTCCTTCCAGCCCTTGAGTGGAAGCTTGTGGGTTCTCCAGGACCGAAGTGTGTCTCCAAGTGAAGAGGAGGAAATCTGGGCGGCCACATTTTCCAGTGTGGCAGCAGTGGCTGCTTCCTGCAGCAGCTCTCCTGCCCACACAGCGTGTCCCTGGTGCAAAGCAGGGTGCTGGGCCAGACCCCATGGATGGCCCTTGTCTTGGAGGACAGCTGCTCCCTCTGTCCTGCCTTGCTCCAAGGGGATGAACTCTCTGGGGATGTATGGAGCCATAGAATCATGGGTTTGGGTGGGAAGGGACCTTAAAGCCCATCTCATTCCACCCCTCCTACCTTGGGCAGGGGTACCTTCCACTATCCCAGCTTGCTCCAAGCCCCATCCAGCCTGGCCTTGGACACTTCCAGGGATCCAGGGGCAGCCACAGCTTCTCTGGGCACCCTGTGCCAGGGCTTCAGCAGCCTCACAGGGAAGGATTTCTCCCTAATATCCAATGCTAAGAAGAGCTGTTGGGCTGAAGTTTGGTACAACTGGGACAGGAGTCAAGGTCTGCTCTCCTTGAGCTGGGCAGGGAGTGGTGGGACTGTGTGGAATGGGACAGATGTCCCAGAGCCCTGGATGGGTGATTTGGTACAAATTCTCGTGTCTGCTTGTCCCAGCACACAGCTGAGGGGGCTCTGGATGCAGCTCAGAGTTGTCAGTGTCCTGACTGGTGTGTGCACGCCCCTGAGCCCACTCATGCACCCTCCTCAGGCGTGGGAGCAGCAGACAGAGCCTCAAAATCTGGATGGTAATGCTCTGGGAGAGGATTTTCTTTCCCATTGATGGTCTGTGTCTTGCCCTCTGCAGGGCAATCCTGGCTCCCCGGGCCGGGTCTGCCTCCCGCAGGAGCTGCCGTGGCGGGGGAGCCGCACAGCACCCCGGGCCTGGCGGGATCACAGCGCCGAGGGGACACTGGGCTGACCCTATTGTGCTCAGAACACGAGACAAATGAGGCTGAAGCTGCAGATCTGTGGCTGCCAGCAGGTCAGCAGTTCCAGTCGGGCACTTGGCCTCTTTGTGGCAGTGAAATGCGGCCGCAGGTCGGGATCTGCTCCATCCCCCTCTCAGTGCCCAGCCCGCTGCCCACCAGCTGTAACTGGACCCTGGGCCCACCCCACTGGGTCTTGCTGTCCCCGAGCCCTGCTGGGATGCGAGGAGCTGGGGTGGGGAGCGGGAGCAGGTGCGGCGCCAGTGTAAAGCGCATCCTGCGTCTGAGGCGATGCTGAATGGGGATTCACGGCCCAGCCCTGCTGCCAGGTTCCTCCCACCGGCTCCTTCCTCCCTCTGCTCCTACTAACCCACTGCCGGGGCCCCTCGCTGCCTGGCAGCAGCGGAGATGTCTGCTGGTATCCTTCCCCGAGCATCAGATGGAGAGGAAAACACAGGGTGGAGTCAGCTCTCGCACAAAGGAAATGTTGAGGTATCGTTTCTGCCTTCGGTGCGTTTTTTAGGTGGCTGGGGAGAGATTAAACAGGATCTTAACACATTCACAGCCCCCTTCCCACCTCATTTTCCTGTGAATCTGTTGCTGTCATGGTATCTTTCGGATGATATTTTTAGCTTTGCCTTTTCCTTTTTTTTCCCCTCCTCTCCTCGTATCAGGCTTTTGAAGGGAAACACGTTTCTATGGGAGAACAGAATGAGCCATTTCACGAGACATTTTGTTATGGGCAGAAGGGCCGGGAAATCTGATTGTGTGTTTGAAATGACACATTCCCCTTTGTAATCAGCTAATCGGCCTGGCTGGGGCCAGTGCCAGCAGCGAGGCGTCCTGGCCGGGCTGGAGGCGGGCGGGGGATGGAGGGAGCAGCCCCTCGCAGCCTCCCCCGGCCCATCCCGACGGGACCATCCCCAGGTGGCCACACATGAAGGGCTGCGGTGCTGGGGGGGTCCTGCAGGTTTTTCTCTCGACGATCCCGTGGGAAGCGCCGCTCTGTGCAGGAGGGAAGCGGCTGGGTGTTGGAATGAGGAGCGCTCTGGGTCTGGCAGTGTCTGTGCTGGGGGGGCCGTGGCGCCTGACAAGGCTTTGGGGCTCTGCTTTGGTGATGCTGAGAGGGATGTGGCAAAGGGCTCGAGGTGGGAGAGGGGTGGTTGGACAGCTGGGGCTGCTGCTCGCTGTGGGAAGGTGCCATTTTTGGCAAGGATACAGACTGATGTTGACGGTGAACTTTGGCAGGGGAAAATTCCAGCCCGAGTTCTCAGCAGTGTTTCCCTTTAGGAGATTTACTCAAGTCCTGATAGATGAAGGTCCTGTGGAGTGAACTGGCCAGAACAAGAGAAGCCTCCTGTGAGGGCTGATCTGGCTCTGGGTATGCACATCCCTGTTACCTCTGCAAACTCCCTGGGGCTGTTCTTCAGGGAACCAAGGAATGCTTCCTGCTGGTCGGGCATGGTGGCCATGGCAGCATAACATCTCTGGAAGTGTCCAAGGCCAGCCTGGATGGGACTTGGAGCATCCTGGGCTAGTGGAAGGTGTCCCTGCCCATGGTGGGGGGTGGAACGAGATGGGCCTTAAGGTCCCTTCCAATCCCATTCTGGGATTCTATGGGATGAGTAAATCCCTGCTCGTCACCTCGATCTGGTGTGAGACCCATCTGTAAGAAAATGCAGCTGACTTGGTGTGACCAAGGGAAGGGATGTAGAGAAGGTGCAGCTGCCCATGCTGTGTTTCGGGGACAGGGTCACTGTCAGCCCGCCTGGCCACCTCCACGCTGCTGATGGAGCTTTGGAGCTCAGTCCCACCCTGGGCAGGCATGGGAAGGCCATGGTGGTATGGTCCATGGACTGGTCCCTGGTGTGGTCCATGGACTCCTCTGTGTCTCCAGCTGTGCTGCCGCGCTCCCTGCCCTGTGTGTGCTCCTGCTCTGGGTAGGGGACACTACAAGCCCTTGTCCCTTGGACCCATCAACAGGTTTGCAAGGCACTGGTCTAAATCTGGGTGAGCTGGAGCAGTGCAGGGCTCCTTCCTAAGCCCAGCCAGCGGTGCCTTCATCCGTGTGCCACCATGTCCCAGCGCCTGTCCCCGGGCAGCGTCACGCCGACCTGTCAGGGCCAGGCTGGCTGGCTGCGATGACGAGGTGGTGACAATGTGGGTCACTGTGGGATGTGTGTGAGCCTGGGGCAGTGTCTGTGGCTGAGAGGCTGTCCACACCAGCCTGGCGCCGGCAGAGCTGCGTGGCAGGAGGTCGGGGTGCAGTCTGACGTGGATTCCTGCTCGCAGGAGCGTGATGGGGAGCTGCTGTTTGTGGGCAGAAGCGAGCAGGGCTGGGGGAGGCCTTGCTCCCACTGCCAGTATTCTCAGAACACTTCATTAATATGATCCTAACTGATGCAGCGTCTCACATCCCAAAATGGCCACAGCTCGGAGCCTGCACAGCAGCCCCGGGGGCTGCGGCCTCTCCCAGGGCAGGAGGGGTGGTCTGAGGCCGGTGGGGAGTGCAGGGGCTTTGTTTGGCAGTGTCAGCACAGGCAGGCTGGGGAGTGCCCAGTGCCACTGCCCGGCCCGTGGTGGCTGCATCCTCATCCTCCCTCGCAGCAGGAACGGGGTGCAGCCCCGGGCTGCTGGGGCCGCTGGTGCCATACTCCTCCTCTGGGGTCTGTGGGAAGCTGGCTGCTCCTGCACCTACCCGCCCATCTCTGCCTGCCCATCTCTGCCAGGCATCTGTCGACCCCCCATGAGCTGGGGGGAGAGAAATCTGAGCACACAAACCTGCAAGCAGCGTGGAGTACCCACAGAAATCACTGGGCTCAGCAGAGAGACTGCGCCAATGTGGGGAGAGAATCCCACAGATCCCCTGTGGGACCTGTGTCCGCAGCTGGGGCCAGCAGCTGCTGGTGTTGGAGTCCATTCCTGGGTCAGCTCGGCCTGTTGGGGCACCCATGTGTCCTGCTGGAGACATAGAGCCCTTCTCATGGGTCTCTCGGTCTGCTCTGGCTCCTGAGCCTCTGAGCAGGAGCATCTCCGTGAGCAGAGGAGGCAGGTGAAGGAGAGGGATGTTTGTCTGGGCTCTGGATGGAGTGGTGTGGGCACATAGCTGCTGGCATGGGACAGCAGCCCCCACACACCAGTGGCATCCCTGAGCCTGCGGACGGTGGCACTGGGGCACACATCCAGCTCCGGTGCTGGGCACTGGCGTGGGAGTGCCCAGGCCCCGTGACAGTGGCCCTGCGGTGCCTGTGGGTGGGGGCCCAGGGCTGTGGGTGCCACCAGTGCTGCAGCTGGGCACAGGCGTGCCCTGCGTGGCCACCCAGCCCTGCTCCCCACACCCTAGGACAGCTGAGCCAGTGAGACCACAGGGCTGGGAAGGGATCTGTGCCCGCTGGGCAGGGGTGCACGGCAGTGTACCCAGAACCAGCACACGGTGACATCCTGCCCGTGCTTCCCCAGGGGGACACACAGAAAAGGGCCAGGCAGGTGGTGGCTGTGACCCCCTCCTCTTCACCTTATCTCTCTCGACCACCTGCTCAGGGGTGGGTTTGTTTCCTTGGAGGTGCTGAAGCTCACAGCCTTGTTGCATCGGGTTTTCTGGCTCGGTCCAAAAGAAAAGCGGAGCAGCTTTTGTGCCCCCTGGGAAAGCTGCCCTGGGTCGGTGCTGCTCGGGGCAGGCTGTCGGCTGCACACAGCTGATGTTTGCTTGTGGAGAGTGAAAGGGTTTTGCTGAATCCATGGGAGGGGTGGGAGCTTTGCATAGGCCCGCTTTGCTTCTGCCCGGGGGGAGGCTGGGCCTTGCCTGTCCAAGGAGGTTTGAAAATTAACCCTTGGAAAAGCCGGAGGTATCCCTGCTGTGCCAGACCGTGCTTCCTCCCCGTCACACTGCAGTGCCACCGGGCAGATTCTGCTCCCTCCTTCGGTGCAGTTGTCATGTAAAAGTGGCTCTGAAGATGCTGTTGTGGGCTGGGCTGTCCCTGTCACGCAGCTGATTTCCTCCTGCCACGGCCGGGGGAGCGGGGCTGGCCCCGGGGTCCCGCACCACTGCCCTGCCCTGGGCCCGCAGCCAAAGCCCTGCCCGCCAGATGCTGCCCTCGGTGTCACTGTGAGCCACAGGGATGGGTGACAAAGGCACAGATGGCCTGAAAGGAGACCTTGGGCCATGCCCAGGGGATCCGGTGGCACTCGGAGCTGTGTGGGCTCGGCGGTGCTGCTGTAGTAAATATTTGCTGTTCTCCGGGAAGGAGCAGGGCTGGCTGCACATCAGGAGAGCAAAACGATGTCTAAAGCAATCCACAGCTCCCATTTCCAGCAGGGAGATTTGCATGGAATCCAAACACAGTGCTGGAGCCGGGCAGGCACCCTCTGGTGACAGCTGTAGCTGTCCTTCCGAGCGCTTGCCGTCATCTCTGGGAAGGGCTTTTCCCTTCTTTTTAACCAAATCTGATTTCTTCTTTGCAGGTTGTGAATCGTGCCCAGGCCGACTGCTGAGAGCAGCCTCTGGAAGCAGCGTGAGTTTATCCTGAAAGCTTTTGTTCTCCTTTCCACATCCCACATGAGGCTGAGTGGGTTTTGCAGCACAGAGAAGGTTGCTCAGCACGGAGAGGTGCTGCAGGGAGAGGCTCGTCTGCCAGGAACCCCTGGGAATCTGGCCTGCTCCCACCAAAACACCAAACTGCTGGGCTTGGGCTCGTCGTGGCTTTCTTTGTGTTGGGACTGCTGCCTGGTTTGGCTGGGACTGGGGCAGCAGCCCCTTTGCCAACTGAAAGGCTCCTGCAGGCTGCCCGAATCCCCGTCCGCTGCCCGAGCGGGTTTGGGACGTCACGCTCAGCGCTGGGCTCCCCTGCTCTGGGTTTCTGTGGTCTCTTTTGCATGGAGGATCTGAGGAAGGCAGCGTGTTCACAGACCAGCCGTGGTGTTCTGCTGGCTGTGGATCCCTGCCCAGGGCTCAGCTCCCTGGGCTCACGGGGCTGGGCACAGCTGGCCTGAGGTGCGTCCTGGGAAGGCCGGCGCTGCCGGGCAGCTGGGACTGAAGCATGGGAGAGGTCTGAGCTGCAGAATTCAATTGCTGTGATGCCTGAAAGAGTCGAGGGCTTGTGGTCCAGGCCTTTTCAGGGACCCCTGGGTCCCTCCAGCTGGTTGTGCTGCTCCATTCCAGGGCCCCACTGCACAGCACGGTGACATCCGTGTGAAACCAGATGTGAGCTGCTTCCAGCAGCCCATGTGGGGTGGGGATGGCTGAGGGGACAAGGTCTTGCTTCTGCTGTGGCTCTCTGACCTGCAGAGTGAGGTGAGCCTGGGCAGAGCATGACCCTCACCCTGGGCTGAGGTGGGAGGACGATGTCCTTATCTGAAAATTGGGATGAGGAGCTCTACAGCTGCTCCCTGCTGTCCTGGCTCTTCCTCAGGTGAAAGGAGTGTGGCAGTGTGCACCACAGGGCTCAGACCCTGCTGCCCACGGGGTTTGGCTCCTGCCCACACAAGGTAATGGGTGCAGGTTCTTCATCCAGAGGTTCCACACCCAGAGGGTGCTGGGCACTGCCCAGGCTCCCCAGGGAATGGGCACAGCCCCGAGGTTGCCAGAGCTCCAGGAGCGCTTGGACAGCGCTCTCAGGCGTGGGGTGGGGTTGTTGGGGTGTCTATGCAGGGCCAGGAGCTGGACTGGATGATCCCTGTGGGTCCCTTCCAACTTAGGATATTCCATAACTGTGGGTGTGGATCCAGGCAGGGGATCTGAGTCGCTGCTGAGGGCTGTGATGGGCTCCTCTGATGGGCTCCTCAGGGCCAGAGCTGGCTCTGGCTCAGAGCAGGGCAGGTCTCCACGATTTATGAGCAGTTTCTCACCAGCTCTCCTCCTCCAGGCACTTTGGGAGATGCCAGCTCCACCCGTGCCCGGGGTGCAGGGAGAGCCAGGAGGGTGGCAGGGTTTCTCGTCCTGCCTTTGTGTGCTCAGGGGTTTGGGAGTGGGGTGACCAGTCTGGAGCTGGTCGAGGCAGAGCTGCTGGCCCAACGTCACTGGTGGATTTCAGGTGCTCCTGCACGGCCTCAGTGTCCCTCGAAGGTGTGGTCAGGGTGCCCTGGGCTCTGTGCTGGGCTCTGTACCAGGAAGGCTGCCTGGGAGGCTGGGCACCCATGTGGGAGTGTTCTGCTCCTGGGCAATGCCACTGGGAAGCTCTGCCCCTGGATGGGGTGCAAATCCCTATTGGGGTCCCCCGTGCTGGGGTGGCACGAGGAGCAGGAGGACATGTGCCATCCCCACGGTGACCCCTGGTACCCAGCCAACCCCTTGCCTTTGCTGGTGGCTTTGGTGGCCCAGGTGCAGCTGGGGGGCAGTGGCCCAGGTCTGGGTGGCTTTGGTTTCGCAATTGCCCCTTGAATCTCGTGAGTGCTGGGCCTCGGGGCGCTGCAGCAGAGCTGCTCTGTGTCCCTGCACTCGGGGCAGGCTCTCCCAGCCTGTGCTGGTCCCCTGCAGATCCCAGCTCCCCCACAGGTCTGGGCAAGCAGATCCTTGCCAGCACAGCCTGGGCCAGCTGCTGCTGTGTGCCCAGGGAGGTGTCCCCGCGCTTCAGGAAGGGTTGGTGACACTGACGTAGTGGCACAGGGGTTGTGCTGGCAATGAGCTTCTCCTGTCTCTGGGTTCCAGCAGCTCCCTCACAGCTGGTGCTGTGTCCTACCTCCTGGGCAGGGTTCCTGGCTGCTGGGGTTGGGTGGGGGCTGGTTCCTTGGGAGCTTGCTGGAAGGATGTGGTCATCCATCAGTTGGCCTGATGGTCACTGTAGGTCCCTTCCAACTGAACTACCCCATCCTCCTCGAAGTGCTGCACAAGGTGTCACCTCTACCTTGGGGAAAATGACACTTTGTCACCACTTTGGATCCAGGCAGGGCCCCTGTGGGGCTGCAGAGCAGAGGATGATGATGGTGGGGAGAGTGCTTGGCCCTTCCTTTGGAAGGCAAGAGAAGATGGGAGAAGGCAGGGCTGAGCCTGTGCCAGGACTGGGCTCCTTTTGGTGGCTCCCCTTGCTCTGGGTGCAGTTCCCATCCTCAAGCTCCTCTCCTCTTCCAGCCCACTGCTTCCCAGGGTGTCTGGCCCTGTGTTCTTGCACAGGAGCAGCTGATCCCCCCTGGCTGCCACATCCCAGCACAAGGCAGCCGAACCCATGGTCTCTGCCTTCCTCTGTGGGCAGGAAGGAGGGTGGGAGCAGCTCTGCCAGTCACGGGCAGGGGAAGAGCATTCCCTGGTGATGGGTATTCCACAGGGGCTGCCACACCCCTGCCTGCCCCTGGAGTGCAGCCCAGGGGCCTTGCTGGTGCTCCCCAGTGGGCAGTGGCATCTGAGCTGGGTTCCCAGGGCGCTGGCTGCTGCCACCACAGCCTTTGGCTCAGTGTCCCTCCCCTGCTGCGCCAGAACATTCCAGAGCTGTGCTCTGGTGCCATCCCCATGTGAGGGCTGGAGCAGGAGGGCAGGGATGGCTGCAGGGCTGCAGGTCCTGGTCCCTGCCTGGGCTGACTGCTCCACTTGGCCATGGCACCCTTTGGACAGTCATTCCCCATCCCAAAGAGCAGGGGGGGTCAGCAGGGCAGGGCCAGCACCCGGCACGGCCGCTGCGTGCCCCAGGCAGAGCCCCGGGGCTGTGGGGATGTGTCCCTGGGGGGTTCACTCCCAAAGCTCTGCTCACAGGCAGTTTTTAACGCCTGCAAAGCTCAGGTGAGCGCGGAGCCCCTGCTGAGGTGCCCCCTCAGCACCCTGGGCAGGATTAGGTCCCTGTAAGAGGAATTGGCCCAGGGCACTGCACGGATCCCCTTTGGCCTGAGAAAGGCTGTTGGGCTGTTTTACGGAGTAGTTGGGAGGATGAGGCTGTTCTGTGCTCCCTGCCCTCCACCCCTCGCCACAGCAGGACCCTGGCACAGCCCTGGCACAGCCTTGGCACAGCCAGTGGGAGCTGGCAGTGCCGCCTGCGGGTACCAGGGCTGTGCCCTGCCTGGCCCTGCCCTGCCCCAGGGCTGCTGCTGCACTTTCCTCTTGATTTGGGGCCCATCCTGGCTGCAAGACATGCCTTGGTCAACGAGCCTTGCTCTGTGCCGTCCCAGCTGCTTGGGCTGAGCAAACAGGTTTGTGGTATGTGGCAATGTGGGCCCTGAAGGCCGGGGGAGCTGCCAGCTCCCTCAACCTCTTGGGAAAGGCTGGCTGCTGGCCAAACCCCTGCTTGCCTTGGCTCAGCCTTTAACCTCTTGTGCATCACAGCACTCAGGAGCTGGGCTTCCCCCGTGCTGGGTCACGGTGGGGCGGGCTGGGGTGCCCACCCACCCTGAGCCCTGTGCCCGGCTCTCGGAGCCTGCTTTGCCCAGAGCTACGCTGGCATCTTGCCACTCCTTTGGCATGCAGGGCTGCCTGCTCAGGCAGCAGGAGCTGGGGCTGTCTGGGAAGGTGCAGCTTTGCTGCTCTGGTGGCCCCGTGCTCACCCAGCCCTCGGCAGGTGGTGCAGGGCTCTGTTCCCACCTGACGTGCCACCCGCCCTGCTGCTCTTGGCCAGGGGTTTGAGGGCTGGGCTGGCTCCTGCCTTGCTGCACTGGGGATCCCTGTGGGGCTGGGTGGGGAGGAAGAGCTGTCTGCTCTCACATCCCTGCGGAGGAGGATTTGCCATCCAGGACTGGCGTTTCGACAGCTTTTCTGGCACAGCAGGGCCCAGGGGATGTGGAGCTGTGGGCAGCATCTGAGCAGGCCCAGTGTGGGCTGGGGATCTGCAGGACTTGCTCCCCAGGGAACAGCAGAGGCTGGACCATGTTCAGGAGAGCACCTGGCCCTGGTGCAGGTGTGCTCCGGGGCATCATCTTCCAACAGCACCTCTCTGGCTTCTTCCAGCCCACTTCCCACAGCCCTTGCTGTTCTTTCCTTTTCCTGGGAGCCCCTGAGCAGCAGGCAGGACGCTTGGTGGGATGCTGGGGGGTTGGTGGGGCGTTGGAGGGAGCTCTGCACTGTGGAGGAGCTTTCAGAGCCTCAGGCCACCGGGCTTGCTGGATGGAGGGGGAGGTTGGGTCTCGTTGCCACTGGTGTCACCTGGAGGTGCTTGTCCAGCTCCCATGTGCACGCTGTCACTCAGGGGAGCCAGTGCTGAGCCAGGGTTGTCACTCCACTTCTCCCCAGGTCCCACCTTCCTCCAGCCAGAATCCCAGTGTTTGCCAGTACAGCCACTGGTGTGGGGCAGGTGGGGTGGGCAGGAGCAGCCTGTTCCTCACTGCCAGGTTGTGCTTTGTGATGGATTTTGGATGGAAAATTGGGGATGGCTGAATTCGGGAGGAGGAGGGAAGGAGAGGGCTGCCCTAATCCTACTCTGGATTCAGCTCGGCTTTTGTGCACAAGCCTGCTCAGCTGCAAGTGAGAAGGTACCCGGGTTGCCGGGGAGACAGAGCCGAGGGATGTGGCGGATGCTGCGGCCGTGCAGGGAGGGTTGTGTCACCCTTTGCTGCCACCAGGGACAGCCCCGGTGACAGTCCTGAGGCTGTTGCAGGGGACACAGTGCTGAGCCTCGCGTGTGCCAAGAGGCCTTGGTGCTGTGAGCACCCTCACCGGTGGCTCCTGGTGGCTGTGGCCACCCTGGGTGGTGCCCTGAGGTCAGGGCAGGCTGGGAAGAGCTGGGTGGCTGTGGGTGCCTCTGGCATGGAGCAGGGCCCATGCTCCAGAGCCCTCTCCAGGTGTGTCCCTTGTGCCAGCCCCAGCAGGGCGATGCTGTCTGGGGGGGCAGGTGGCCTTGCCACCACTCAGCTCATCCCCCGGTGACCAAGGTGGGCAGCCCCAACTCTTGGAAAGTCCAGGCTTCTCTCCTCTTCTAGAAGGGACCGGTCACGGACCACCTTCAGGTCCCCAAGGGGTGCCCAGGGACTGGCGAGCGGAGGCACTCGGTGCTGTGCCAGCCCAGGGCGGGTGGGATGGAGGGCCCAGGCTGGGGTGGGCTGGAGCCCACCTCTGGCTTTGTGTTCCTCGTCCTGCCTGAAGCTTTCCCGGTTTAGCTGGGAGGGCAGGAGCCGTGCCAGCCTCTGCCTGGGGCTGGTCCCTGGTCCAGGACCCCTTGGACACAAATTCCTGTGGTGGGATGTGCTGTGGTGGGGCCAGACCAGCTGTGGCTGTGGGATCCCTGCTCCCAGTGTAGGGCTCAGGGTGCCTGGGTTGGGACCCTCCTCTTGGAGCAGGAGAGTTCTGGTGGTTGTCTCAGGCTCTGCCCTCCTTGAGCTCTGCCCTTGGGTGTGGTGGGCAGGGGAGGCTTTGCTCAGGTTTGCTTTTTGTTTCCCCTTTATTTATTTATTATTGTGTTTTGAAGCTTTTCCTGCAGCCCTTCCTTCTCTTGTCATTTAATTGTCCAAGTTCCCTGAATACTTGTCACCTGCCTGGGGGTAGAATTTGAGACACATCAAAGGTAGCTGAGCTTCTGCAGGCGCTGAGCGAACATCCTCTGGGAGCTGGGGAGAGATTAAACAGCAAGGAAAAACAACTGCTGTGCTCAGGATTGTCCAGGAGGTAAAATGGAAGGGCTGGGGGAGAGCGAGGGAAAAGCAGCAATATTTGCTTCCCGGAAAATGTCTGCCCTGTGCCTGGGAGGGGGCTGGATGGGGGCACACGAGGCTGGAGCAGCTCTGCAGCGGGAGCTGAGGGGCTCCGTGCCTCGCTCCCGGGGCTGCCCCCGGACTGGGTTTGTAGGGCTGTTCGTGGGATTGGGGCTGTGCCGGGTGGAAATGACTCGGCTCCCTGCCGGCCTGCAGGAGCGGGGCAGGGGTGACAGGGTTCAGGGAAGTGGCAGAGATGGTGGCACACCTGGCCTGGAGTCCCCCGGGCTCTGGGGGCACAGCGTGGGCAGGGGCAGGCCGGGAGGGGATGGAGCTGCACCCGCCCGGCTGCGCCCGCGGGCTCCGGGTGCTGCTGCCTGCGCCAGGGCTGGGTCGGGCTTGAACTGTCAGCTCAGCAGGGGCAGAAAAGGAGTTTTCAGCTTTGACTCTGGGAGTGATACAAAGCAAATGGAATAAATCCTGAGCAGTGACATTATTTGTGGTGTCAGGCCTGGATCAAGGCTTGGAGAGGTGTCAGCACCTCGGTCTCTGGCAGAAGCTGGTGCCAGCTGCACCTTGTAGGCCTTGGCAGAGCAGCCTTTAGGGCTCCTGGGGGCTGCCCTGGCCCTGCTGGGGCCTGTGACCAGCCCCCTGAGCCTTGGTGAACCTGCGCTCAGGGAAGAATGGATTTTGGGGATGTTTCTTTTGGTTTGAAACCCTTATAGCAATAGGCATTTTGTTGCAAAAAATATCTCCTTACCATATCTCAAAAAAAACCCCAAAATAACCCACCTAAGATATTCTCCTCCACTTCCCTGAAAAACCTTAGGGTTTGATGCTGCTGGTGGGTGAGGCAGTGTGGGATGCTGTGCCCCAGCACCCGGCACATCCATATGCCAGCAGGGTGGGGGGAGCTGGGGACTTTGGGGAGCAGCCAACTGCAGCTCTCTCGGGCTCCTTTAATGCCCAGGGTGCAGTGCCAGGGTGCCAGGGGGCAGTGCCAGCATGGGAAGCTCGTGGAAGCCTCCATGTGCTGGTGGGTGTGTTGATTTCCTGCAGCACTGGCAATCAGTCAGATTTTCGGGTGCCGAGTCAAAGGAAAAGCTTGGGTTTACTCTCTGCCTCTGACCTGTGAGAGGTCAGAGCTCTGCTGGAGACACCGGTGCTGGGGGTAGTTTAAGGAAGCCCCCAAAGGTCTGTTTTCCAGCTGTGATTTTCCATGGTTAATACAGCAGTTTCCTGCTCCTCTTCCCAGCCAGGTAAGCTGTCTTCCCTCAGAAGGGAAATGAACTGCAGGATAAATTGCAGGCAGGGCCCAAAAAGACATTTGCAAGAGCAATTCTCTCCCTTGAGCTCCTGCCTGTTTCACTTGTGGATCTGCTGCTCTTCTCCTGTGAGCTTGGAGCGTTTTCTTCCATGCAAATGAATTTTGAGGTGTGGAGGGATGTTGGGCTCTGTTGGCTGAGGGTGATCAGCCTGGAGAGGAGAAGCCTCCAGAGAGGCCTTAGAGCCCCTTCCAGGGCCTAAAGAGGCTCCAGGAGTGCTGGAGAGGGACTTGGGACAAGGGATGGAGGGACAGGACACATGGAATGGCTTCCCACTGCCAGAGGGCAGGGATGGATGGGATATTGGGAGGGAATTGTTCCCTGTGAGGGTGGGGAGGCCCTGGCACAGGGTGCCCAGAGCAGCTGTGGCTGCCCCTGGATCCCTGGGAATGTCCAAGGCCAGGCTGGATGGGGCTTGGAGCAACCTGGGATAGTGGAAGGTGTCCCTGCCCATGGCAGGGGGTGGCACTGGTTGAGCTTTAAGATCCCTTCCAACCCAAACCATTCTGGGATCCCAGTCAGCTGGACTGGCTCTTGAGATGGGCTCGGAAGGGGTGAAGGTGTTCCCATGTGTCCTTTTCCTTGCCCTGTATAGCATTTATCAGTTTCTGGAGGCAGCAGCTGCACCTGGGCTGGGAGGGTCTCATTTCAAGTGCTGCTCCCTTCGCTGGAGGCCTTTGTGCCGAGGTGGGGCTGAGCTCTGGGGTGCAGGGGGCACATCCCGATGGAGCCGATGCCGGTGCTGCAGCGGGAAGGGGAGGCTGGCGGGCAGCAGGGCTGGTTCCCAGGCTGCCCCGTGCCCCCAGCTCTGCAGCAGGGCTGGTTCCCGGGCTGCCCCGTGCCCCGGGCTCTGCAGCAGGGCTGGTGCTGCCGGCGGGGCCGTGCGGGCGCGGTGGCTCCTGCGGGATGCTGGTCGCTAAGCAACCGGCAGAGGTGGAGCTTCCCGGGTACCATTCCCAGCGCATCCCTGCCTGAGCCCTGCCCGAGCCCTCCTGCCTGCTCTGGCATTCCCACATCTTCCCAGGCAGCACGGTGGGAGCTGCCCACACCACCCTGTTCTGGAGCAGGAGAGCACCCCAGGGTGTCTCTGGGCATCACCAAACCCTGAGCTGGGGTTTCTCTGCCCAAGATCACCAAAACCCTTCCCTGGGGAAGGAAGATGTCTTGAAGCTCTCTTGACCCTTTTGCTTGGGATTCCCACCTCAGCACTACTTCCCTGCCTGGCTCTGGGAAGCAGGGCCAAAAGTGGGGAGCCCCAAGGCTCTTGTAACCCGGAGACTCCCTGCAGCCCTCGGGCTGGGCTGGGGCCTGGACGTGGGGGTAGGCTGGCTGTGGAGTGCTGCAGGAGCAGCTTGCCCCTCTAGGACAGTTGTGCCCAGGGAGCCTGGGTGCCTTGGGTCCTCCTTAGGCTCTGGCTGTATTGGGACAGGGCCACCCAGGCTGGCACAGGAGGGCTGGGTGTCCCTCAGGGACGTTGTGGCCTTGGCTCCTGTTTCTTTATGCCGAGTGCTTGTAAGGCTCTGGGAGGGTGTTTGGCTCGGGTGACATCCTGCAGGTGGGAAGGAGCCTTCCCTGTGTGCCTGGAGGACAGGGAGGATGTTCTGGGGGTGGCTTTAGCTCTTCAGTGCCTCCCCAGGGCTGGTTCATCGCGTGCCGTGGCACTGGAGGATGCCGTGTGCTGAGTGTTGAGCACCTGCTTTCTGCCCAGCTTCTCCTGTCCAGCCAGTGCTCCTTGCTGGGCTTTGCTGGAAGAGCTGAAAGCCATGGCCGTGCTGTCAGCTCATTAATTTCCCCTCTCTCCACTCCTGGTGTGCTCCCTACACTGCTGACTGTGCAAGCCATGCCTTTTGAAAGGTCGGTATTTCCCTGGAAGAGGCACATTCCTGGCTTTACCGGGCTGCCTGGAGTGACGGAGGGGACAAGCTGGGCAGCCTCTGGCTGTGCAGGAAGCCCCGAGGGACTTCCAGACCCCTGGGCTCTTCCCTGAGCAGTGGGCAGGGATCAGGCAGTGGGGTGGGGTTGCCGGTGGCTGTGCAGGCACAGGGAGTGCCTGGTTTGCTGCTGGATCCTGCCACGAGGATCCATCCTTGATGCACCCCCTGCTCCCAAGTGCCACCTCTGGGATCATGGGATCCTGTGCTCTGGGCTGAGCTGTGGGGTCCCTGTGAGCCTGCAGGTGGGTGTGGCTGTGCTGGCATGAAGGTGCTGTGTGACAGCGGGGCTGTCCCCAGCCAGGGAGGGGACTGGTGAGCAGCAGGGATGGCTCTCACAGAGCCGAGGCTTGTCCTGGGAGCAGAGGATGGTTTTTCACCACTGGTGACAGAGAGGAACTTCTGCTGCTGAGTGGCTGTCCCAGGGAGAGAGTGAGGGAACCGGGCTGGAACTGGAGAGCTCTGGAACAGCATCATCCCCATGTCACCGCCAGAGGCTGTGGGACTGTGGAGCTGCTGGGCAGGTGCCGCCAAGGTCCTGGCATGGCTGAGGGCATCAATAGGGCCTGGCTTTTGCAGGTGAGATGGGAAGGGCCCGTGTGTGCCAAGGAAAGCGGGAAAGCCCCCAGAGCACTGAGCAGGCGGGACGTGGTGTGCCCTGAGGACGGTGCTGTGACACCAGGGCTCAGTGGTGGCACACGATGGCTCAGTGGTGGTGCTGCTGGTCCCCTCCTGCTCTGGTGGGAGCAGGGGGAGAAACCAGGGGGGACTGGGGACTGCAGAGTGTGCTGGCTCTTCCCTGTCCCTGCTCCAGGGTTTCTGGGCTGTACTTCCATCTGGAGAGGCACTGGGTGCTTGCAGGGGCTGACTCGTGGCTCTCCTGCCTGCCAGCTGGGACATCTTCATTTGAGCGTTAGTGAGGCTGTGGAAGGTGTTTCTTGGCTTCTGAGGGGACACAGCAACTCATTCCTGGACTTATTTACTCAGCTGGGAGGTGTCACTGAAAAGGGTAGGAGTGAAACCTTGTTTAAAGTGGCCCCAGATTTCCCAGGTCTGGCAAAAGGACCGTGTCCCGCCGTGCGAGGGGGAGCAGGGAGGACGCTGCCTTTGCGTCCTGGCACGCTCAGAGGAGGAGGAGGCGCCTCAGCCCGGCCCCCTGGGATGCAGCAGAGGTCGTGCTCCTCTTCCCTGGTTTTTTCTGGTGCCAGAAGGGTTGGGGCCAGAGCAAGCTGGAAGGAGGGTTTGGTCTCTCGGGATGGGCTCTGCCCCGGCTGCTCTCAGCACTGGCAGCTGAGTCATGGGGAGCTGCCATCGCTGCCTGACTCCAGCCTGGCTCGGGAGACGACTCCCTGTCAATTTGGTGGCTTCTTTTCCCCCCCTAACTTTCTCATGATTCATTGTTGACACGTGGCACGCTGCCTCTGGAGCCGCAGGGACGCTGATCTCCACTTCCAGGGTGCAGCTCTGCGGAATAAGCTCAAGCTGCTCTGTTAACCCTGGGTCAGGGGCTGGCAGCGTGGGCAGGAGGTCACTGCCTGTCCCCTGCAGGCCGTGATGCCAGGGGAGGATGGAGCCCGTGGAGGGGAGGCCCTTTGCTGCCTGTCAGCTCCGTGTGCTCCAGGGTCAGATGTCTCCGCGCTGCCTGGCTCGGGCATGATGAGCGAGCAGATGTCTGGGCTGCTGGCAGCTGCTGACATAATGTAAATCCATAATTGCCCAAACACACATTCAACACGTGTCAGTTAAGGCTGGGCTGGCTGCAGGGAGGTGGGAGAGCCCCACGCCATGGGCTCCTTTCGGGTGGTGGATCCCGAAGCTCGTGGAGGTGTCCCACAGGATCACTGCCCTCACATGAGTGCGTTCCCATGAGATCATCCCACCCTTACTGCCTTTGCTCTCCTGTTTTTCCCCACTTGACCCAATTCTTCACTTGGCAGCTCCAGCCTGGCTGTCACACTCTGTGTCGGTGATGAGCCATGTCTGCTCTGTCTGCTTCAGTGGTGCTCAGTGGTGCCTCAGCCTGGGCTTGGCTCCTTTTCCCTGGCTCAGCATCCCTGGGGAACTCCAGGTCAGGTCAGTGGGGCCCAGCACACCAGCTCGACAGCCCGAGCTTGCCAGGCTGGCTCGGGGCAGGACAGCACCCACCTGTCTGTACAAAGGTGTCTGAAGTTGCCAGCAAAGCCCTACAGGGCCTGTCCCCAGGAAGGGACTGGTCCAGCCAGCCTGGAGGAGCCCTTCCTGCCCTCTCTGGTCAGGCAGGCTCTGGGCTGGACCCGTCATCTGTGCCAGAGGGACAGGAGTGGACGTGTCCCTGCGGGTTCCTTGGGAGCAGCCTCCTGTGGTCAGTCCATGGTGATGTTCTCCACTGGCAGGTTCAGACCTCTTTGCTCTTCCCTTCCTGGACTGCAGAATCATCCAGGTTGGAAAAGACATTCAAAATCATCGACTCCACCCTTTGACTGATCACCCTCTGGTCAGCTAAGCCGTAGCACTGAGTGCCACATCCAGTCATTTCTTGACCACCTTTAGGTATGGGGACTCCACCACCTGCCTGGGCAGCTCCTTCCAGTGCCTGACCACCCTTTCAGTGAAGAAATTTTCCAAAATACCCAATCTAAATCTCTGCTGGTGCAACTTGAGGCCATTCCCTCTCCTCCTGTCCCTGTTCCCTGGCAGCAGAGCCCGACTCCCCCGGCTGCCCCCTCCTGTCAGGGAGTTGTGCAGAGCCACAAGGTCCCTCCTGAGCCTCCTTTGCTCCAGGCTGAGCCCCCCCAGCTCCCTCAGCCGCTCCTGGGGCTCCAGGCCCTTCCCCAGCTCCATTCCCTTCCCTGGACACGCTCCAGCCCCTCAGTGTCTCTCTTGTGAGGGGCCCAGACCTGGACACAGCACTCGAGATGAGGAGCTGGTGCTTCCCAGTGCTGTGCTGCCGTGGGATGGGACAGCCGTGGGGTGGGACAGCTGAGGTCAGGTTGGCAGGACAAGGTGACAGAGCTCACCAGGGCTGGTGTGGAACCTGCTCACAGGCTGGGGACTGAGGCATCTGAGGTGAAGAGGGAATGCTCACGCTGCCCTTCATGTTCCCAGTGTGAGGTTTTTGAGCTCAATCCCACCCTGCTGGGCAGGAGGACAACGTGCTCTCCTGGTCTGACATCCTTCCCAGCGCTCCTGGGCAAGGGGTGAGTGGGAGCAGGCGTGGAGGGGACCGGGCAGTGTGGCCGTGACCCTGCACACGTGTGTGGGGACAGGGACGGATGTGTGGGGAGAGGCTTGGGGGAACGGAGGGAACGGAGGGACGATGGTGGCTGCAGAGAGGGTGGGATGAGGTGGATGGTGGTGGCAGGGGAGGAGCAAAGCCTGTCCCAGCACCCCAGTGTCCCTCTGCTCCTGCGGGAGTTGAAGTGCCCGTGGGACGCAGTGCGAGGCGAGCGGGGAACTGCTCACTGTAAATGGAGACCAGCAGGAGAGATTGTGGTTGTCTGGAAAAATACTGGGATGCTAAAACACCCCTCTGTGGGACTGACCTGAGGAACACTGAGGGAACAGGAACCTGAGGAGGGAACAGAGAGGGGGATTGAGAGAAGTGTGCGGGGATGAGGGGTCGGAGGAAGTTTTGCACCAGAGGGCAAATTTCAGTGCTGTGATCACACAGCTGTGCTGTCCCAGCTAACGGGGACCTGCAGGGGCCGGGCAGAGAGGAGTAAAGCCCAAGGCCCATCCAGTGCAGGCTCTGTTCCCTCAGGGAGCAGCCAGGCCCTGCAGGCAGAGGAGGGACCGAATGTGTGGGGCTGGGCCCCAGCAGTGCTCGGTGCCCAGCTGCCTGTGCCCGGGTGGACAGAGAGGAGCTGCTGGGGCTGCAGGGACCTCCCTGGGCAGCTGCACAGGGCTCTGGTGTGAGGGGCCTCTTGGAGAGCCTCCGGATCAGCCCTGGGAAGGACCGAGGCTGGAGCCTGATGGAGCTGAGCAGGCACTTCCCACCTGGGGTGGAGTCAGGTCGGATGGTGGCTGCAGAGGGCTTCTGTGACCCGCCAGGGCTGTTGGCTTCTCCGTGCAGGACAGAGCTGTCACTGCCACCAGATCCCTGCAGGGCTGCTCCATGGAGGGGTCACGGAGGCCTGGGGGCAGTGGGAATCTGCAGAGCTTCAAAGAGTGGAAAGGCAGAAGGAGCTTTGCCCTGGCTGCTCAAGGCAGGGACAACAACAGCCCAGATCTGGAGGGAGGGAGGTTTGCTGAGGTGGAGAACAACTCTCCAAGCTGAGGAGAGTAAAGAAAGCCCTGGCACAGGTGGTGGGGCAGGAGAGGAGTTATGGAATCCCAGACTGGTTTGGGTTGGAAGGGACCTTAAAGCCCATCCAGTGCCACCCCTGCCATCGGCAGGGACACCTTCCACTAGCCCAGGGTGCTCCAAGCCCCGTCCAGCCTGGCCTTGGACACTTCCAGGGATTCAGGGGCAGCCACAGCTGCTCTGGGCACCCTGTGCCAGGGCCTCCCCACCCTCACAGCGGAGAATTTCTTCCTAACATCTGATCTAAATTTCTCTTGTTTTAGTTTGGAATGTTTCCCCCTTGTCCTATCATTCTCTCTCCATGTAAAAATCTCTCTCTCTCTATTTCCAGTGACCTTTAGGGCCTGGAAGGGGCTCCAAGGTGTCCCTGGAGCCTTGTCCAGGTGAACACCCCCAGCTCTCCCAGCCTGGCTCCAGAGCAGAGGGGCTCCAGCCCTCGGAGCATCCCTGTGGCCCTGGGAGAGGAGCCTTATCCCACTCTCCTCTCACCACCGAGTGCTCAAGGCTCGTTGGGCCGGGACGGATGGAGCTGCTCCCTGTGTGGAGCTGGGTGCATTAAAGCAGCTCTTGGAGCGCTGTCTCCCTCCGCAGTGGGGGCTGCGGGGGCCCGGAGGGGGCTGCGGGCCCGGGGCTCCCGCGTCAGCCGCAGCCGGAGCCGCGCTCACCTCCGTGAGTCAGCGCTCGGTGCCGGTGATTCACGGCTGGGAGACAGCCACGGGCTGCTGCTGCGGCGGGGAGCCACGGGCTGCGAGGAGGGCAGCGCGGGAGGAGCCACAGAAGATGTTTTCCCTCATCTTATCAGCATTTCCTGAGCCTGGCTGCCAGGTGCAGCAGCTCTGAGCTGCGGAGATGTGCTCTGCCTGCCAAGGGAGCGCCAGCTCGTGTGGCACCGCTGTAAATCATGGAGTCACAGAATGGTTTGGGTTGGAGGGACCTCGAAGCCCATCCAGTGCCACCCCCTTCCAGGGGCAGAGACACCTTCCACCAGCCCAGGTTGCTCCAAGCCCCATCCAGCCTGGCCTTGGGCACTGCCAGGGATCCAGGGGCAGCCACAGCTGCTCTGGGCACCCTGTGCCAGGGCCTCACCACCCTCCTAGGGAACAATTTCTTCCCAATATCCCATCCATCCCTGCCCTCTGGCAATGGGAAGCCATTCCCTGTGTCCTGTCCCTCTAGACCATTGCCCCAAGTCCCTCTCCAGCTCTCCTGGAGCCCCTTCAGGTGCTGGAAAGGGCTCTGAGCTCTTCCCAGAACCTTCTCTTCTCCAGGCAGAAATCCATTCAGCTATTCTGAACCACCCCAAGCACCATTGTTATGCTTCAAAAATCTTATTTGGGCATCTTTCCATGTCCTTTCTGGGCTCAGGTACCCTCCCCTGGAGCCATGAGAACTGCCCACAGGTACAATCCTCTCAGGGCCTTGGCCCATCCTCGGTGCTGTAGCTCAGGGTGGGGTCAGAGGCTGTTCTGCACCTTCAGTGCGTGGCCAGGCCAGTGCTTCCCAGCCCCTGCTTTCCTTCTGGAGGACTCCTGCAGAGCAGGTGCCCTGGGCCAGGCTGGATCCTGATAGTGGG
The DNA here is from genome assembly GCA_013397115.1 of Edolisoma coerulescens. Classification (NCBI taxonomy): domain Eukaryota; kingdom Metazoa; phylum Chordata; class Aves; order Passeriformes; family Campephagidae; genus Edolisoma; species Edolisoma coerulescens. The sequence goes on along the minus strand of VWZW01007341.1, from coordinate 9,984 downwards.
GGGTTTTTGGTTGCATTTTGCAAGTTACTGAGGCATTCCCAGTTTGGCCCCAGTTTGGGTGTTTGTAGTGTCTGGGCACTTGGATGCCAGAGGATTCTCCCACAAATGCTGCTGCTGTGAATTCGTACAGAAGTGAGGCTGGGGAAGTGTTTTCTTAGCAGAACAGAGTCCAAGGCAGGTAAGGAAGGTTATTCCAGGCTGAGCTTTGTGCCATCCATCTCTGCCAAGGCTGCTGTGGGGCAGCCCCAGGGGGATGTCTGGCCATGGTCCTTCCCTGGATGCTATTCCTGGCTCCTGTTCAATCTCCTTTGACACCTTTTTAGTCCTTTTGTGTGTCTGTGAGATGCTTCAGAGGATGGAAATTTCCAAGTTCCAGTTTCCCTGCAGCAGCTGGAGCCCAGCTAAGCCACACGTGTGCCTTTGGACTCAGGGACTGAGAGCTTCAACCACTCAGGTTTAGGGGTGGGTGCTGTCTGGGGGCTTTGGTGCCTTGGGGTTTGTGCAGGCTGAGGGAGGGGCAGGGTGTGTTGGCTGTGCTGGGTGACGCTGCAGTACCGGGGATAAACCGTACGTTATAAACACATCCCAAGCTGCAAACGGGCAGGGAGAGCAGCCTGGGCAGGGCTGGTGGCTGCTCAAAGGCAACCAGCAATGTCTAAAGGGTGTGAAGCAGGAGGGAGTGGGAGTCAATCCGTTCCCCAGCACGGCGTGGGGGCACTTCTCACGTTGTGCAGCAGCACTGGGGCTGAGGGGTCCCAGCTCCTGGGGCATGTGGGGAGCTAATGGGGGGCTGGGAGCATGTGGGGCTCGTGGAGGCAGCTGCACTCCTGCTCCTCCAGGCTTGGTGGCACAGTCTGTCTCCTCCCTGTCTCCTCCACAGAGGGTGGGGAGGGCTGGTGGCTCCTCTCCTCCGTGCCCTTGAGGTTTATCCTACACAAGGAGCTGCTCTGGGGAAGTGGGGTGCTCCCCCCAACAGGTGCCTGCCAGGGCCCTGGACCCAGCCAGCACAGCCCCTGGGGAGATTTGCTTTTTTGGTTGCATTTTGCAAGTCATTGAGGCGTTCCCAGTTTGGCCCCAGTTTGGGTGTTTGTAGTGTCTGGGCACTTGGATGCCAGAGGATTCTCCCACAAATGCTGCTGCTGTGAATTCGTACAGAAGTGAGGCTGGGGAAGTGTTTTCTTAGCAGAACAGAGTCCAAGGCAGGTAAGGAAGGTTATTCCAGGCTGAGCTTTGTGCCATCCATCTCTGCCAAGGCTGCTGTGGGGCAGCCCCAGGGGGATGTCTGGCCATGGTCCTTCCCTGGACACTGGTCCTGTGTCAGCTCCCGGGGAGCTTTGCTTCAGGGAGAGTCCAGGGGGTCATGGGGAGCACTGGAGCACTGTCCAAGATAGATTCCAGCGAGCCTGGCTGCTGTGGGAGGCCCTGGAGGCTTCCCGGAGCAGTGGGACACCCCTGTCCCATGGGACCGGGGCATGGCACAGCCTGTCCCAGCTCTGGGGCGGGGGCAGGTGACAGGACCCCGGTGTGGGCAGCACTGGGGGGGCTGGGTGGGGCTGGGGGGTTCCTGCAGTGTAGTTTCAGCCCTGGGGCAGGACTGAGGTACCTTCTCCTCTGCACCCGAGTCCCCTCTGTGTCCCAGTGTCTCGGGGTGTCCCCTGCAGGGAAGGTCAGAGCTGATAAAGGAAGCCCACGTGCTGCTCCCCACCCTGCTGCAGCTCCGAGCTCACTCGCTCTTTCTTCTCCCCTCTCTGATCCCTCTTCCCTTAAAAACATTTGTCTCTTATCTTTGCTAATTGCCTGCGAGGCCTGAGCACCCCCGAGGCCTCTGAGCTGCCCTTGCCTTGGCAAAAGCTGAAAATCCTCTTTCCTCCCCTGCCTGGGCACCCACAGAGGGGCCGTGTCCTTCCCTGCAGCATCCTGGGATCCGCTGTGCGCCGGTACCAGGGGGATGTTTCCATGCATGGCAGAGGGTTCCTCCCCATCTGCCCTACGGATTCTCCTTGGAGCTGTGGGTCTTCCCCAAGGACAGGCTGCTCCCTGGTGTTCCTGTCCTGCTGGAGCCACCTTGTCCCATGAGTCGGTGCCCCTGCCCCTGTTCCTTGGTGTGCTGTGGAATCCTGGCATGGGCAGGGGGCTGTGTTGCACATGCTTGTGTTATTTAGTCTGGTTTGGGGACACTCGGGGGCTTTTCAGGGTCCTGGTTCTGTTTCAGTCTGTCAGTGGTGGAAATGGGGCTCATGGCTGAGCAGCCACAGGGTCCCCTCTCTGTGACAAACATGGCTGGGAGAGGGTCAGGTGGGGAGGAACCAGAGGGAAGCCTGCTCTGGTGTCTGTAGAAGTTCGGAAAGTGTGAGACAGGCATCCCAAAAATGGGGAATTGGGCTAAACCCCACAAATATTGAAATAGCAGCCCCTCCAGTGAGTGCTCTGAGGTGGGTGCTGAGGACAGAGCTGTGCGGACATTGACAGGGACAAGTGGTCCAGGTGGGGTGGTCTGGGAACAGACTGGGGTGGGTGTGGATCAGCTGTGCCATGCCAGAGCCCCTGGCCTCCCAAATCCTCCCTGCTCCTGCTCAGACAGGGAGGGCAGCAGGGACACGTGTGGGGACGGTGTGACCCCCGAGGGTGCCTCTGATGGCTGGGGGCTACAGGGAATGATGAGCCCTCACCTGGATTTAAACCCTCAAGGGTTAATGGGGTGTTTCCCTGTGGGAGGCCTCAGATGGTAGCTGGGTATAGGATGAGGCTGGTCCCAAATGCCAACGTCCCCCCCGGCAAGGGGCAGGGAGGCTGCCTTGCTGTGAGCGAGCCCCACGTGCCTCAGTTTCCCCTGTGGGGATGGGGTGAGCTCGGGGAGGGGACACAGGCAGGACGCTCCTTTCCCCCAGCACGAGCCCAGTGCAGCAGCTCTGGCCAGGCTGGTCCCACAGTCCCCTCCCCGAGCAGGGAGAGCCATCGTGCCCCGTGGGCCAAGAGCCAGCCCCGAGCAGGGCTGGTGCAGCCCAGTGCCCGGTGCCATGTCCCCTCTGCTCCGGGCACCCCTGAGCTGTGCCAGCCCTTCCTTCCCCCCCGGGCTGCCGGGCAGTGGGGCAGTGCCCCCAGCACTTCCCTCCAGCCCTGTGGGCATGCCAGAGTCCGGGGAGGGGTGTGCCCAGGGCTAGTTTGGGGACATTTTTCAGCTGATTTTCCAGCCTTTCCAGCACAGCAGGGATTGGCTTTGCTAGCCCTCCCCTCCCTCCACCCCAGCTTTATTTCTACCACACTAATGAGGAACGTGTTGGTGCTTGAAGTCAGAGGCTCTATCAGCAGCTCTCTGCCTTCCTCCAGGTGCCCAAATGCCCCCAAAAGGATGGCTGGCAGCTTTGCCAGGCTGATGGTGCAGGGATGAGAGGTGCCCCTCTGCCCCCACAACATCGCCTGCTGGGATCTAAGGGCTTCCTGGGACACTGAACTAAAACCAAAGCCCAGTTCAGCCCTGACCTCTTCCAGGACTGAGCTGTGTCCCACTGTGCTGTGGGGGAGCTGGCTCTGCTTCCCTGCCTGAGTCACCAAGTCGTGCTCTGGGATGTGGGGGATGCAGGCAATGCCCTCCTGTGCCGTGTGGGATCACAGGGATGGGAGGAAACCATGGGGTCAGCAGGAGCAAGGGAGGACTCTCCAACAGCACTGCCGGTGCAGGAGCTCGGCTCAGTGCGTGCTTGGGGGACACTTTTGGGGCGGGGGGGCACCTGTGGGGTCCCCAATCTGCTCCTTCCCCCAGGAGGTGTCTTGGTGTGGTTTCTTGGTGAGTGAGGAGGTGCAGGATCAGGCCCAGGCCCATCTCCATGGGATGACTCAGGAATTAGCTGGGTCCTCGCTGAGCCTGTTGTCACCCATGGCAGTTTGGGGGGGCTCTTCTGGGGGGTGGCACCGTGGCTGATGTCCTTCTGCTGGCCCCATCCCCATGCTGGAACACAGGTGAAGGTCTCTTGGGCACTGCCTGCCCCCCCAAAGTGCTGCCTGAGTTGTCCTGTGCCAGCCCAAGGGGTTCATTTGCCGCTCCTTAGAGAGAAAATGTGGGAGCTCGTCCATGGGGTGCCAAGAGGACAGGGCCAGGCTCTGCTCAGCGGTGCCAGGGACAGCCCCAGGGGCCACGGGCACAAACTGACACATAGGAGGGGCCCTCCGAGCTCAGGACACACTTCTGCCCTGGGAGCGTGGCCGAGCACTGGTGCAGGTGCCCAGGGAGGTGGTGGAGTCTCCATCCCTGGAGAGACTCAAAAGCCACCTGGACACACCCTGGGCAGCCAGCTCTGGGTGGCCCTGATGGAGCAGGGGGCTGGGCAAGGTGACCTCCAGAGGTGCCTCCAGCCTCACCCAGCCTGTGATCCACTTCTTGAGCACAGTGCAGTGGCCTCTGGCCTGGGCAGTGTGCAGGGGTGCAGCAGGGCACAGTGGGGTCCTCCACGGGCACAGTGAAGGTGCTGATGCCACAAAGCCCAAGTGCCAGCAGGACCCCCTATGAAACCTGTTCAGGTGTCCCCAGTCCTTGTGCACCCTGGGGGTCTCACCAGTCATGGAACCACTGAGGCTGGAAAGGATTTCTGTGTGCCCAGTCCAACCCTTAACCCTGCACTGTCAAGGCCACCACTCACCCATGTCCCCAAGAGCCACATCTGGATGTCTTTTAAATTCCCCCAGGGATGGTGACTCCACCACGGCCCTGGGAAGCCTGTGCCAGTGCCAGACCACCCTTTCCATGAAGATTTTTGGAGCCAAGAAGAGTTTCCACAGGCCCCTCTGCAGTTAGTGGGCAGTGGATGCAGTGGGTCCCTTCCAGCCTGGCACCCCAGAGCCTGAGCCCCTTTCTCTGGGTCCCTCATTGCTTCCTGCCAGGGATGGAGGGAAGGTCCTTCCTGCCCGTGTTTTCCCTAGGCTACCTGAGGGAGCCACCCAGGGGCTCTGTACAGCTGTGGGTGACACCAGCCCTGACCAGTGCTGAGCAGCCAAGAACTGGCAGCCCCCAGCCCCAAACCCCAGTGGCTGCACCCTCCTGGAGAGGGGGAAAGGGGAGATTCAGGGCTGGAAGTGCCATCAGGGATGCTGGGGTTGCCCAGGCACAGTGGGTGCTCCCATGGGGGCTGCAGGGTCTGGGGAAGCTGCAGACCCCACTGGGCCCTGGCCTGCCTGAACTGTGGGATTGCAGTGCCGAGGTGCTGGATGAGGGTGCAGACCAGGCAGGGATTTTGGAGGAGTATGAGTTTGCTGGGAAGTGTGGGATAACTGGTTCTCCTGGCTGCAGGCTTCTGTCTTTGAGACTGGGAGCCCCGGGGCTGTCCCAGTTCAGCGGCTCAGGAGTCCCTGTGAAGGTGCCCAGCTCCAGGGAGGTCTCAGGGAGGGCTGTGGGGGCTGGGACCCCATCCCTGCTCATCTGGTTCCCCCAGGGCTGATGTTCTCGGCTGGGGGAACAGTCCATGAGCACCCCAACCCATGGGCACCACTTGGGGAGCTCATACTGGTGAGCAGCTGGGCAGCCTGGGTTTCTCCCTCTGCATCCAGCGTGGTCACCCACGCGGTGAGTTTCCCAGCAAGTGCCAGACTTGTGCTTTGTCCCCTTGGGTTCCTGATGGCTCGGCATGCCCGGGACTCCATCAGCGTGTGCCGGACCTGGCGGGTCGTGCCTGGGCGCTGCCCAGACCCGGTCCGGATACCCCTGCCCCTGCCTGCCCCCCGGGCCCCCGCCCGTGCCCCGCCTGTGCTCTGGGTGTCCCCAGCGCCTGCAGGGCCCGTCCCTCTGCCCGCCGGGGTCAGTGCTGGGCTCCGGGGACCCCCCTGTTGCGAGCACCCCTGCAGAGTGTCCCCCCCGTGTTCGCTCTGTGGGGCTGTCCCTGCCGGGGGACGCGTGCCCTGGGGACAGGGATGTGCCGGGTGTCACGCTGGCGCTTCACCCGGGACAGGGCCGATGAAAGAGCCTCTGTTCAGCCGCCGCTGTGGGGGCCGAGCGGGGTGCCGGGGTCTGACGGCAGCACAGTGCTCGCGGCACGCACGGAAGGGCCGGGTTACCCCGGGGTGAAGACGCACAGCCGAGCTCTCCGTCCCGGCCGGGCGTGCGCGGGGAGGGAGCGCGGCAGGAGCGGCCGGCCCGGGATGAGTCAGGTGTTTGCGGGCACGGGGGGCGGTGGGGCTGGCACCGGCACCCCCGGGGCACGCCCCCGGCACGCCTGGGCGGGCAGCCCGGCGCCGGGCCCCGCTCCCATCCCATCCCGGCTGCGGCTGCAGTGCACATCCATCCATCCGTCCGTCCGTCCGTCCGTCACCGCGCGGGGCGTGGGAAGGGGCGGCTCTGCAGAAGGCGCTGCCGCGGACGCTGCGCCAGCCCGGCGGGATGAGCCGCGCCGGAGCCGTGCGGAGCTGGCTCCCAGGTAGGGCCCCCGCGGGCACTGCGCGGTGCTCGGCCCTGCCGCTGCTGCCGCTGCCCGGGGCTGCCGCCAGCAGCGGGTGCCTGGGCACGGCCGGGGGGGATGCGGCTCCTGGAGCCTGGCGGCGATGGGGGCGGCTGGACTTGATCTTAGAGGTCTTTCCCAAACTTGATGGTTCTATGATTCCATGACGGGGCACTTTTACAGCTCGGGACACTGCAGATCTCTGCCCCTGCCAGTCCCCCGTGAGCAGATCAGGGTTCAGTCTCCAGGAGCACGGGATCCCCTGTGTTTCTGATCCCTCCTTCACCATAAACAGCTCATATGATTCTCTGGCCCTGCTGCAGAGCAGCACAGGAGAGCTCTCGGGCTGCACTGCGGAGCGGTTTGGGGATTTGTGTGTCCTGTGCCTGGGGGTGAGTGCCCAGGGGTAGCACTGGGGCTCAGGGGTGGCACTGGGGCTCAGGCGTGCTGTGTGCTGCCGGGGCTTTGGGGCTGCTTTCCTTGTTTGCTGTTTCTCTGTCCCTGGAGGGTACCCAGGACTCCCCGCCAGGCTCCCCTCGGGTTTCCAGGACGGCTGCAAAGTGCTGCCTGTGCTCCTGTCCCCTGCCAGCTCAGCCCCTGCCCGCTCGGGGTGCTGGGTGCCACAGCCCTGGTGAGCATCTCCGTTGTGCTTGGGGGCTGGCAGGTGCCCGGCCCCTGCCCCGTGCCATGCAGCCGCTGCCTCCCCCACCCATGTCCGTCTATCTCTGGCAGCATCTGTCCCCCAGTGTGATCCCACAGTGTGATGGGGGCTCTGCTGCCACCATCAGCCCCACGGGCCCTTGGCAGGGGTGAGGGTTGTCACTGGGTTGTCGCCCATCTCTGTGGAGCCCAGTTTGGGCACTCAGCAGGGGCTGCTGCCTGCCTGTGACCGAGATGCTCCAGGGGTGAAGCCTCTGGGTGGGCAAAAACCTCTGCAGGGGATGAGGGGGGTAAGGGGGAGCCCAGGAGAAAAGGGGGATGCTCAGCCTTGGAAACCAGCCCGGCAGCTGGGAGTGACTGGGCAGGGGAGGGGGAGAGCAGGCTGCAGGGAAGGGAAGGCTCTGGGAGAGCAGCACTGCAGAGGCTGGAGCTGGGATGTGCTGGGAAAGTGCTGGGGCAAAGCAGCTGGGAAATCCACACTCGGCTTGAAGGGGAAGGAAGAGGAAAACACCGAGGGGAGGAGGAGCAGGCAGGGAGATGATGGGAGGAGATTCCAGGCATGACAAGCAGGTCTGCCTCTGATCCTGCTAAGGCTTCCTTTGCAGTCTCCATTCCCACGTGCCTGCTCCGTAGCCTGGAGCTCCCTCCAGCTCCAGCCCTCTCCCCTGAGGAGAACATCCCCCAGCCCTGGGCTCCAGCTGCAGCAGGACCGAGCCAGCCCTCGCTGGAAACTGGGCTTGTGCTGAAAACTTGCCCTTGCTGGAAACTGGGCACGGGGCACCAGGGCCTGTGGGTGCCAGGAGGAGCCCTTTGGCCACTGCCCTGCACAGGGCAGGGTCTGGGGGTCTGTGCCCGCATGGGAGCAGCTCCAGTGGGACAGGCACGAGCAAGCCTGGGTGCTGGGAAGGGCTGGGACAGCCTGGGAAGGCTGGTGCCCAGTGGGATGGGGTCCTGCTCCTGCTGTGGGAAGTATTTAGAAAGAAATTAATGATCTAGTGTCCATCAAGGTCACTGCACTTGTGGTGTAAACCTCTTCTACAGGCTTGTGACAGCACACAGTTCACTGAAATTGTCCCTTTGGCAGCACGCTGGGACCGTTGTCCTCTCTGAAGCCATGGCCCCCACCCCGGGGTCTCTGCTGGGGCAGCAGGAGCTGCGTTTGCACACGGGAGGTGCTGTGGGACGGGCAGGGCTCCGTGGCCGCTGCTCCCTGTCCATGCTGGGCCGCCCCCTCCCAGCAGCGACAGCTCCTGCCCACGGCACAGAGCTGCTCCCGGGCAGCTCCTTCTGCAGCCCTCGAGGGCCGTGGCAAAGGCCGTGGGGAGAAAGAGGGACAAGGGGCTGGGACAGGTTGCAGTGTGAGTGCTGCTCGGGTCCCTACAGAGCCTGCAGGCGTCCCCAGGGTGCTGAGCACCCCCAGCCTGGCACAGAGGGTGCTGGTGGTCATGTTGGCCTTGGTGTCCTCCCCCCACAGCCCCGGGTGCGGGTGAGTGCAGGTGACCAGGCTGCCATGGAGGGTGGCAGCGTCCCAGTGCTGGCGCCACTGTCCCCAGGGGCTTGGTGCTGCCAGGCTGGGGCTGACCCTCGGCTGCAGCAGCACTGGGGTGAGTGGCAGTGCTGGAGGAGCCCCGGCCTCCCCACTCCCTACAGCCCCAGGGCGGGCCGGGAACGGCTCCTGAATGCAGCCCTTGTGGCTGTGCCCGGGAGCGTGGCAGTGCCAGCGTGGTCCCTGCATCGGGGCTGTGCAGCTGCAGGGCTCAGCTGCAGCGGGGCCGTGCCTGGGGCCGCTGCCCCTGCCAGCCCTGGCTCCCTCAGACAGCTCCTGGCCCCCAGCAATGACGCTGTCCGGGGACCGGAGCCTCCCAGCACGGCTGCGAGGCCAGAGCCTGAGGGATCCCTGCCCTGGGAGCAGGGAGATGGTCCCTGGGGATTTGTCAGGCTCCCTTACCAGAGCCCTGCCACCCTGGCACCGCTGCGCCCTGCTCTCAGTGGCTTCAGCTGGAAGTCAGTCCCAGGATCGGGCTCCTGGCCCACCATCCAGGTTGGAACTGGAGCTCAAAATGCAGAAGTGAGGTGGGATGAATTCCCAGCTTGCTACCCTTAAAAACCCCCTCATTTCCTCAGGGATCACTGCAGGGAAAAAGGAGTTTGGAAGAAAGTTTAGAAATGTCAAGAGAAAAACTCAGCATGTTTTTGGCCCAAAGTGATGCGTTGTCATTTTAGAGATTTCACGTTGATTACAAATTCTCACACTGAGATCCGAGTGGAAGCACTTGAGGGTGATCCACAGAGGGATCGGGGCTGGGAGCAAGCAACTGCTTGAATTTGCAGTGGAAAAACAGCAGCCCTGTTTCCTGTGGAAAATACAAACCACTGGTGACCTCTGCAAGCTCCTCGTGGCCTCGGCCGAGCAGTGGCGTCTGTCAGGAGGAGCCGATGCTGCTCAGGGCTGGTTGTCCAGCCTGCCATGGCCAGGAGGACACGGCCCTGGGACAAGGGGGTGAAATCCTGGGCCTTTGGGTGTGAATGGAGGCCTTGTGGTGACCACACAGCCAGCACAGGCACGGGACGGGAACGTTCCCAGGATCTCCTGGCTGCGAATCCGGCGGAAGGCGTAGGCTTGACTCCCTGTCTTCTCCGTCACCTCCTCTCCGTTCCCTCCACCCCCAGAGCCAGTTTTAGTCATTTTCCTGGGAAGGTTTCACATCTTCCCACTGCTGAGGACACCTGAAGGGCAGCAGTGGGACAGGAGCTGTGGTGTGGGATGGCTTTGCTTTGTAACAGTGAGTCCGGGGTGACACAGCTGAGCCTGAGCGGTGCAGTGGATCCTGCAGGGATGGAGCGTCCAGAGGGTCCTGGGCAGGCTGGAGGAGGGGGCTCATGTGAACCTCGTGAAGTTCAG
>VWZW01007336.1:70978-81560 GCA_013397115.1 Edolisoma coerulescens | reverse complement strand
AAAAAGAAAAAGAAAAAGAAAAAGAAAAAGAAAAAGAAAAAGAAAAAGAAAAAGAAAAAGAAAAAGAAAAAGAAAAAGAAAAAGAAGTGATTTTTAGAGCAGTTAGCCCTAAGGAGCTGGCTAACCAGCTGTCTCAGATTTTACTGCCAGCAGCTGGTTGGACAAAATAATTATTTGCTATATGGAGAGGGCATGTTTATTGTCTCCTCCTTGATTTACTGGTTAAATAGGCTGTTTTTGAAAAACAAAAANTCATATATCATTAGTGCTGTTGAATGGGGTAAGAAATCCAACCTGCTGTACTTACAGCAAACTAGATTTCTACTGGAGCATTTTGTATTTATTTTAGACATGGAAAAAACAACAATAACATCTTGCTTGTTAGTAAAACAAGAATTTTCCTACAAGTGAACAGGATTTACAGGTGGGTTCTTTTATTTGGGTATGGACTGCCATTAAGGGTGACATGTGTGGCTGACACCCCTTTAGCTGTGATAGGCACCCATTTTAAATGATCAGTGGAACATTTTCTTAAAGAACAGATATTGTGTTTCCATGCCAGCACCAGATGTACTCAAGCCTATTATCTCATTCTCGTGATTTTTAAGTCTGGAAGGTATTCTGAAAGTCTGGTTAAGAAGTGCTGATTTTAGAGAGGGCAACAGAACACTTTTGTCCTGTAATGCATTCCTCCAACCTAAGTACATATTTTCCCATTAAATCTGTTTGTGGATTCATTCAAACTCCTGGAATAAAGTTTTTTGTTGAAAGGTTTATTCTAAATGTGAATTTTACAGCTCAGGAGTCAATAGAGATGGGTCTGTTACTCAGTTGAGCCTACAAAGGAAAAGTCTGGCTAGTACATGGACCTAAATAACTCCTGACTACCAATAGGTGCATATGCAATTATCTAAGTTTTGTCGGCCAAGAAAAAGTGTCAGGGAAAAAATAGTAATCTAACCTTTGGCCCTGCCTGGAAAAAAATTATGTTTCAAATATCCACTGTGAAATAGTATTCTGAAGTGTCCATACGGCATCTTAAAGGTATATCTGGCCTCTTTTTCAGGTACTGCAGAGGTCAAAGAGGTCAAAGGGCTCTAGTACTTTAAAAACTGTTTGGGTTTTTTTCCTGAATATTTTCTACAAATATGCCAAAGGCCCGAATAAAGTGTGTGTTTTCTTTTCTCTCTTCTAGACCTCGTTCCAAAACAATACAAGTGGTGATATAAAAAGACATTTTGACAGCTAATTACAACATAAACTGTGATAGTGGTGATTGCAGCATTAGTGTAGGTATTTTTGAGCACAGGACATCTGGCATTATTCTTCAAGAACTAGGTCATTGTGACATATATGTTGGAAAGTGTGTAAATAGTCAGGACCTGTTGTTGGTTTGTAAAAACCCCACAAAAACCCACACACAATAACCTCAAAACCTAAACAAGAAGCCACATAGTGCAAATAGACCACAATCTTCTTTGAAGCAAGACATATAATGCAGGTTGGAGGCACTCTGGGGGAAAATTTTAGATGTGCCACACCTCCAAAACGAACCATGCCCTGTCCCAAACATCACCATAATGGACTAAAGTGTATATGGGCCTATTTCCTGCTTTTGTAGCTTTAAAGACACAAAAGCACATTCATTTAAGCTAGCCAAGGAAAATCTGTTATTCAGCAAGAAGCATGAAAAATGGGAATAGTTCAACAAAACTCAAATAGTGGTGAATTATAAAGTCACAGAAAAAAATCATGGAGGCTCTCCTCATTGTAAAAATATGGAAGATCTAATAAAATCCTCTTAAAACCAAGAGTGAGAACAATCAGATTTAGTGTGCTGCACATTCTGAGAACCAAAGAATGACACTGTCTTGTGATGCCCGGTCTCCTAAGGCTTCTCATTTACCCTGCCTGAATTGTGCAAGCAGAAAAACAATTGGTTCTGATTATGAAAACAACATATATGCGGGATTTATATTCATTTCAGCAAGAATTAGTTTCATACAACTGAGACCATAATATGGTCCTTGACATTTAAAAGGCCACAAGCCTCTAATTTTTCGTTGCTAAAATCTGTGTTCTTTTAAATACTGTGAAGCATATATCCACAGATTTTAATGAGGAAAGGCACCATATAAATTCTCAGAAATCATTTCAATACATTTAAATTAATTTCTGGAACAAAAGAGAGTTTTTCTGGATCTAGCTTTCACAATAATATGGATAATTAATCTTTCATTCCAAATTTTCTCTGGGGAGAGTGGCAAATGGTTTTCATTTGTTACTAAACATCAATCTTAAATAATTCTAAAGACTGTGCCTTTATTTCTCATGCAACATGTTGTATATTCTTAATCTGTTGAATGGGGACAGTGCAAGCCATATCTTAAAAGACATCATGCAAATATCTCCCTTCAAAACAAAGGAAATAATGCATTTTTTTAAAATTCTGATTCATCTTCCTAATACTAGCTTCTTTATATTAATTTTATATCAGTGCTGTATTAAGAAAAAATTCTAGTTCAAAATACTTTCCTTCTAATCCTATAATCACACAACTCTCTTTGTCCAGAAGAAAAGTTCTGGAACCTAATTTGATTTCTTTCTTTTCTTTTCATTTCATGATGTAATTCAGATTTTATTCTGGATCAGATCACATTTGAGGCTGAAGAAAAGAGAACTAATCTACCTTTGCTTATTTGCCTAATATCTGTTAAAATTAAAATTGAGTATCACCCAACATGCAGAAAGGTGTCTGAGAAAATAGAAATAACAAATACTTAAAATTGTAGCTTCTTTATTAACCCATAGTCAGCACAGGTGAAACAGACAACCACAAGTTTTTCTTTTTCCTGGGCTGGGTCTAGCTAAAAAAGTCTGGTTCTTTGTGTTTCAACAGAAACATGAAAATAAAAAGGCATGGTGAAGACATTGGTGAGGTAGAGAGAATCTGAGTGTTGGAGGAATTTGAGGGGGAAAAATGGGAAAGAGGGATTGAAAAACAAAAAGTTCTCCAAAACACCAACCTGCTTTTCTCTGCAGCTTCAGAACCTTGTGATATTTTGAACTCAGCTGCAATCATGAGAAAAAAATAAAAAGACAAAGAGGAGAGAAAGAGAGAGAAAGAGAGAGAAAGAGAAAAAAGAAAAAGAAAAAGAAAAAGAGAAAAAGAAAAAGAAAAGGAAAAAGAAAAAAAAATATGGAATCCATTCAAAACACAAGTAGAAATAAAATAAAAGGAATGTTTTAGATATGTGGAGGTGCCATCAACAATGAGGACAGTATTAGAAGGAAACACAACCCCTCCAAAATATGGCAGACCTGACCCTTTGGAAAGCCCATGTCATACCTCAAGGCTAGATCACCTAAACTTTCCTGAGAAACAGTAACTTTCTGTGCTAGATTTTCCTGCAGGATGCATTCTTCTAAATTAAACATTGTGATACTGTAGAAAGGTCTGGTAGAAACCTGAGTGTAGAAATATATTTCTCAATGTCAGGAAAGGCTGACAGATCAATAACTGATACTGTCTCTGCTGGAAGGAGCCTTGGACTTTTTTTACTGCATCATAAGTGGTTCTCTCAAGAGTCACAGACAACGGAGCAGTGATGGAGGTAAAGGAGAACAGAAACAGTAAGCAGAATAAAGTCTAGCAGAACATTTCCTGCATAGGACTGAAGCTCATACATAATTGGAAATGCTTCTGCATGTTACTGCAATACCTCCCTTATTTTTCTTGAAGTGTTTGTGCCCTGACTGGCCCCTTTTTCTACCCCGCTCAAGTCTCAGTAACATGGGAGAGATGCTTTCTGACAGACAAAAGATAATCTTACACTTGACTTGCAATATCAAGGCATTTTAACTGGCACACTTTATATTGAATAATTCATGGGTATTTAAGCTTTACTTCACTTCACAAAGAAAGTGCTTTCTCTTAGCAGTGACTAGATATGAGCAGCTAATTCATTATTTAAAGAGATTAAGTATTAGCAACTGGTATGGGCTCTTCAGAGCTCTTTTTATTCCCTTTGCTCATGTTATCCCCTGCCACTTCCCTGCCTAATACAGATTTTAGATTGATTTTACCATATTAAAATCTTTTTTAAACAGATCTCTACCTTAAACCCTCAGCATTTCCAGTGCTGCATTGTCCCACTTTAAAAATGTAGAATAATAGGTAAAAACTGCAATGTGCTGGTGAAATGCTTTAAATACCTGTGAACTTATGGGAACATCCACAAATACAATGTTTTTACTCTTGCTGTTTAAAAAAACAGCAGGTAAAATTTGGGAAATGGTGATACATATTTATGACAGTCTCCAGGTTCTCACACCTTGGACTGCGGAACGAAGAATGAATGTTTGATTGAAACAATGCAAATTCCTCATTTTTAAACTTTGAAGAGCTGTGGTTGTGTAGATCAACTGCTTGCACCTGGGGATTTATCTCCTTTGGGATGCAGACCCTTAAATGCTGAAATGAGGTGGGATGATTTAAACGCTAAAAGCTCTACCATTAGACATTACTTTGCAGACAGATTCATTCCTTCAGACCTGAGAGAATTAAGATCATTCTGTTTTAGTACAGTTCTTATGAGCAAAATTTCTTGTAGCTTGAAATTAAAGAGACCTTCTTCCTGGGACTTGATCAGACTTCAAAGCAGCTGTTAGTCTCATGCATTACTTTTGATGCAGATTTCTGGGCACATAGTGATATATTTTGGTAACAAAAAGTGCAAATTCAAGCAGGGTATAGCTGGGGAAGATTTTTCTTCTGACAGTCCCAGCAAACCTGCCCAGTGTATGGTCTATGGCATGAACATCACCACTTTACCCTACTACTGTTGGGTCCAGTATTTATGCTAGACTCTCTTGCCCATGGCAGGGGTATTGAAATTGGATGGTCTTTAAGGTCCCTTCCAACCTTAACCACACTATGAGTTTATGATTCTGTGATTCTACGCATGGCCAACTGTGCATGAATACATGTCATCCAAAAGAGATCCTCATTTGGTTTCTTCATGTGATACCCCTGCATGCCAGGGGCAAAGGTGTGCACTGACCGGCAGCACATGTCTTCAAAGGCCGCCATCCCATGGAGTTCCTCTGCAGCTACACAACTGGTGCAACTGACAGAAAATAGTCTTTTTTATGTCTTCTGCCAGTGTTTCAAATGTAACAAAGCAGTGGTATAATCTTACTCTGCAGGGGAAGAATACGTGTGTATGCCTAAAAAGAAGAATAAACACATATATGCCTAGAAGCCTCAGACCAGCAAAGTGTTTAAGCCCATTATTGCGTCAATGTGAGTAGCCCCAGTGAAATATGTAGCTCTTCAGATCGAAAACTGTAGAGTTTTGCAGGTTTGTGTGCATCTCTGCACAAACTCTATGTCTCAACAGCAAAAAGGTGTCTTTAGCTCACAGAGGTGAACTAAGCTGAGCTAGTTTGGGAAGGGTTTCTACATCTACTGTTAGGGTCAGAACAATGTTAATGTAATTGAAAAATGTTAGAAAGTAACTGTACCATCAAAATGTGGGTTTCTTGCAACTTAGTAATTTTGCTGTGAATACCATGAATCCAGGCTTCAGATAAACAAATAATAAAACAAAGTGAAGCAATTTCCTTTCATTTCAGGCATGGGTACCTGGGGAGAGGCAGCCTGTGCTGTCTTCTGTGCAGGTGAGGAAGAGAAAATGAGCTCCCAACACCTGACCAAGTGTTTGGACCCAGGCTGGGTTTAGATACCCCACTCCTCCACAATGTTGATAGTGTTTTGGGATGTGTCCTGATGCTTTCACTTTCATCACTACAAGACTCATGGAAAATTCAATTAAACCTGTCTCATATGGACATGCTGTTTTAGTATGCAATTTCTTCTGCTTATATAGGGGTATGCTCTCATTTGTGCTAAGTAACTTGAAGAGAGGATAAAGAACTGTTTCTCCTCATACCTCTCTTTGCTAGTGCCTTTTACCTGGTTTCACAGTTTTACCTGACTTCACACAACTATTTTTTTTTTAAACTTGCGCAAAAATATGAGTTAGAGAATCTGGTTTATTCAAACTTTCACTGAATTTTTAGCCAAGTAGCTTGCAGCTCCCAGGATTTACGAGGAAAATCAGCAATACCTGAGGTCACAACTAAAATTTAATTCAGACCACTTGTTTTAAGTTCTATTTAAAAAGCTCATAATTTTTTTATTAAAGGAAAAGGTATGTTTTTATTCCACTGTTTGGACTGAATTTAAGGAGTTTTGATATGATTCTCATAACTTAAGCCAAGCTTAATCACTGTTTTCAACTCAAGCTGATTGCTCACTGAATCAAAGCACTGTTACTGGAGAAAGTGCAGAGAGCACAGGACTCTTTTACCTTAAGCAAAGTCACAGGTCTGACAAGCAAAAACATTTTCCAGAATAACTTCAGGTACAGGATTGGAATTTTCCTTTGGAAATATTTTTGTTACTATTGGTACTACGTACAGCAGGAGAAAGCAGGGCCAAGGAAAGGAGATCATTGCTTTCCTTAATCCTAAGAGCTGTCTGCCCCAAAGGGCAATATAGAGGAAGCAGTTAATGTAGAGAAATAAAACCATAGGGTTTGCAGTCTGTATATGCATGAAGTTGCTGACTGCTTCTTTCACTGGTGGTTCTGTTGAAGCCAGTGGAACTCCCAGCAGATAAACATATTACATCTGGTTCTGACTCTAATTAAGGATGTCATATTCTGAGCTTTTTGGATAAATGCAAATATTTGTCAACCAGATTTTGGGCCTGTTTGTGAAAAAGTAATAGTATCAGAGAATATCCTGAGTCTAAAGGGGCTCACATAATCGATCTTCTGGCCCTACACAGGGTAGCCCCAAGAATCACAATGCACTATCTTCAAATTATTAAGAAAATTTCTTCACTGAAAGGCTGGTCAGGCATTGGAACAGGCTGCCTAGGGAAGGGGTGGAGTTGCCTCATTCCTGGAGGTGGTCAAAAAACCTGCGGACCTAGTGCTTAGAGACATGGTTTAGTGGTCAACATGGCAGTGTTAGGTTAATGGTTGGACTTGAGGATCTTAGAGGGCTTTTCTGTACTTTATGATTCTACGAGTCACAAATAAAGTCTCTCTTGTTAATGCTCTCACCTTACTATCTAGGAAAACAACCAAAGTCTCATTTGAATTCAGGGTAACCTTTTCCCAGTGCCTTCAGGGGTTTTGTTTGAGAACCATTCTTAACTGAGGGAAATTCGTCTTGAATTCAACTCCCAAGTTTCTATGTTCCTTTCCTGGGGACATGAATGGAGGTGGATGGTACTTTACACATAGCATAAAGAACATAAAAGAGCATAAAAAGAGCATGCCCTTTTTACCTCTTAAGCATAAATTCCATCCTGTGAGGTGCTGTGAGATATTTCTTGCAGCAGTAATCTCTAAAATCTGTGCTAACTATGGTGAGGATAAGGTGGACAGTAATTCTCAATTTTAGGTAAAGAAAAAAACAAGTCCTAATAAGAAGCATAAAAACACTTGCATCCTTTTCTTTCATTAATCCTTTACATCAAAGTGGATTTTGACTTGGTATCAGGTAGTAAAAGATATACAGCCCTAAAAATAGGTGGCAGTTTTTTCACTTCTAAATTGGAGGCCTGTTTTCAGAATACATTGTATACTTATACTGAAAATTAATTTTATATTTGGAAAAATAATTACTATATCATAGGCTGGACAGAAGAGTGGGCTCAAAAATTCTAAACAGTTCACAACCAGCTCAGTTGTTTTTATTAAACAATACAAGACATGTAAAAAGGCAAAAGCTTTCTTTAGTGATTTAAACGTATTTTGGCTTAAGACTATTGGTTTCCCTAGCTTGCTGTGTGGGTGGTCTAAAGCTATGTCGAAAGATATTACACATCCCTCAGAATTTATGCACTCTTCTCTTTTTTAAAAGATAATTATCTCTACTAGGCAAAGGTAACCTAGCCTAATTTTGTACAGAAATAAAACACAGGGTATTAAAATCTGTGTTTGTGGAGATAAAACATACATTCCACAGTCCTTAGAATCTCTCTGATCCTGTCTCTGTCACCAGCAATTTATCTTCCTAATTTATCTATCCAATATCAGGAATTTCCAAATTACATTAAACAAAGGTGATTGTCTACATGAAATAATGCTTTCCTTTGAAAATATCTCTCTTCTCCCTGTTCTGCCCTCTAATCATTGTAGAGAAGAATTAAATTGATTTTCTTTTTTTCATGCGTGGAATGTCACATTTCCTTCTGTAGGAAGATTTTTGATTTTTGAGGTGTTTTCCAATAAACCTTTCTCCAGAGAGCTGATCTGCGGAAGGCATTGAGGGCTATTCTAAACCCTGAATCTGGTAACTGAAGGGAGTTGCCATCATCTCGAGAAAGCAGCACAGTGATGCAAGCATGTGAGTAAACTGAGAATTCCCTGCAGGACTTTTGAATTAGAGCATTCATCTTCTCTTGATCTTCCAGGTAAAATACACTAATCAGGTCCAGGACCCTGAAAAACAACCTCTATGATACAACCCATCTGCCAGGCAAACCAGGAAGTTGTCCATGACACTGTCCAACTCAGTAACTTTTGCAGATTATTTTTCACTCACCAGGAAGAGCATTCCTCATGTTGCAGATCTTCCGGCTTCCCTTCCTTCAGTGCTTAGCGGTGGGCTCACCGGTGGTCAGTGGGAAACCTCCCTCTACCACGGCATGGACCAGCAGGGTTTTGAAAATATCTAAGTGGGCCTCAATCACTGGAGAGGGGCATTTTCAGTATTCTTGTGATGTTTCAGTTCAAGTCCTTGCTGCTGGGGAGGTAGGATGCTACCTACTATTTTCCTGGTTGAGCTAGATTTCAGGGATTTTTTTTTCTCCTTCAGAAACCAGTGCACAATCATCAGGCACTTAAAACCCATTATTCCATCTAACATCTGGAACAAAGTGCTGTTAGTGGAAAGGAGGCTTGAGACAACAACAGCATGCTTCTTTATTCTCAAGTGTAGATAGGTCATGAATGCATGTTTCTTTTTGTTTGAAAATACATTTAGAAAAACAAGGGGAAAATATAACCAAAGAAAACATTTTCTGCCCTTTATTAGACTTTATTTTATGTATGTATGTATGTATACACGTTAAAAAAAACCATACAAGACAGGATCTAACTGAAGCAAAAGTGATGATTATTTAACCACAAACTGCAGCTTGATTAGGTTAATATTAAGGGTATCCTTAACTGCTAACATATATACATACATGCATAAACCATTTCCTGCTAAAATGTCTGAAATTAGTAAGCCTTTTATTGTAAGGCAGCTTGAGAAAATGTGACATGTTAAGTGAAATACTGCGTTAGCAAATAACAGATAAAGAGATAAAAGTCTTAAAACAATAAACCAATTGATCCTTACAAAGAAGACATAGGGAACTCTAAAACAAACTTACAGTGTTAATGGAAACCTTCTGTACAAAATAATGGTTCTTAAAATTTTATGCATGCTGTACCTAGTAGGTTGTGGATTTTTTAAAAATAGGCAAGCAAACATATTTGGCTTTGAGCAATGAGATTAAGAATTACCTAGAAGGTTACTGTTCACTTCAGGCAAATATTTTAATTGACAGATGGAAAAAGGATATTTATTCTCCTCACTATGTGAGATTTTATTAAAGTGGATTATTGTTTTTCAGTCTATAACTGTAGATGTCGAGGAATGGGGAGTGCTTTTATGTGTTAATGAATAAAACAAGCTATGTATGTGCCTTGTAGCAAGGCCGTAATGAAACTTTTCATGCCAAATCTTGAGATTTTACTCATCAGTAAGGTCAAGGAAAGTGTTGCCCAAAAAGGAATTAGGGGATAAACTCACTGAAACTGACATTAGTAGAGAACAGAAGGCCATTTCTCTATAGAAATCTTTGTAGAAAACATTTTTCTATTTTCAAGCTTTGTCTGGGAATAGAATTTATATGAAAAGAAGGCCATGATTTTGCCTGTTTAGCTGAAAAGGAATGTCCATGTGAAAACAAATATCTCATTGAGAAAAAATTTATTCCTTTTAGTATCGGACTTTGTCACTTTTGGCATTAGAGTGCTTTTTCTGGTTTGTTTTTTTTTTTCTTTAGAGCAGAGGTAGGACTCAGGGACTGGAAAGTGGGAGCAAATGGGATATGCAGGAGTGAGGCAGGTGACTGGCTATGGATGAAGGTGAAACCTTTCCGAAGCCCTCAGCCTTCCATCTGCTTATCATTAAAACCGTAAATATGGCTTGCTAGCTGATTTAATGCTTCATGCTTTTTGGGATGGTGTGAAAGACTGAAATGTTAGTCGGTACTGACTCAACACAGTTGGCCATTTGCAAAAGCAGAGTGTGTTTCTCTGGGGCCAGGTTTGAACTCCCCAAACTGAAAGGGAGGAGGAGAGGTTTTTTTGTATATGGTGGTGAAACCTTTGATCCGCATAAGACAGAGAGGGTGAGCACTGGAGGCTCTGGATTTTGAACCAGATAAGGGAGGAGGTTGATAAGAAGCAGACCCTGCTGAGGTGGGATAGTGCTTTTTATCATGCCA
>VWZW01007336.1:43479-70876 GCA_013397115.1 Edolisoma coerulescens | reverse complement strand
CAAAGACCCCCAAAGTGCCCCCAGACTTCACTCCTGAGGCCTTCCACCAGAGGACTGCACAAGATTCATGATGTTTCAACAGAACCAGTGTTGAAATAGACAGGGAAGGCACTTGGGCATTCCACCTAAACCTAAACTTATATTAACCAATTGAACTTTGTGTTTCATGGCCCTTCCCCAACCCCTGATGGATCAAAACTGTGACCATCACCTCTACGAATAGACACTGAAATTGCAACAATTGAGTCTTGCCACTGAATCCACAGGTGGTGATATATTTCCTCTCCACTGTCTACTCTTCTCATATCCTTTCTTTCTTTTTCTGTCTTTTCCTAATATTTTCTCTTAAGTGCTATTTTCATACTTTTATATTCCTATATTACTATAGATAATAAAAATAACCAAAATGGTTACATATCTGCTTTCCATTGCAGGAAAATTGTTCTAAAATAAACCTTATATATATGTGTATGTCAACACTGGTCATTTAGTGTCCTTTCACTCTAATCTGCCCCAAGGGATCTATTAAAAATAAGCTCTGTAACCTCACCTTTAAGGCAGGTTGTATGTAACATATGGTTGGGCCAGCCCTGCTGGGTGGGCTGCAGGTCCTGCAGCAGTAGCTCCAGAACTTTTTGGTCAAAGGAGGAGGGCAGTTTTCCCTGGTAGAGCCCTGAGAGCAGCAGTTAAGGTTTGTTTTTGAATGTGTGCACTGATTCCTTGGAAAGGAGATTTAGGAGCAGGAAATGAAAAGAAATTAATTTATGCATGAACTGTCACAGCAATAATGAGTACTTCATTGCTGTCCTGCACAGGATTCTTCTACAGGAGATAAAAGACCCTGCACTACTAACATCAGCATTTCAGAACAGGCATGCATTGTTACATATATTGTTTAAATTCAAAATTCTCCTCTGCTGTCACTGTAAATGTATAGATATCTGTCTATTCATATGTACATATACCTATCCATCCGTCTTTATGACATACATACCTACAAACAAACATTTTCTCAATAATTTTCCATATTTCAAGATAGACAATTTCTATTCCTGGAATTCAAAGTAAATGTCAGTTTGTTGGCTTTTTTTTCTTCCTTTCTCTAGTTCAATATCTGTCTTAGAAAGCAAAAGATACATAAATAAATAAATCTTCCTCTGAGTCTATATTGTACATGGAAGTATCTAGAGACAGTGTGATCTAAACAAAATTTCCATTTGTTTTTCTTCTCTGTGTAGATAAATAAAGGCTAGACAACTCTGCTCTATCAGTGCTTATTTTGACCCACCTGGAATTTACCTTTAAAATTTCCTTTACTCTTTAGTATTTCAGCTAACGCCCTCTCATTTAAATTTCAAATGCCTTTTGATCCTCCTTTTGAGTGACTGCTTTTTCACTTTATTCGGACAACCTTTGTTTCTATGTATGCCAGATGTTTGCTTTTCTAGTGCATCACTTTGCATCTTTCTTCCCTAGTGCTCACTCCACAGCCTATTTCATGCATCTCCCTCCCTGTGTGCTTGCACTGTACTTTGATATCTTGGTTGGTGTTTTTGTGAACTTAAATAAACCCATTTTCAGTGTCAGAACTTCTCCTATGATGTGACTGTGGTCCAGACCTTGCCCTTAGATGTGTGTGCCTTCAGGTCCCTTTGCTGTCAACAGGAACTTCATGTCCATCTTTAGGCAGCACTTTTACTCTGAGATTTCATTTGGAGAAAAATCTAGACCCATGTACACTTTGCCACTATCTGCATGCAATAATCTATAACACTTGTGGCATTTGTATTTTTGAGACACTTATATCAACACATGCTTGCATGTTTTATTTGCAGCCTAAGGAAGCTGAATACAAAGTAAAAGCACTTTTCATGCCCACATCAAGAAGCCTTTCTTCAGGTGGAGCACACAGAGAAGTAATTGGATTTTCTGCTGTATAAAGACTCACTTGGGCTGGTTCTATTTGCATGAAAGATAAGACTCAGAGAATACAAGAGATTGGATTTGACCATTACAGGTTTATATTGTATATCTCTTATGATAATTCCAGAACTCAAACGTAATAATATTGGGGATTTTGGTTCAAAGGGGTAAGATTTCGAGACTTGAAATATAGTTTCCACCACAAGGAAACCCAACACATCTCAACCAACAAAAACCTCCACACAAATTAAGAAAGAGAAAGAAGTTATTTCTTGGTCTGAAAATCTTTTTGGCATGTAGTAGAAGCAAACAATATGGAAATTCCTTACTCATAAATCTGTGTTTACTTTCATGGGACATTAGGTAAAGGTGACCTCTTCCCTTGCCCAAATGCATAACTGCTTCTTGTATCTTTCCCTGGCTTGCTTTGCTCTACAACCAGCTATTCTCCAGTCTATTGTGTTTGTTGTCAATCCCTACTGAACTCTTCAACCCATATGACTTCACCCTACCATAACACAACACCCTGGACAGGCCTCCCGAGTTTTGGGCAACCACCACATAGAGCAACTTTCTCACTCTTGCCATTTGTGCTCAAATGAAAAGTTCTCACTGATATTACCTTTACAGATCTCAATCACCTTTCAGCTACCTAAAATATTTTTTTTCCCTTTCTGAGATACTTTCATGTGATTTAAGGTCCTACAGAATAAATGGAGAAACCAGTAATAACGTCTCATTGAGACAAAGTTCTCAACATTCTGTGACACAGTTTGAATTATTGTCAAGGAAAGGAGACTAGAAGAAAAACATATTCACATTCAGATATGATACAAAAGGCCTTTTAAAATTAAATGATTGCACTAGCCATATTTGGATGTTTAAAATTGCTTCTTTGAGTTTCATGTAGCTGATGGTACAAAAGATAATGAGGTTTTGGAAGCCAATACTAAGAGAATTTCACTATTTGGAAGTTTGAGTAACATAAACCAAACAGTGCAGATATTCTGGCCCTGCACAAGGTACATAATGTAATATTCAAGAATATCTTTACAGTTGTAGTTTGTTTTTTGGAGAGGTGCCAGAGAGATTTTAAAATTATCTAAGTTGTGCCTCCTCATTTCCTTTCTTTACAATATGCAGTATTTTCCTGTGCTTTTTGATCTTTAAGCAACAAAACCAATATGAAAAATAGCATAGGGGCACAGCTGGGTACCAAATAATTATGTTTACTAAAAATATACAAACATTCAAGGCCTGGTTTTATATATATTATTGCTTTGGCTGTTTTCTGGTGGCTCTGGATTGATGAGTACAGTCAACAGTCTACGAGGTTTGCAAGCTATTTAAGGGGAAGCTACTCTCTGCATGTACACTGTACTGAAAAAACCCAAACATCTGGGACTGTTATAGTTCAATGGGATTTTTCTCTCACACATGAACCACGTCTTTCTTGTATTACTTATATATGAGATATGCATACACAAACATGCATGCACATACACATATCATATGCATACCCTCTTGAGGAACATCAGAGGAACAGATTGTAGGCATGGCTACCTGAACGTTGTCTGATAAAATTCGTGATCTTCCCAGAAATCCCGTTTTTCTTATCACCTCTCACTATGAGTAAAATACAATTGTCACCGAGACTACATTAATAAGATCACAAGGTTAGGTACTTGAAGATGAGGAAATAGCAAAAAAAAAGGTGCCCAAGCTTTATTATTTGTTTTTAAATTTTATGATCACATCCTAATTTTTTCAAAGATGACTATCTCATTTAGTGACTGGAATTATTGCTGATAAATGATTAGTTATCTGATATTTTGTTTTCTTTCTTCCATGTGTCAGCTTTTGCTTTGTTTAAAGCTTTGCTCTAAAACCATTATGATTTATTTCTTAACATTTTCTTGTATAGATCTCATCACTGCTTTATGAAAAAGAGGGATAAAAAGCTGTATCTAATAACCCCACATAAACACACATAAAAAAAGAGATGCCCAGCAGATATGCTGTTTTCTGTTGTTTTAGTTCCTTTGGTTTCACACAGCAGTACAAACAGTTTTCACAGAGTTCCTTTATGTTTCCTTTCTGGTCCCTTGAGCTGTAAAATAGGCTTATGATTTTATATAAATTTGGGTACAATTTCCCAGAAATGGTCAAAGTCATACAGGAGATTCAAAAGCTAACCTTTGCCAAATTGCAATTACGTTCCTTAGAAGCCGACAAATTTAAACTGTTCAGAGGAAACGCTGTGGTGATTTCTTTGTTAAAAAATGAAACAAAATAAGGCAATTTTTTTCATTAGCCCAGTCTCAGACATGGCTAAAGAAATATTCTGAAATATCCTGAAATATTCTGAAATATTCTGAAATATTCCCAAATTCCAACAGAAGGTTTAGAAGAGTTTCACTCAGATGACTGAATTTTTAAAGATTTTAGCAGTGAAACCAACAGCTTGAGAGTGGGAAATGTCAATAAACTAAAATAGAGCATCGCTGTAGAATAGGTGGTTTTATAGCCAACCTGCAAAACTAAAAATTAGCCCTTAACAGAATTCAATGTCTTAGAGAACAAAGTGATTTGACCATTTGCATCCTTAGACTTTTCCCTGTGCTCATTCCCATGCTCTCACTCTGCTGTTATAAGTCAAATGGCTGAGGAAAGGCAGGACTTGACTCCAATAGTTGAGGCACATCTGTGTTTTATTATATGCTCTATGAGTCTACTCTCAGAGATGCACTGCATCAAAAGATTAACGGTTATGGTTTGAAGATTGCATACACTGAATTACTTTGTTCTGTAGTGCTGGTACAGCATCTATGTCTGGCCTCCTCAGACTTTGCTTGTATCTCTTGGGAGTATTTAATAATGTAAGAATAAAATAAAATAAAGCACAAAAGAGAATCAATACTCTATATGTTCCTGAGTCCTTATCTATATTGTGCTATGTCTCTAATTGCAACAAACTGGGAAAGAGTAAGGATTACTGACTGTAAAATCGTATTTCTCTTGCAGATTTTATTTGCATGGCTTCCTAATTCTAAATCCCAGATTAAGTGAGCAACGCATGATAAATTTTCTTGGTCAAATTAATTTATCAGACTTTGCTTTTGACTCAGTTTTTAATGGTAGAGTGGCAAATAGCTTACACTTAACATGGAATATCTATGTGTCATACAATAAACAAGTGTTTCAAGTTTTAAGATTAAGAGTGGTGCATGAAACCTTTGATTCTAGATAGAAAAATAAAAACGTGAAAAATTTTTACAGGGCAACTATGGAACAAGATTTTATTTCTTGGGAAAAAATATAGGAGGGATAGTTGTATTTACACATATGTGAAAAAATCTATTCTTTCAGATGAGGTTCTCGTGTCAGATGAACACATATGGTGGTGTCCTTTGGTAGTTTTCAGAGCCATGAAGCCTTTCAATTACTTCAGGGTGGGTGTAAACTGTAGCTCTCAAGAGGCATTTTAGCCCTAAAGAGCTCTGTTTCCATCAGTGAATAAAATACAGTTAATGCATAGATGATAAGTCACTGTGGCTTAAAAGAAGTTAATGTGTAGATACTGAAATCACTGTGGATATCACTTGTGGTGTAAATTAAGGAGCCCAAACACATAACTCTACTGCATTAATAGGATTTCAGGCCATTTACTGGACTAAGTGATTTGACCTACAAGAACAAGACTTTGTCAGTTTAGTTCAGTGTTTTTTTATTCTGAGGTCTGAAATTCCATTGCCAAATTTTAAACAACAAAATTAAGAAAATTTGCAGTTCACATGTACATTTAAGTGTTAACGACAGTGGGAGGTGACTGTTGACATTCACCTACCTCCAGAATTACTACTTTCATGCATCTCCATCCTGAAGTCTCTTTCCTTTCAGTTATTGAATATACACAGGATACAATTAACAAAGTATTTTGTGGCAGATTTTCAGGGGAAAGGCATGTCTGCTGAGGAACAGTCAGAGTTTACAGACATAAATGAAATTAAGTCAAGTACTACAATATGTAAGCAGAAAACCATAGATAATTTCACATTCTCCACCCAATTTCTTATATTCCCTAATTACTTTTATTTTTAATATTTCCCATTCCAAGGCTCATCCTAATAAGCCCTGCCATGTATACTGGTTTCTTAACTTAAGATGTACCACATTTGTTTTAGAGGATGTTCTGCTCATTTGACATAATAGAGAAAACCCTTTATTTTCAAGAAAAATACCTTGTTACACATCTATTCACCTTGTTTTGTGTGGCCATCGTTGTTATATTGACCATAATTTGCAAGACAGACATCTCAGAAAGGTCCCATTGAGGCTTGAGGGCGATATTTAATGTGTGGTGGAAGAAGACATGGGGATGATCATTAGTGAAAGTCCTCTGTGGAACTCAAATTTCTGCTCCTCACACACGTTAGCTGACTAATTCTTCACTTACTAAGGCAGTGAAATTCTGAGCTCAACAGGAACATCTCATCGGTGGGACAGATGACATGGCATCTAGAGCACTGTGCTGTTGTGCCTCCAGGACATTCATACCACAAAATGTCCCATCCAAATCCCTTCCTATTGCTCATGAGAGTGTGTCCTGACCCACTGTGTGCTGCTTGCTGAAAAGGGATGCTCTCCTGTAGAACATTCACTTCAGAGCTGAATTCAATGATTTTTGTGGGTTCCTTCCAACTCAGAATATTCTGTGATTCTGTGCCTGAATTTCTCATTTCTCCATCTCCTGTGTGACCTTTGGGTTGGGAGACACTGGCTCAATCCCTGGCTCTGTCAGAGCTCATCTGCAAGACCTGAGGAGTCACGCATTAACTTCTGATCTCTAAAATAGTGATAACAATATTTTCCTCCCTCAGAGGAGTTCAGTGATGATAAATCCATGAAAGACTTCAGAGATTTTCTGGTACTACAGAAGCAGATAAGTTTCAAAAATAGATTAAGAGATGAGGGTGGGGGTTTTTTTGTGTAAGCTCCATAATAGTGAAGCATTCAATCCTAAAACTTCAGAATCTCAGCTTTTTTTCAGAAAATAAAAATAAAATAGTAACACATTTTGCTTCTAATAAAACTTCAGTTTTCTCCACTTTAATTCCATTCTCTTTCTTTTTCTGATGTATACTGTAACATGATATGGAAAGAAGATTCAGAACCCAAATAATTTCAAATAGGAATGTAATCTTTTTACAGGAAGCTTTGATTTATAAAGCTAACTCCCAGAGGTACAGACAGGTTTATCATTCTGCTATAAATGTCTGAATGCATAATGGAATGCAGACTCTAATTTCTATAATGTGTTTGGATGATGCATTGCTCATTGGGAACTGCAGTGAAGCCAAAGACGAAATCTCAAACAAATTCTTCTGAAATTTTGGTCTTCAAATGCATTATTAAGGAGTTCAGATAAGAGACAAAAAATGCTGTCCAACCTTTGAAGTCCAAAGAGGGTTCATAAGTTAATAGTTGACTGTGATTTAATCTGTAATAATAAAGTTGCTTTTGCCTTCAGGCATTTACAAGTACTGACAGAAATGCAGACCCCCAATGATTGACATTGGGGAGTCAGATTTTCATGATAAATAGGAATTATTTATGATTATGATATTGTTATGTTTGACTTACAATGTACATAGACACTAACCAGGTCTAACAGAAAGATAACAAAGGTTTGGTATGACACTTAATTGAATGCACACTTTGGAAGCCCTATTTTCCCACTGAAATGATTTGTACAAATAAATCTTGATTATGACTGGATTTACACCCACTATTATCAACTCATTCAGATGGCTTCTTTCTTCTGTTTTCTTTCTTTTCTTTTTAAGTGCTGAATTGTTTCAGCTATTTCAAACAAAAGAAAGTAATTGGTTTTAATTAAAGCACAGCACGGATATAAAATGTATATGTCTTTTAAAAGTGCCTTGAAAAGACTATTGCAATGTATAGACACACTTCCTTTGTTTCTAGCTCTTGTGATAGTCTCACAAGAGTGGTCATATTTTATGTCTTTCTTAAAAGCTAAAGTTCTGCACATCATTTAGTATTTTAACAACATCAGTTTTCCTTAAAAACAAAAAATACATAGTACTCATGTTAGATGAGAAGAATTTGAAAATTTGATCTAATGCGTACCTTAAAAGATGACAAAGCCAGAACACAGTGGAGAGAAACAAGCACTCAATTTTATATATTTTTTTAAAGATCATTATTTTGAGGCTATCTCATAATTTATGGGGCCTGATTCACGACTTTGGAATGTCTGGGTTTGGCCATATTGCCTGCATTGTACAACTTTAAATGATCTCAGCATCCATGAGTAGGTCACCACCTTTTAGTCTGATACTGTCCTTAAAACAAGTAGTTAACAACCACAACAAAAATTTCAAAGTAAATTCTCTTGCTCAAAGAAAAATCAGATCCTCCAGGCAAATATCATTGTGATGGGGAAAATATTGTCTTTATGTAGGCTAGAGGGACTTGGCAACAGTTGAGCATAGTGCAAGGTCTACAGCTGGGGTGTGGGAGCTGGAGAAGTATGGACAGAGCAGCACTGTCCTGAGAGAAGCATTTCTTCTTTTGAATACTGCAAAATACCCGAGATGCAGGCCAGATTTGACACAAGGGTCATGCTTGGCCCTCCTAAACAAGAGTTAAAAAAAATAAAACCAGATATTCCATCACACAATGCAATGTCCGTATCTTGTTGCCTCTTGGAAAAAACTTTTTAATTAGGAAGGGCCGAAGTAAAGTCTGGTGTAGGCAGGAGTACTTAGACTGCAAGATGTTTCTTTCTTTGCTTCCTTCTGTACCTCACCCTCCTGTTCTTCTGTACCTCATCCCTGGCAATTGACTAGGGATTATTGACAACACCATTGACAATTCTACCCTGAAAGTTAAACTGATATAAATCTGAAATAAATCTAATGTCCATTGGTTTTGAGGTCTGCATTTGTAAATAGTCTTAGAAATGAACTATAACTACAACTATCCCCTCTATTTATTTTATTATTATTCTGGTTTATTGTGAAGAATTATCTGGACTCTTAGACATGATGCATTATATAACTCATATGTGCTGTCCTTTAAAATATCATTGCTTGCCCACATGAGTCACACCTGTCATCAGTGGAAGATCTGTCTATAGAAAAACAGACAGGTATGTTGCACCCCAGGAGGAGCAGAGATCTCATGTCCATTACTGGGCAAGGAGACTTCCTTGCACATTCATGAGCAAATAAATTCTTTATCTGTAGCAAAAAGGAAATTTTTTTATCTTGTTAGAGCCTGGAGAAGGAAGAAATAAGAAAAAGAAAGAACAAAAAAAGAAAAGACACAAAAAAGAAAAAAGAAGAAAGAGACACAAGGAAAAATAAAAAGGACAGTGATCTTCCTGCTTGAGCTAGCAACCTGATTATAGAGCATTTAAAAGTTAAGTTAAAACAGGGAAGCATGGATATGCATATCCATACTTAGACTAAATGATTCTCTAATATACTAGTCCAGAAGACTTTGTGAAAGCCATTCCTATTTATTGCTGTGATGTCATGAAAAACCTCACAACCTAAGAAATTACCCATAAATTGGAAAAAAGAAAAGGACAATTAATAGGTCTGGGAGTGTGGGCTGAACAACTCAGGCATTCATGGTGTTGAAAAAGCCTTGATATTATCACCTCCTTGCCTTCTGCTGAGATAGAAGAGATGGGTAATAGCCTCTCTCCTAACACTCCAGAAACTGTTGGCTTTAACCCATAAGTCCAGGAGATCACCCTAGCCATTGGCTAATATGGTTACCAGAAATGCATCTTCTTAAAGAAGTTTGCTTCTACAAAGTGCTCAAATATTATTTACTTTAAGATATGGCCATATATATTGTATTATCTGTTCCCTTAAAATTAGACATGGACTTCTAGGTCAATTAGTAGAAAAGCTCTGCATTAAAGTTGGCTTAAAAAAAAAATCATTTTATATTTTTGTTACTGATTTCTTGTCATTATAGAGCTTTGCACATCATCTGCCTTGTATTACCTGGTTTTTTTGCATGGAAACTGTAGTTACACTGAGATGGTACAGAAATTATGCTATATTAGGATAGTAAAAATTCATATTTTCAACAGAAACAAGTCTGAACAAACTCGGAGCTTTCAGCTGGTAGCTGCTCTTCAGCTTTCAGGTTTTAATCTCATTGCTGAAAGAAAATTAATGTTTAATGTGTAGTAAGTGGTTCTGGACTATAGCTAAGTGCTGATCTTCTGGTTTGCAGATGATGCATGCTTGTTAGCTATTTCAAAAGAAAAAAAATCACCAGTTTCCATATGAAGGTAATGCTCTGTGAGAGTAAGGTTTATTAGCTCTAAATTTATTGTTACATAGATTTTGGGCATACATTTTCTCTTAATTAGTCTTCCTTGTCTAGAATGATGAACTACTTAATCTAAGATAGGAGTGAGGATCTTCATCTCACCTGTTCCACCATCTTACTCTTTCCTCCTGCTCACAGTGCATAGGTTCCTGCAAGTGGAGCAAGGCAAGGAAAAGCAAACCCATCTCTGATGTGTCTGCTCTCAGATGGTTGCCAATGATGTGGCATCAAGAGATGGCCCCTGTTTGGACCTTTTGTAGTGAAGCAGCATCCTTGGGCACAAAGCCGAAAATTATCTCTGAGTCTGGCCTGGGTTGCAACTCATGCTGCAACTCTTCTTGGATCCCAGTTACAGCGCCCATGCTCTGCTGAGCAAACCCTTAAACAGAAAGAAAAAGGAGCAAAACCAAGTCCGTATAGTCTGTTTATGTAGCCCTAGATTCAGATAAAGAAAAACAAACATGACCTTTTCAGCTGTTCTTCACATGGGAAAAAGAAAATGAAACATTTGATTATAATTGTTTTAATGAGCTTTGATTCAAAATGAAGTCATAATGGTCTGGTTAAAAAATATTCTGTTAATGAGCTTATATTTCTATAAAAGTGTGCAAGATGCAAAATTCTCTGAGGATAAAATTAGCAAGAAATATTTATTTGCTGATTAATAAAATCCT
The DNA here is from genome assembly GCA_013397115.1 of Edolisoma coerulescens. Classification (NCBI taxonomy): domain Eukaryota; kingdom Metazoa; phylum Chordata; class Aves; order Passeriformes; family Campephagidae; genus Edolisoma; species Edolisoma coerulescens. The sequence goes on along the minus strand of VWZW01007336.1, from coordinate 59,897 downwards.
ACTTATTCTTTGAAAAAAAAAAGTGATAGTAGTAACAGTAGCAGCAATAGTGATGGCAGTGAGATTGGTAGGAGCACAGTAATTATAATCTAACCGGATGGTCTATTTTAGGTTGCACCTTGAAGTTAGAGAAGAGATAATCAAGAGTGCTTACTCCTGCAGGTCTAAAACCTGATCTTAGCCATGCAAAATTCAGACTTGACTATTGGTCACCTTTAAATATTATAATTGTCCTTCCATCAATTTCTTTTTGATTTTAAACTGCTGATTTTTAGAAAGACGCATAGGATACGTTCAGTACCATCAACTGAAAAAAAACAAAAAAGAGAAAAATAGAAAGAAAAGGAGACATGGAATTGGCAAACTAGGGGAAGCAGTGTGTACTACAAGTGAACAGCACTAGGTCTGTTTACTGCATAGTTAGAAGAAAGTGTTCCTATGTACTTTACATTTTATGGCATTACACAGTCTGGAATGTAGTTTTCCATGTCACACACTCCAGCTGATAACAAAGCTGCCTCCATTAAAGTTTTCCTATTCATGTGCTGCAGCAGCTAATAACATAATATGTGAGAATGCAGAAATATATTTCATTCTGAGTCAGAATATTTTTACTCTGATTCAAATCTAATTCCTCTGAAATCTGAATACATATCCCTCCCTTAGATTTACATGCCAAGATATTTCTGAGCATTGCCTTGTGCAGCACATTACCTCTTAAGAGCAATCACTTATTCTCATGTCAGTTAATTTGACTAATCAAGCTCTGGTTAAACAATGCGACTTGTCTCATGTAAAGAGACAGCTACAATCTGTTATGTTTGTAGTTTCTGTTTCAAAAGGAAAACAAAAAACCAACATTAGCAAAATGGATTTCAAGACCAACTCTTAATTACATTAAAAAATAAAATTTAATTAGTGGAATGCAAGGAGAAAGCAAAATTATATGCAGGACTCTATGAACACAGTAATGTTACAGAGGTATTAGCTGTAAATATGCAAGGATGGTTGGATTACACAGAGAGAAGAAACCTAGAAAACCTTATGTAATGGGGAAAAGTATTAAATTGACTTACTTTCATTAGAATCTCAATCCCCATGATTAAAAAGGGGTTACCATGTTACAAATGTGGGTCTGTTGTTTTGGGGTCTTTTTCCATTAATTTCTTTCCAGAGACATATTTCTTAAATGATATATATGCATAAATTTACAACAAGAGTTACCTACAGTAAGGAAAGTGATGCTGGACTGTAGGGCTGAGATATGACTATCTTTGTTCCAGGCTTCTTAAGTCACGAGAAAATGTATTTGCAGGTGAGCTTTTTGAAAACCTGCTGGGCTTAACTCTCCCTTAATTACTGTCTTTTGCAGTGTCTGTTCCTGTTTGTTCCTTGGCAGAGAGGAATTGGCAGAGAGGAATTTTGGGATTTTTTTGCTTTGTTTTACTTTTTGTGTGTGCATCCATATCACCTTCAACATTTTCTTCTTCCCTCGACCCCAGAACATGTTGTCAGGACTATTTCTGCCCCCAGCTTTAACCATCATTTAAAATAAAGAAAAAACTGCTCCTGGAGTGATAATTCTACTTAGGAACGGATAGAGTTTCATGAGCGTAAATCCTGAAAGGGACACGAAATGGTCTGCCTAAAACTGCGCGTTGCCATGGTTACATCCTTCTGCAGCTCAGATGAGGATGGGGGACAATTATCAAGTTTTGTTTGCTTGATTTTAAGTAGTTTGTTACCTGGATACTCAATAAATAAGAAATCTGAAAAAAAGACTTGTTTTCTTCTCCCTTGACTGAGGGAAAGAGAAAGCAGTCATACCTACATGTTAAAAAATCTGACAAAATTCAGATTCTTAGTTACATGGTAAAAGTACTTCTGCACTGTTTGCTTTAGGGAGGCTTTGGTGAGATGCCTGCAAATAGATTTTGCATGAGCATTATAATTTGAATTGTGGAAAAAGCAATTGATCACACCATATAACTGTAAATCGTAGGCAGGTGGAGAGACGGGGTTAAATGACACCAGTTTTTATCATTATTTAGACAATAAGAGTGTTTTTCTCTGGAGATCACTTCGATACCTAATTTATGAAAGAGAAGATCCTTTTTTCTGGATTGAGGCACAGTGATTCTTAACTGGTGTCACTGCTGCTTTTTAAAGACATCTGGAGCACATTGTGTACAGCACGCTGTTCCTGTGCTTAATCAGAAGCTTTGGTAACAAGCTGAAGATGGAAGAGTGAAGTTGGGGGAAAAAGCAAGGCAAAAGAGGACAAAGTTAAATTACTAACCTGTCAGTATCCCTAATAGTTTATGTGGGCAATGACAGAACAGTATTTTAATTTTTATCTTTTTTACTCATTTATTCCATCTCCTGCTTGTTATTGAAGTTCCAGATTAATCTTAAAGATATGAATGCATTGCCATAATAAATTTATTAGACCATATTTAAAGAGCAAAGATTTGAATGACACAAATGAACTCAGTGTGGCAGAGCTGAAGAAAGGATTTGCAGAGAGATGCCACAGCAGTCAAAAATGACTGCTAGAATCTCTTTAATTAAAAAAAACCGAAACCAAAAACACCAGCCTGGAATTCAATGGGCATAGAAGGTGTTTCATATAAACTTAGGCTTAAATTTAAACTATTGATACTATTTTAACTAATCTTTACAAAGATTAAGAACAACTAGTTTAAAGAAGATTATTGAAATGTCAGCTAGCTGTTTGGAACATGGAAAAGCTAATATGTTAAAAAAGGCACACATATTTTTAAAATGCACCTGAAATTTGAATTGGTTTTCCTTCATCTCTACTTCACCAGGTATTTCAGCAAATGGCATGAAAATTGTGTTTAGACTGCACGACCTTCAGATTTGCTATTGTTTCTTCTCAGTGAATAGGACACATCTGTCTTAACAAAGGAAGGATCTGATACTTTAAGGCAAAATCCTTTGATTCTTCCTTTCTCAAATGAAAGATGGTCCTGTTTATGAATAACTAGTTCGCAATTTGTTTAAATTATAAAGGAGAATCAAAGAACACAATTTTCCTTTGTAAATTAAATGAAATTGATAACCACCAAGAAGGCTATTAGTACAAGGCAAAACTCTGCATATACCAGGTGAGCAAGTGAGTGAAAATGAGTAAAAAACATATGTGAGTGGTAGGACTTTGGGGCAATAATTGCAGTTTCTGACATTTCACGTTTGGATGCTGTGTATCCATCAGGCTATGGCACAAGAGCCCTGCTAAGACATTTGGGGAAGGTGAGAAGAAAAGGAAGGGAAAGGATTCCTGAAGGGAAGACATAGGTACTCAGGAAAGGCGTGCAGCCTCACGAAACTTAAGGATACATCAAGTGTGTGGCCACTTTAGGGAAATTTTCTAGGAGGTGCAGCTCTCTAAGACAAAGGATTTCCAAAAAGGTTAATTCTTTCCCACTTTTAATTTCAGCCGTCTTGTGGAGCAGAGAGGTTTCTCCTCACTGGTGCATGTTCCAGCAGAACCCATCTGAGTAAGCCCACTGCAGTAAGAAATGTTAATTTTTTCTTTTGGGAAACAGAGACAGAGGGACTCAGAAACAGTTGATGAAGCATTGAGAAAGCAGTAGGAAGAGGATGGGAATATCCCCCGCAAGAGTGACACAAGAGCAGACACACAGGAAGGACAGCAGAGCTCTTGAGCAGCACGTGGTGTCTGGATGAGTGAGGACACCATGGGTCATGACCATTTCTGGCTGTCTGAGCTGATATGAGCCTTTCAGCTCTGTAACAGCTCTAGAAGGACAGGCAAGCTATGTTTTCAGGAGACTGGGGAAGGTATTGGAGAACAAAATGGTGATGGAATGCCAAAAGAGATTGCACCTTAGTGGGATGTCTAAATCTTCCATGGGAAGGCAGAATACAAGACACATTCTATCTGGGTATGCCCAGAGACATACTCCCATCTGTATACATACACATGCACAAGTCACTTGAGTGAGTGGCTGAGACTAGGAACCATAAGCACAATTATTTAATAAATTGGTTCTTCCTGCTTCTTCAGTGTGGACTTTTTCCTAGTAAAAGATTTCATTGTTTTTCTCAGCTTTGCCTGCATGTGATCTGCTTTGTGAAGAGAAGGTATAAGAAAAATATATGTTCAAATGCTACAGCTGTAGAAAGGAGAGACAGAAGTAAGAATCTTTCTTTCAATTAAATGGCCATTTTTCATGGTGAATGTTCAATTGCCCTTAGCCAGGGATTCCTATCATGAGGCAAAGTAAGATTTTACTGTGAATACTGCCCTGCAGCTATGACAATACTGGTGGTTTTCATTGCAAATAAACACAGAGGTTTTATTAAGATTTACATAGTTATTATTATGTCTTTTTGCTAGGGATAAATATCAATACTTTCTTTGTGTTCATGAAATCAGCTGCAAAACTCTTTTGGGGCCAGATTTTTGCTTAGCAAACTCAGATTTCACTTTTAGCATTTGAGTTATCCCGTAGACAATGAAATCACAAAGAGCAAGGAGAGGGAAAAAACATATTAAAGAAGTGACCAGAGGTATGGTGAGACACTTCATGTCCAGATAACCCCCTTCTGCCAGCCCAGCTTTTATGAAGTGAAAATACACACCTCACCTTTCACTTAATAACAAACAAAAAAGCAGACAAAAACATGCTGCCTGGTCAGGTGTTTGACTTTGCAAGCAGAGGCATTTGTGGACCTGTGTTATTTTTGCAAAGAATGAAGAGCGAGTGCTTGCAGATCCTCAAACACCAGGAAGTTTGTCATCCTCCTGCCTAAGTCCACTGGGTGGTGATAAACAGCCACTGTGAGGTGAAGGGGAAAGGGGAAGACACCAAAATCCTAACAAGGGCTTGTGCCCTGGGGCTGGCCTGGGCAGGACTGGCAAGAAACCCATGCTTCAGCCACGGAGGCTGCAGCTGGAATCCAGCAGCTGTCTCTGGGCTTTTCAAGGCTGTAGAGCAATTGCAGTGCATTCCTGGGGATTGGTGTGCTGGGTTGTGGGCAGGAGCCTCATGCCTAAATTTTTTCTGTGGCTTGGCTGTTTCTTAGCTTATAGAATTTAGTCAGATCCTTGGCTTGCTCTGGATTAGCTTTACCTTTAAAGCTGGCTTGGACAGTACCAGTGGAGAAAACTAGATGTAACTTGTAATGGCATAAGAAGTTGAGGAACTCTGCAAATATGTAATTTTCTTGAAAAAACAAACAAAACCCAGTTTTCATAAAACTAATTTTAGAAAATACTGTTTACCTTTAAAAAGAAAAGTTTTAATTTTCAGGGAAGTAATTGGCATGTGATGGGCCAAAGTGACCCCTGGGTGATATAATTTGAACTGGTTGCATTTGTACCATGGCTTAATTTAACCTAGAGTGTATGATAACTGGATGTGTATGGTAATCATACTGCTCTTAAGGAAAAGAATGTGGCAATCATATACACATATAGTTCTTTTTCATTTCTGTCATTATCTTCTGTATATTATGCTTGCACATATATCAAGCTGTTAGTTGACTGATGATGTTAACAAGAATGTGGTTAGATTTTATGTCCATTAATCGTATTCAAGTTTAAGCTCTAAAAATTAAACTGGAAGCCTAGACAACCTACCCATTCACTTGGGACTAAGAAACACACCAACATTTCTCAAAACTCTGGTCAGTGACAGACTCTTCAAGGCTTATTGTGAGCTCCTTACCTATTTCAGGAAGCAGTTAATCTGTAGCGATTTTTTGCCACACTGCTCTTTGGCAAGTCTAATTCTTGCTTCTGATGTAAAATTTCTCAGATAAACAAGGTATAACTGGATGAATATGGCATTTCAAAGCTAACCATTAAAGGCTTACAAAGTGAAGCAAGGCACTGAAAACTAAGGAAGAAAGAAAATAGTTAATGCCCTCTGTTTGCATACAAGCCCTTCCTTCTGTAACCGATCACTCCTTTCTTACCAAACCTACAGCTGTGTTTTAATCCATCTGCTATCCATATGCAAAGGTAAACAGAGCAAACCAGTTGCTTGACTGCAAAATTAACTGTGAAAAAACTTTTCTAATACAAGTACATATCATTATCTGTATTAACATAATTACTGGCCTCCAATACTACTAGTTTTGACACTGAATTAGTGTACCTTCTTTAACGACCTAGAAATGGGACATAAGTGCTTAGAAAAAGTTCTTTCAGCACATGTTTGTGACTTTGTGGAAGGTACTCATATATTGGTGCCCAGTGTGAAGGAGATGCTTTTATATGTTGCTGGAGAGTGGCTGTAAAACAAGGCTTTTGAATGTCTGTAAGTAGGGCGAGGCAGATAGATTTCTGTCTAGGAGCCAAACTTCTTGGGTTTCCAGATTACTACTCAGGTTGCCTGACATCTACTTCCTCATAACATCAACTCATTCTGCTTTCACTATGTAAAAGCATCGAGTGTGTCACATGGGAGGTCTATCCCTGGGCTGTAAGTGTTAATCAATGATGTGTTATTATCATGAGCATTTTTTTTTAGAGGGAAATGTCTACTTTTCATTGTAGTAGAGGTCCCTAGGCATCATGATGGGAAAAATGGAATCGTGTCTAAATAGACATGAATTGGGGGTGATAAAACACAAGGCAAAATGTTTGAAGATTAGAACAACATAAAAAATCCCATAGAGACTGAATTTCTGGTGTTGGTAGATATCTCTGTCAGAAGCAGAAAAACAGAGCAAATGTGCCCAAGAAGTAGGTCTGGTGACTCTGAGGTCTTCTTAAGATCTGGTATACCCACAACATTTTATTAATGTGATACTCATTCTCAATTTGTTGACCTGGTTTTGCATCAAGTGGCTGAAGAACTCTTCATGGTTTCCTGTTACCATCACATCAGTGACAACTGCATCCATGACTGTCTGCATTTTCTAAGGAAATGAGGGAAAGAGGGTAAGTCACTGACTGCCCTTGCCTCAAAGACAAATATAGCATTCAACAAATGTTGATTTTTATAATACTCCTTTATTTTTTCTAACATCCCTCAACCCAGCATTAAAAATGTAACCAGAGAGTTAATTCAACTGTTTTAGCATACAAAAGTTATTTAACATTTGTGGAGGCTCTGGTTAGTGAAACAGTCTGAGCAGGAAGCCTTCCTTCAGCATTGTTTTTGAGATATGGATCACTTGGGTATCTCTTCTGACAGCTCCACTTCTTACTGCTGTCCTGGTGTGTCTTCTTCTTTGTTGCTATGATTTCAGGGCATGCATGATGTGGAGGTAAGCCAGCTGGAGGGGCACATAAACTGAAGGCTACTGCTGACCTCAAAATTACCCTACTAAACACATCCCTCCTTGCTATTGCCGTGAACTGCAATAATTTTTCTCTGTAACCTTCCAGCACCACCCATAGAACTTAGAGGCAGGAAATTCATTTACCTTTCCATGTCAGTCCGTGCCACAGATCAGATCTTCTGCTTACCCTTGACTCCAGGAGAAGTACAGTGTTGCAAGCTTTAGAAGGATGTAATTGCTTCTGAAACTGCAGAAGGACGGTATTGTTTATACCTGTTTGCACAAACACATTCAGTTCTAAAGATGGAATGCACATTAAGAGTTTACTACCATTAAAAAATGGGTATCATTCAGACTGATACATAGATACAGGCTCTATGGCATTAGCTATATTTTCCTCTCTTGAATTACAAGGCAAAAAGGAGTGACGGGTGTCCTGAGGATTTGGTTACAGAAGGTGCACATTGCATAATCCACAGCATTAGGGTTTATAGTGTTGGTGCAAGCCCCTTTCAGCACATGATGAGAAAAAGCTGATGATGGTGGGGCAGCAGTTCCAAAATTTTCTGGGGGATATACCCATCTTTCAGAAGAATTTTTTTTCCTTCATTTAGATGAAGGGTCCTAAGTGAATTAGTTGCTTCTGAGAACCTTATTCTGTCCTTGTGCATTTTAAACAGTTCTAAATGAAAGTCACTGTTATCAAATGTCCTGTATCTGATCTCAAATGTAACAGCACTTCCTCAATGTCACAGCATGAGCTTCAGCCCAGCAACACAAATGCCTGAGTATCAGAAGTACCATCAAATAATAAACCCTGTGCCTTTAAGGGTGGTTCATTTGGCATTAAACAGATTTTTCAGCTAATAAATTTCTTGTGTTACAAGAATAATGGCCTTTTTAATCTTAGCATCCGTAATTGAACAGACATTTGTTATTAATGATGTTGTTAATGGCAGCAGATATTGAATTTTCATTGTAGATATAGAGTTGTATAGTGATTTTTGAAGGGTTTTATTAACTTGATTGGGCAGTGAAGCTAAAAACATATTTTTTTTTCCTGCTGCTTCTGAAGGTGTTAATTTTCTCTCTGTTGTGAAGCAACTTCTTTGCTTTCTTTTAGTTCATATTCTTTCTCTCATCTTCCTTTGTTGGCCAGTACAACAGCTAAAGGACCAAATTCTGTTTACTTCCACTCTTGGATTGCCTGGCAGGAGTTTTGCCAAAGGGATGTGGCAGTGACTACTTCTGCAGTCCTTTTTCAATGCTTGCTGAGGGTTCTTATGTGTTTCACCCCAGGGAAATATGGTGTTACATATTACATTGTTACATGTCCAGCTAAAAATCCTGGCTTTCCAGCTCAGATTAAAGAAACTCTTCTTGACTCTTGAATCCAGACTCAGCCAAGACAGCAGACATAATACCTGCTCTCTGTTTGTTTGTCTTTTTTTTTTCCTATTGCCTTATATTCTCTTCCTTATCCTATGGCTACCTGGAAAGTATGGAGAGGGACAGTAAGTTAAAGTCTGCAGCTCATATCTCATGTGCCAGACCATTAATGAGGTCTCTGCTTTGGAGAATTGCTCTGAAATGGGGACAATGCCAGTTTGTTCTCTCCTCTGAGTCAATACAAACCCTCTCAAGAGGGTTTTGATACACATTTTCCATCAAAGAGTTGCTCAACTTTGCTCAGTAGTATGAAACAGTTCATAACTGCAGAGAAGATGCCTTCAGTCTACTTCCTTTCTTATACATACATTTTTAATATTATGGTTTCAGATAATCCTGCTTCAGACTTCCTGCTCCATGCTTTACACAGCTTTCTCTTGATTTTTAGCGATCACCAGTAGCTAACTGAAATCACATCTCATGTGTTTTCTTACCATCCTTTACCAGTTCTAGGACCAATGCTAAATAAAATGTGGGTTTATTATAATGTGGGATTCTAAGCACTTCCTGATGAAAAGACAGAATAATAACTTTTCCATGAAATGAAGGACTTTTCTGACTAGGCTTACAAAGAGCTTTTGCAGTGCATGGGACCCTGTATCACTCCTTGTGTCTTCCATGTCTTAATTTCTCCTGAGAAAAATGCTTGACAAAAAGCATTAAGGAATCCCCTGAACTCTAGAGACCAGATTTTTTCTGCTTTTGGATTGTGTCTGTCAGTGGATGCTTTCCAAGCTCTCATGTTTCTGTAAATTCCAGTTTACACCTTTTAAAAGCGCTCCTTCTGGCTTGGTTTGCTGTCCTCCAGGGCTTGGTCTCAGCTTGGAGCCTGTTTCAAATCATAAGCTTAACCTGCCTTTGCTGCCTCTTCCAAGTATTACTTAACATTAAAAAGACAGGGAAAAAAATCCAAACAAAACAAAAAATCCCTGGCATCAGTTGCTAATTTCCCTTCCTCTGTCAAGATTATGCTAGTAGCTCTGAATAATTTGGTCTCATTTTCTCAAGGGAGTAGTACTGAAATAATCCAGTGTTTATTTTTATACAAATTCTCACAGTGCTGCAATGTTTTGGAGACTTCCTGGGATGTTTCTAGTTTTTTCACAGGCTAAAAGGCCATTCTCAGAGGTAGGTCCTTCATGTAAACCTAAAAATGGCATTTTCCCACAATACAGCTTATCGAGAAGTTTAAAGTTCAATAGCCCTCTCTTGCTCTCTATCCCTGTCTCACACACATGAAAGTAAAACATAAAAAATGAAGGGGCTGTTCCGGTTCTGCTGAGAGTTGTCATCTCATTTTGGCGTGCTGCCTGATTGTGATAATGCAATGGGATCAGTGATGATCTGAGGGCAGAAGCAAGGCAAATTAGTAGGAAAAAAGAGCAGCTTTTATTCAATAAATTTTGTCTCATCCATGTAGTAGCTGGTGAGGGAAAATGAGATGCTCTCAGCTTTCCTCATGCTTTGGATTTATGGAAATACTCCTCTGTGGGCATAGGCACAAGATTACTTTCCATACCAAGGCATTAAAACTAGAATGATTTGATTCTGCTATATCAAAAATGCATGCTGCATAACTTTTATACTCTGAGAATGTGATTTCCAAAACTGATTTGCTTTTAATTCCAATTGCTTTCTTTTAATCTCATTGTTATTGCCAATAAAACTGTTGAATTTGGGGATGAGGAGGTTAAAGGTACATATTTGGGCAAAGACTCGGTTTTCCTGTCCTTCATTTCTCATGTTAAGAATGAGTCCACTTTTGTGGCATAAATGCTGGTTTCAGGATCAGAGAAAGCGAAGCCAGTTTCCTTTACCAGTGCTTTGTGCAAGGTCTCACTGCACTGCAGATGCATAGGAAAGAAACTTTGCTTTCTCAAAGTTTTAGCCCTTTTTTTGTTTGATTACCTATTTCCACACCAGGGACCCTTGCTATTAAGATTGTTGTCAGACAAAATTGTCTTGCTGGGATTGTTTTCTGACAAACAATTTACACCTCTGTAAACTGATTAATGCAGTGGTTTTTGTCTTAACAGCAAAAACATGTATCACATTTCAAAGAACAGCTAAGGAGAACTTTTCCTGCGCCCAAAGAAGCAGATCTGTCTGGTGAGGCTAAGGAAGCTGGGACATGAACTATCTAAAATAGAAAAGGTTTGAGTATGCAATCCTTTCAGACTTCTAAAGGCCCGCAGACCCCCTAAGACTGGAAACAAATTATCTTATTACAAACATTTCTTGTAAAACAGAAGTTTTACAAAGAATGAAAGCAGGAATCCAATTTTTTTCTCCAGTAGATTACAGCACCCTACAAATCATTTGGAAGAGGGAAGAGAGACCACACACTTTAGAGGCTGTGTGCAACAGACGTCATAGAAAGGGGATGTAAAAACAGTGAAGAACAGCCACTATCCAGCACCAAAATGAGCAGCTGCTGGAACAACGCTGGTGTTGCAATAGCCAAAACTGGGAAGATCTAGCCTTGGAAGAGGTGAAGCAACCCACAACAAATGGGTTTTGCCACTCTGAGTAGTAATTCACCAGGAAATAGTGAGTAAAACCAGGACAGCTCAAAGCGAAAACTTGTAAACCCTAAATCTGTCCCAGTTACATCCCTTCTTGAAGGTGGAGACAGATAAGGAAAAACTGCAGGGTAACTGGCTACAATAGAAATAGGGGGGGAAAGTCATAAAGAGCTTCAGGACAAGGGTGAGACAATACACACAAGAGGAAGGTAGCAAGAAATGCTAAATAGACATTTGACAAAGGTGGCAACTGTACCTAGATGAACTTGAAAATAGCTGCCATTTTGGTACACTAAATAGCCAAGAAAATGGAATAATAGCTTCAGATACAAGGAAAAAAAACAAATTCAGGACACAAACTTTCATGGTTACCAATTCTGCTTTGTAATATTCTGAGTACAAAGGATCAAACTAAGTAACTGAAGAGAGATAAGCAATATGTCTTCCAGTTACAGTAGGTAGCATGCCTAACCTCTTCTAAATTCAGAGGATTTTTAATGTTCATGAATAGGATTTATCTTTCTGACTTGTACCTGTCTTGAAGTTCTATATGTGTCTAGTTCCAGGTAGCCATGCAGGTCTTTCCACACACAGAGGAAATGACAAAGGCATCTCCACAGGTCACTTCTTTCACAGACCCATCCTGTCTGAGGAGAAAGCCACCAGGGCTGCTGTGCTCTTTTTTGATCAATTTAAACGGTTTTGAAATGGTAATTACAAGCCAAAGAAATATACTCTGCTGTCAGGCACTCAATGGAAAAATTAAAAATAGAATTAAAAAAATCAAGTGAAAAACAAACTTTCAAAATGTCTTTCTAAGTATGTCCACAGTTCTGCTTAACAAAAATAAAAATTCTATTTTTTGTCGATAATTTTGAAATATTTCTTCCTGAATTTTCCCAAGTCTTGGCAAACTTCAGAGGTAACACCTTGAGTATCTCTGTTTCCAGGTCTGGCTAGTCCATGGCCTGGGACTTGAGAGAGCTTGGTGTCTTTAGCAGTATATCACGTGAACAGGCAGAAGATCACACAGGATAATTTTAGAAGCCTTCCTGAGTAAGACATTTTCAAAAATGGCACAGCTCCAGTTTTCTTGGCTTCAACAAGAATTTCATTAAAATCAACTGTTCCCATGGATCAGCTACATTTTGACAAGTCAACATTTTCCAGAGGGAAAAAGAAAAACAAAGACATTCAGCTGGAACAGCTGGAGTAATTTCTAGTAACAAACATGGGATGATAAACTGGAGAAAAGCATAGCAGTGGATATCCTTCACAGCACTAGGCTGAGCATGATGTTCTACCACATCAGGTGGAGTTTGCTCAGCTCTTGTGTTGGTGCTTACGTTTTCTCTACCTAAACCCTTTCAGGAAATTGTAAGGAAATAATCTTTTGCTTCATGATGGCCTTTGTTTCCATGTTGTCTATGCAGATTTTAAAAAATGATGTAAACTTTTAGGTTAAAGGGAGAGGCTTCTTCATCTTCCTCTTCATCCCTTTCTTAGCACTGTTTTGTGCACTGAAGTGCCAAGCCATGCACTTTTCTTTGTTCTTGTTGTAATATACAAATGCCTAACTAGAGTTGCTCCATACACTTTGGGTCTTAGTGCTTTACTTGATGAAAACAGAGCCTCTCATCAAGGCAACATGAATGTCTAAAAGATATTTTTTGGGAAATGGGAGTCAGATGTTCTGTGCATTATTGGTCTCTGAGAAAGAGGAAGTAAAGTAGATATTGTTTCTTAGAAAGTTGAACAAGAAGCCATTTCCAGCTGGTTTCTCAGGTGAGGCTCTTGATCAGTAGATCAAGAGGTGAGGCTCTTGATCAGTGGATCAGCCTCTACCTGGTAGAGGTAATTATGAATACATTCAAAGGCAATTATAGCAGAAACCTATTGTATGTGTATGTATTTATGATAGTATAAATAACTTTGGATAGGTTACCAGAGAAATAAACATCTAAACTTGATTTCAAGCTGCTGTTACTGCAAAAGGAAAAAAACCTGTCATAATATAGGCACCCGTGGCATCTCCAGGTGTTCTCACCTCTCGCAAATTTTATTTTCTGTAGCTGAGAAAGTAGCCCTTCTTTGGGAACAAAACCAAAAGATTTCGCTGAATTTGCATCTAAACTAATCCATCACTCTCTGCTGTCAGCTCTGTCAGGGACTATATTCCCTTCCTTCTTAACATATTTGGGAGAAAGAAAAAGGAAATTTTCCTTGGAAGGTCTGGATGCAAAATGATATATCAAGAACACTGGTTTAGATTCTTGAACTGAAATTTGCCTCCTTTTCTCTCAAGGTCTCAAAGTCAAATTCTAAGTGTCTCCATAGAAAGGATTTGCTTTTATCCCCCCACCACGACTTAAAAGACAATCAGATTTGCAATTATTCATATTATGGTAGCGTATTTGATACATCCCCATAAGATTGGAAGACAATTTTATAAGAGAAGGAGGTAAACCCAACAGTTCAGCTGCTGCAATTGAAAAGGATGGACAAAAGTGTGAGTGAGGTGTGTATTGCATTATTGCATATTACATTATTGTAATTTCAGATAGGGAGTTGAGGCATAAAGAGATGAAATAACTCAACTTAAACCACACAGGAAATCTGTGATAGACATGAGGATCAAACACAGATCTCCCAACCCTCAGTCTGGTTCTCCAGTCATTAAGCTATTGTTCCTCTCTCCTTTGTCTCCTAATTGGATCAATACGCACCTTTTGTTGACTTCTGCTAAGTATTATGCCTGTAGGTAAAAACCCCTCATACTTTTTTCTTCAGTGCTGACACTAAACTTTAATAACTAGAGCATCCTTCCACTTCTTTTTTTCCCTGATGCCTGACAATAATGGCTCAGTAATTACTGAACTAATGTTATCCATTCCAACAGATATCACATTTATTACCAGAAAATGCTATGTTGCTGTTCATCAGTTAGGAATGTGTATAATTGAAACACTAAAATGAAGTCTGTACGAATATGTGTGATTCATCATGAATTCTGCATGCCCTACACTAACTCTTCCCTTAATTAAGTTGTCAAATAGAAAACTTATGATTATTGCAACAGCATATTTTGTAGAAGTTCTTTTCTACCCTCATATAAAGCTTGAATTAGTAGAAACATCACAAGGATTGCATGTGTGGATTGGGCACCTTTGTCTTACTAAGCAAAGATTTTGCTGTCCTGCATGATTGTTTTTAACCCGTTCTGCAGGGTCTTCTCTGAAAATTGGACATGAGATTGAATTCACTCATTACTTTTTTCTGTCCCTTCCTACATGCAAATAGTAATTCACTTTCTACCAGAAACTCATATTACAGACCTACTAGAATATTTAGCTGGGTAAATCAAGACTGTGGTGATAGAGACACAGGAACAGCACTGCTTCAGTGTCATTGTTGGGTGCAGTTTGATTTCCAGCCTGCATCTAGACTGGTGCTCACAGCCCAGTCCACCCAGGACCTCAGCACTTCTACACTCAGGATATCTCAGTTGTTTCGGCACTGGTCTTAAAACACCTAGACCTCCTCAAACCAGAGGTTCAGGCAGTGATGGGTTTGGCTGCACTCTTCATTCTTGTGTGACAGATAAAATGAGCACTGTGCTTTTCATTTTCATGCCTTCCCAAGGTGGGATCAGAGACACCAAAGAGAAGACCCATCTGCTCTGCATGTGCAGCAAAAATAACACAGCCCTTTCCCTAACTGGTTCCCACACTGCATTATACTGGTCCTTGTTTGTAGGCAGCTAGTCAAGCACCTTGCTGTGCTCATCCCCTTGCTAGTCATAAAAGATAGTGCTTTAAAAGCATACTCTTTGGATTTTTATGCAAGAACCTGAGTCATTTAGAATATTTACATTTTCCACCATAAAGCAACAACCTCCAGTGGGCCATTATCCAGGCAGAAAATGCACAAATGGGTTTGGGAAGAGAGCTCAACCTCCTAAGCTAAGGCAGGCAGACCTGGATGCAGGTATGATGAGCTTTCAACCAGGGGTGTTGTGGTCAGCCCTGACTTTGCCTTTGTCTGCTCCACCACCAATTGTGTCTTGGTCATTCATCCTCTGGTTGTGGTTATTTTGCTTGTAATTTCTTGTATGAAGATAACACGCAGATGACAGAAAAATGCCAGTTTCCTTCATCAAGGCTGGGACAGCAGGCATAACACAGAAAGAGACTTCTTTCCTCTTGCAGCATCAAAGCCACAAGAGTTCCATATGCTTTGTGTTGTCTTTTTAGATTTTTTTTTTTAATATTTTACATCTGATTATAACTGTTTTCATTTTAGTGCCAAAAGACAATACCTAAAAGAGTGTCAAAGAGGAAGACAGGGGTTTGTGGGCACTGGCAGCTGCCAAATAGAGCAGCTGTATTACTGCGGGTGCTTGGGAAACCAATTAGAAACACATGGAGTGACAAAAAATGTATGTAAAGATTAGCACAGTAACTGCAACCACACTGTGTGAAACTTAGGCAATCTAGGGCTGGCACCCAGCATCAGGAAAAGTAAAATGCAGTTAGGATGTCCCAAAGAGAAATTAAACATCAGTGCTGGGAAATAAGGAAATATTCTCACTGTAGCTTAAGTACATGGATATATCAATGTCAAGAAAGTTGTTTTTAAAAGTTAAATTAATTAAAAGCAAGTCTAGTGTTCACAGCTGGATTCCATGGGAAAAATATTACCTTAAATGACACCCTAACTTTTCGAGTGGTGTGGGTCAGAAGCCATGAGGCCAGGCAGAAGCTCTTTTTTTAACCTTAGTTGAGAAATGGATCAGAAAAGATGAAGGAAGGTGTCGAGACAAATGTGAGACAGGTCCTCTTAAACAACAACAACAACAAAAAATCATGATCTGAGGAATCCTACATACTCATTATCAGCAGTATATATACAGGCACTCAGAAATTTTCTTTAATACATCAGAAATGGTCAGGTCAGTTATTAGCTTATCCACTTACATAGTGTTGCAGAGGAAAGTTGTGCTTTCTACTGTCCTTGTTCTTTATGACCAATAAGGAACTTTACGCAGAAGTTTTTATTCTGCAGATATGTGTTGGTGATCCAAGATTTTTTCGCCAAGAATAAAGTTCTGAAGATGGCACAGCACCTAGGATATTTTCTCTTTTTTTTTTTTTTTTTTTT
>VWZW01007336.1:32867-43426 GCA_013397115.1 Edolisoma coerulescens | reverse complement strand
TCTGACAGTGCTGACATACCCAAAATCTGAAAAGCAAGCATTACAGAGATTGAACACAAACAGATACTTTTAATGTATTTACTTGGTGAGAGAACAGAAATACAGGTTACAGATAACTGTTTGCTCAAAGGAATAACCAGACTGATAGGAGCACGGACTCCTGGGTCAGAGCACAGATGACATTCTTCCAGCAAAGAGTGCTAATTTATTTCTGTCAAGAAACAACTATATAGAAGAAATTTCCAGGGCCTTATTGTATGGGATTTGCAACACTCTGTTGTTGGGGGGTTTTGTTGGGGTTTTTTTGTTGGTTTTTTGTTGTGTTTTTGTTTGTCTGTTTTTCAGTTTGTGGTGGGTTTTTTTGTTGTTTTGCTTTTGGTTTTGTTTTGATTTTGCTTGGTCTTTTGTTTATTTGTTTGGGGGGTTTTTGTTTTGTGTGTGTGTGTTCTGTGGACAGTTTCATTTACCCTGTCAGGTAAACAAGTCCAATCTTCTCACAAGTCCTTGCCCTTCTTTGTACAACTAACATGGCCAAGTATGCACTTTACCAGCCCCAAACTTCATTATTTCCTGGTGAGTGAAAAGAGTTGTACACTCCTGGTGAAACAGTAGAAACCCCTTATTTATTAAGCCAACTGTGTAAGCTTTGTCTTTGTCCTCCACCCTGTACGTCCATAAGACATAGGACACTTACTGCTGCTAGCAGAAAATGAGCAGGCAGAACAGGCTGCATTTAATCTTTGCCATCTGCAGAATAATAATTATTAAGGAATGAAACTTACAAGATTTTCACAGACTTGAAAATTGTCTCCGCCTCTACTGCCAGCAGAAAGCTTGCTGCATTCAAGACTGACAAGCAAGGGTGAGAGCTTTGCTGAGCAGAATACTTACAGATTTCAGTAATTTGCCTGTTCTGGGGAACAGAAAAGATAGATGAAGGAAGGAGACAGCACTATGGCCCATCTGTGCAAACCAAAAATGCTGCTAGGAGGTCAGAACGAGCTGTACAACTGCCCTTGATAATTAAATCTATGGCCTCCATAAAGCTTCTTAATGAGATGACTTTACTGTCTTGGCCTTACATTGCTTGTAACAATTAATTTGCATTTTAGAATGTTTCTATTTATCTACTGTTTGCAATTTTAATATTTGTCTTTACAGAGTGAGGTGCAAAAGTCTGATTTGTTTGTTCAGGATTTACTTGTCTCATTTTGACTACCCAGATGGAATAGCAACACTTTTGATGAGAATTTTGGTGATATTTCAAAATTGATGAAAATCATTTTTCTTGGTATAAATTAAAATGGTGTTTGAATATGCAGCTACACGGAACTTTGCAAAACATGCTGGTTTTTTGATAGCCATCTCTGAAAAGCTTATCCTTAGCTGTTTCTATTGTGATGAAAAAATAGACCTTGCATTTCAAATCTATTCTGCACAGAACATGCTGAAGATGTGCTCCTGATACAGTGATCAAATTCCAGCCAGATCTAAAGCAAGAACTCTTTGTTTGAGTCACTAGAATCACTTCTAAATGGCAAAGTACAAGAGCTAATACTCATAATTTTACATTCTTTGAAACAACAACAACAAAAAATTTAGAATACCAGATGCGGATGTTTGCTCAGACATTTGTAGAAGTGAGAACGTGTCTGGCTGTTTGGAGCATTATTTCTGCATCATGATGTCTTTTGTGCCATGGAACCTGCTGTGAAACCTGCTCTCTGTGTAACAGCTCATATGGAAAGATCAAGGGTGCACTGCTTTGCTGGCATGGCTGCAGGATAAACAGTTCTTAACCAGACTATCACACACTGCTAGAGTTTCTGAGCAAAAAGTTATGAAGTTAAAGACACTGGGTTTTGCCCTCATTTAAAAATAAAATACTGCTTGGAAAAGCTGAGACTGGGGAGGAAAAAGAAGAGGTTTGAAATCCACATCTTAATCTGGAATCCATTTCTCCTATTAGTGCCTTTCTCTCTACCCAAGTAAAAAACCTGCAGTAGCCAAACCCAGGTTTGCAAGAACAAGCCACAATCAGGACAACATTAGGGTTTTGTGTAGTCCCTTTCTGGTCAGAATTTCACACTGATTTTAGTTTCAGCTATGGCTAAACAGGGGAGCTCCATTTCACTTGCTAGGTATTGAAGTTTTCTTGCTGGAGGGATAATTGCTTATCTGGGGCAGATTTTTTTTTCACACAGGCTATAATAAATTGAACAGTAAACTAGAAATATATAATGGCTTTAAGGATCCTTTTTAGGGGAGGAAAGACCAAGTTCTTAGTGTCATTTGCTTTATAATAGAGTGATAAAGAAAATAATAGAAAATGTTAAATCTGCCATGGATTTACTTGTAGATGTGTTGATTAACTGCCATAGATTTGAGTAATGACACCTGAATAATTCCTGTTTAGCTTTTACAGCACTTCACTGGTTCAATGCTAGCAGATAGTCTTTAATATAGATATTTCTTATGAGTTCTAAGGTGGGAAGTATAGAAGTCTCAAACCTGAAATAGATTCAGCAGAGCATCTTTGCTCAGAAATGCCCAAAGCTTCTTTGAAACCATTGTTTTAGACACAGTTCCTCTGTGTTTTGCATGAAGGTCCACCATTATTCCTCCTCCACTGAAGATGATAATAAGATAAATGCCTTGGTCATCTCCCAGAATATACCCAGACCTGCCTTTTCCTACTACCCGTGGTCTTGTGAAGTAGGCACTTGACTATGACTTATGAAGAAAATGCATCTTCTGATGCTAAGGTTGGGTGATAAATGTCCAAACCAGCATGGGACACTTCAGAGGATGTGCCATAAATTTACTGCTGAATCAACTCTAAGGAGGAGAGCTGGGGCTAAAGAATCACATCTGTCATTTGGCTGTGGGAAATAGTTCAGGGATCATTAGTATTGGTCATTCCCATGAACTTGAGGTTCACGGTGGGGAATGCTGGGAGGTGACACTACAATCTGTGCAGATCTTGATTCCCAAATATGAAAGATTGCCTGTTGTTAAACAGGTTACATTTCATATACAAAACCAAATGCATTTCCATTTTTTTAGTTTTGCTCTATGTCCTTTAGAAATAGCAAAATTTTCAAAGGTTAATTTGTAAAATTAAGCATAGGGAGGAGGATAATTGTTGGAGTTTTTACCTTAAAATCGGTTTAGCGCAATGCTGTGTTTTGTATAACGTTGCCTGCTAGCTAGAAAATGTTGCAGCACAGTCAGGTTTTTAGTATTTTATATTACATATTGAGATAAGTCAGAGCTTATTGGTCAATGACTTTTAAGAGAAATCTTTTTCCACAGTATTCCCCCTACCCTTTATCTCCTGGATGATATTGCGGATAGAAACTTGGAGACACACAAAAACCATCTTGTTGGAAAGTTGCAGCTTCTACCTTTAAGTAATGAGCATCATTGGCATTTTGATTTTAAATTTAAGATGTACAGTTTACTCTTCATCATCAGTAGTCATTGATTTCAATGATATTATTTCCAGGCTTTACTGTAATTGTGCCTCAAAACAGAATGGGCAGTGCTGTGAGTAACTAGGACAGATCTGTCAGGTACTAGGGTTGACGGGGTGCTGCAATGCTTTAACAGGACAGAGTTAATTATGCTGTACAGGGGAGCTGTGTGGGTCTAACTGGGACAGAGGGATAAACCCTTCAGGTGCTTCATTTCTGCTGTCACCCCAGCAGAAGGACAGCCCGTGGGAAAGCAGCTTCCTAGGGGAAGGAAAGTAAACCATCTCAGTCTTGTCAGAACAGGTGATGGACTGCTGTTATTACTATTTTATAATGAAAAAAAAGAGAGACAAAATAGGAGAGAAGGACTGTATGAAGGACAAAGCTGGTAATCACTAGCACCAGAAGGATATTTTGATCTCACTGTGTCTGCAATTCAAACGTGTCAGGGTTTTTTGTTTATTTTTTATTTCTCTAGATGGGGAATAGTTTTTTGCTTTTGTATAACAAAAATATAGAAACCATGTCCAGAATAACACATACTTCCTTCTAAAAAACTGAAGTAAATCACAGTAGAAGGTTAGGATCTCAGCCCCACAGGTGATTTTCCCAGCTCTGTAATCCTACTGCAGTTTTAGCATCATGAGCTGGATGTACACTAGCAGTGGAGAGAGGCTCAGAGGCACTGACAGCCAAAATATTTACACATGTATATTTTCTTAAATACATCTGAGAGTCAGGATCTAAATGACCTGCTTCCACTTTCAAAAGTAGTCCAGGTATGGTGCATTTGAGAGTCTCTTTGAAAGTAAATAGCAGGTGGGTTTCTGGGTGTTGCAATCACTTCTCATTCTATTTGTAACTTTCTGGCTTTCCGGACTGAAACTAGAACAGGGCCTTCAGCAAAAGAGCTGACTCAAAAGCACTGAAGACACAATGTAACTGCTGGTGTAACTTCCTTATTTTAATGAAGGCTTCTGCATAGAAAGACATTTCATGCTACCTCTGAAGTTTAATCTGAATTCTATAATTAATCCTTACCCATAGAGACAATAGACTGGATAAAAGACTGGATAGAGTCCTGGTTTGAAATTACTTTAAAAGAAAAAAATATATGTACTAAGACAACCTGAGCAAAAATTTTCTGTTTTATTCTTCATGGTGGTGATGAAAAGTAGGGTATCTGTCTTTCAGCAACCCTTTTTTTTTTCACACCTGTTTTAGTATTGCGTCAAGAAGTTGAAATATTTTAACTGGGTTCAGATGAGAATACTTTCCAAAAGGGTTTTGATGTTTTGGGGGGTTTTGTTGTTGTTGTTTTGGTGGGTTTTGGTGGGTTTTGTGTTTGCTTGGTTGGTTGGTTGAATTTTTGTGGGGTTTTGTGTTTGTTTCTTTGTTTTAGTCACAGCCTACTGGTGCCCACCATTTGCGCTAATTCCAGTTTAACAGTTTAGTCAGAGAATGGAACAACACCAGCTGATTAGAGAAAGGTAGGCTTGGACCTTTTCTTCATCCTGAGTGAGCAGGGCTTGGATGGGGATCCTCAAAATTTGCTGAACTAATGGACTTGGAGGCAGAAGTAGTTTTAGTCAAGAAACCTGGGTAACCGCTTCAGGCAATGGTTCAGAACAAACCTGGTATGTCCTAGCTTGCTAGTGGTACACACAAGCATTTGTTAAGGGATTGCAAAGAAAAGGGTGCAGTGCTTTAATCCCTGCCAGGCTGTCACAAATCTTTACTGTTTTGCCTAGATCACGAGGTCTAAGAAAATGAAACATTGCTTTTGTGTTCTATACAGCAGAAGGGGAGAAGACATCAATGGCAAAACCTGTCTGCAATTACAAAACTGGCATTACACAATGAAAAAAACACCCCCAAATATTTGTTTCAACCTAAGCTAGTATTTCTAAAATTTATTTACAAATACTTTTTTGTGCTAAATTATTTTGAATTGTATTATTTATGAAATATTTGTGATTTGTTTTAAAACAAACAGTCTAAGTGCCAACACATCAAACAAATGCAAAACTTCAGTGCATCAGAAAAGAGACTAGGTATCCAAAAAATACTCCAGTGTCTGTTCTAAATGCCATAATGTCAGCACATGAGTTGTTAGGCATCTAACAGAACAAGCAAGTAAACAAGTCACAGAAAAAAAAGAAAAAAAGATGAGAAATTCAAGTCAACAGGTAAGAAAAAACATGAAAAATAAAAAAGACATGGACTGAGATAGAAGGAAGCTGTAGGTTGCTCCTGTCTTTAATCCTGGTTTCTTTCAGGCAAGATCATCCCGCCAGTTCTGGAAAAAACTATTTTCTGGAATAATTTTTTTCTGTGCTTTTCTGCTTTTTTGTATCTCATCCTTGCCTTTGAAGAAAAAGCTGTAGATGACTACATGTCATCCCGTAGAGTGGGTGCTAAAAGATGATATGCTGTTTTCCCCATCCATGAGAAGCATCCTCTTCTCCAAAGGAACAGATCCTTTGATAATCCCCTTTGGTACAATGATGGTCTGCAATTCTTGGGTGTTTGATTCTCCACTAAAACACCTGTTTCAAAATTCTGTAGATTTTCTAGATTTGAGTTCATTTTTCTTTTAATATATTTAAAATACTAATTTATGGTTCAAATGCAGCTGGAAAGTTTAGGTTTTTCTCCCTTTAACTCCTTTATCATTCATACTGGAGATAATTTTCATTCTGCGCAAACTTGTTTCCGTGCTTTGCAAACCAAAGTTTTTGCACTTTTCCTGAATGAGACATAGTCACATCTGACGTGATAATTATTGCTAAGTCTTTTGCTGTTTTTCATCTCTGTTGCAGGTATAACTCTACTATAGATAGGAGAAAAATAGTCATATTATTTCCAAGGATCTCTTCCTGGCCCCTTTCTAACTTCTGGGTTTGTTTTCTTTGCTTGCTGTTTGAAGGTATGCATGTAATGACTAGGGATTTGTCTAATTAGGGAATAATTTAGTCCTTGCTGAATGAAGGGCAATGGGAAAATCTGCATACGGTTGCAGGGAAGCTGTAAGAGAACTCAGATTTCCTCTTCCATGAGATGAGTTCACCATGCAATTCCTTAGCCTGACGTCTGAGTCTGTTTTAGCAGATGAAGAGGATTTTGTTTTCTGGTCCAAGGTGTTGTCTGCAGTGCATCGTGTGACACCCTCATAGTGGTTATGTGGTGAGGACCAAGGATACATGCTGCTCCCTGATCTTACCCAGTACGATGTGTTTGACAATCAACAAACTCCTGGGGCTTCAGAAGTCAGCCAAGGTGATCCAAGTTTTATCAAAAGTTGTTAGTGAAAGGACCTGAGTGGCTTGGATAGGTTCAGTTCCCTCCCTTTATGCAAAGTCTTCAGTGGAGCCCTTTTGTGGGTGAGGACACAGTTCTCTTGATGGCTTCTGTAAAGAGATTATCCATCTGAGCAAATATTACTGACCAAAAAATAAAATCACAAAATTCTTTTTGGGGGGATGGATGGGGGTGTGACAATGAGAGATGGTGCTCATTTTGAATACTGTTGTTGAAAGGAATTCCCAAGTCCCCTATTCTGGAGCTTTGTGTTACCGCCCTCCCCAGAGTCATCTCAATCTGGGGACCTGCTAGATTCATCAGGCTGGCAAAATGCAGAATGATAATTTTCTGCAACTTTTTTCAGCTGAATTTGCTCAGATAAAGGCTCAGGTCAGAAAAAAAGAGGCGCAGGGCAGTGATAATAGAACAGAGCAGAAAGGGAGAGGGAAGATCCTTCCTTTTCAGAATAGACAGCTGTGCTGTCTGGAAGATGGCATAATCAACCTAAATTTTATGGAACCTGTGGAATTACTGCTTGTGTTTTTTTTCTGTACCCTTCCTTCCTCCCTGCCTCCACCCCCCCAAAAAATAGTGGTACTCTACACAAGAAACATAATCAGAAGGAACATATAGGATTTTTGCTATGGATAAGTTAGCTTTGGTGGGGAAAAACTCTGATTAACTTTAGTCTTCATCTATATTTTGACTCCTTGGGAAGAAAGCAAGGTCTTAAGCCCACATGAAATCAGGAAAGCAAGATCCTGATTGGACCTCAATGTACTATCCATGGCTGTTGTGACCATGAGCATTGCAACACAGAAGAAAAGAGCTGCTGTTCAGCATATACTACATTATTTAATCAAAATTTTAAATGCTGTGTGATTTTTTTTTTGCCTTAGGCAATGGCAAGTAACTAGCTTCTCCAGTCCTTGGCAGGTTACTCACCCTGCAAGACAGCAGTTTGAGATATTAGCCTTTGACTCTTTAATTGTACCTCTCTTATACTTTCACCCTTAAAATCTGTCTGCCTGACCTGCAGCTGGAAAGATAAAGAGATTTTTCTGAGGCTAAAACTGTGCTAAAGATACAGGTAGCCTTTTTCATACACTAGTGTAAGCTGATGCTGTAAGCTCTGATGTCCAAATTTGGAGGAAAGCATAGTATTGGTGACATTTCAAAGGAGTAAGGGGCTGTTTTTTTTTTTCTTTCTGCTCTTGGAATCTTCTCTTGGAAAATCAAAACACACTTGATAATTTCGGAAATTTTTCATTAAAACTGAATTTGGTGACCATAAATCAAGTTTTGCACAAGAATTCGGCTACGTATACGTTTGCTGAATCTGCATGATAAACAGCTACAAGACACAAGATTGCTGCAGAAGGATATGTGGTTGGGGTATAGCAGAGAGAGCACAAGAATATCAATTATGAGCAGTGTATACTCCTCTTATTTTCACTCCTAAAGTTGCATGTTCAGAATGAGCATTAGATAGGGCTGTATTTATCAACACAATTATTTCATTTGTCTGTCCCTGTAGCAAAAGCACTGGAGAAGAGATGGGCCTGATGATGCTCACTTCAGGTGCTTTTCCAGCCACGATAAGCCTTGCTTCCCTTGAACGAAAAGGCAAAAACTGTTGTTGTTTGCATAGCCTAGAAACAGATTGTGCCTTAGGAAAATAGCCAGAGGAAAAAACTACATCACAAATACTGAGAAAAGGCTAAAAGATGTTTTGTAGCCCTGTTATGCAATCCTTGCAGAAAAGATATGTGTTTAAAAGCTATGTCTGAACACATAGCATGTTTACAGAGCTGTTGCTGTTTAAAATGTAATTCTCCTCTGCATGTTATTATGTGTGTGTGGACTTTATTTTACAGAGGTTATGGCTGCTGTAGGTAGCAGGATGTTGATACCATAATTGTGGTCAATGCTGCAGTAATTCAGACAATAGACTGTGGTGCTGCTTAGGCATGCTGAGAGGATTAAGAGACAAATGTCATGGATTATCTGTTACAAGAGAGCTGTTTTGAAAAACACATGGAATGGTAGTATTTTAACTGCAGAATTAGTTCTGACCACTTCTCCTTTTGTGCATGTGTTCCTCTCCATTTCGTCCCCTCCTCCTCTGCTTCATTTCAGCTGCACAATTACTCCTTTTATTTCATCAACTCTCCTTATTTTTCCTGCTTGCATCCTGTGCTTCATTTTCAGAGGTAGGGCACTGGACAACTGTTCGACAGTTCTTGGAGGGCTGCTTCAGGACTTTTCTCCAGAGGTAGGTACCTCATTTTTGTGTCCATCCATCAACTAGATGAGCTCAGAGGGGCAACATCAACAAGCTCATGGCAGATTGCACGCTAAATGTAGCCTAGCATGTTAGGAGGTGTAGTGTCCACTTAAATTTTGGCTCCATCTGGGTGTATGGCTCCACCTTCATAGGGACAGTGAGTTTGATTGTGAAAAAAGTCCTTAAGGTGGGTTAGTCCCAAAGCCAGTAATAGAGACTTGATTCTACAACTTTGTACAGGCACATAACAATGCTGCAGACTGTGGTTCAGCTAATCTGAGTGGCAGTTCAGAAGATTTTGACTGTGAGGCCTTGAAGTGTCAGTTCTTATCAAATATGACTATTGTTGAAACATATTTCTGCATTTTAAAAATATTTTTCCTACAGAATAAGTCTCTGTTTAAAGCTCTGTTAAGTTCCCATTTCTGCCTTTCATTCTAATAATAAATAAGTTGTTTGCCTAACATGCTTTTTTACATTGCAGAAGAAATTCTCATGGAAAATACATTAGCAGCCTTGGAACAAAAGGTGCAGAATGGGGAATTTCCCAGTGCATTCCACCACCCGATTGTTCTGTTCAGTGTTGAGAACCAGTTGGTGTGCTCATTTATAACTACATGTTTTTGTAGACAGTCATCGGGCTGCTAAGTGGAAAACACAACAAAATCTTGCGTGAGCAAAGAGCATCTTGAGAAGAGCAGAGCGGAGCAGTCGGATTGCACACTTGCTTAGTGGTCCCTATGCATATTCAGTATATTCCAAAATGCTCACAGTTGGGATACATGCCCCTGCAGCAGGTATTTTGTCATTACAGCCCAGTACAGACAGGCACAGGGGAAGTATATGTTTTCTTAGACACAGTAATTCCTGTGTTTATTAGGTTATTTGACCAAGATGCCACACAGTACAAGACTTTCAAGAGTTCACATAACTGATGGAAAGAGAGAAAGCAGGTTTTATTTAGAAACAGATAGAGAGATTCATCCTAGTGTGAGAGGAGCAGTCCCTTTCTGGTTGCTGTGATAAGAGCTCCCAGCTCAGTGTTTGTGAACTTCAACTACTTTTTCCAAGTCAGAAAGACATGCAGGGATTAGGTGGCTGAGAGGTATTGTCTCTCCTGTCCTTGCAGGCAAGGTTTTTTAACGTGGAGAAAAGAAGGCTCAGAGGAGACCTTGTTGCTCTCTACAACTACCTTAAAGGAGATTGGGGCAAAGTTGGGTTCAATCTCTTTTTTAGGCAACAAGTGATAGGACAAGTTGCAAGAGGTCGAGGTTGGTGTCCTGGAGTGATGTTCTAAAGTTTCTTTATTCCCTAACCCTCTGCCTAACGCCCAGAAGATGCTGTGCCTTTAAGATGGACCCGGGGGGCGGGGCCGGGCCGGAGCCGCGGGACCCAGGTTCGGGTCGGTTCAGCGGAGCGGCCCAGCGGCTCTGGGCCCCGCGGTCTGGGCAGTGCTCGGGAGGGAGCGTGCCGGGAGCGCTCTGCTGCTGGTT
>VWZW01007336.1:9964-24536 GCA_013397115.1 Edolisoma coerulescens | reverse complement strand
TTTAATATATTACTTTTTTTTTTTTTAATATTCATGGATATTGGGACTAAATTTGGTATCACCGGAATATTTCAGGGTAGATTCTCAGACTTTGCTTCAAATATGTATTTTACAGCTAGTAGTAAGAACAAAATGACACTATTTGAAGATGTTAACCTTATTTAATACATAATTTGCTATTAACAGGTACAACATGACACACCCCTTCTGACACAACCTTTGTGTCAGTTTTGAATTACCAGCTTGTAGAGCTGGCTGCTAGTTTGGTAGAAACTGCTTAGAAGTTACTAGATATTATGAATATTCTTTATTCTATGTTGTATTTGTAAATGAAGTGCTGTCATTATTTAGGATTAGTAAACTTGTCATCTACTTGACATTTCTTCTCCCAAGGTACAACAATATTGCGGTTTAGGATATTTACACACAAGTTTATTCAGGACTGGGTTAAATTAGTAACCTTGTTTACAAAATTACCACGCCTCTCTGCTCAAGTGAAAGTACACGTCAAATCAGTAGTGTATCTGAGTCTTTTATGTTGACCTTAATGAGGCTTCAAAATTAATCCGGGAAGCATATGGTATTTTTGTTCTTTTAAATAGCCTTTTAGCAGCACTCCTCCACACAAAATGTTCCCACACTTACAGGTAATACAGCCTTAAAAATTAGTCCTTAGAAGTACAGTAATAGCATGGTGGAGAATGGAGTGGGGAGGAGGGAACTGCTAGACTAAGATTGAGGACTTTTGCTTTGTTCTTGTCTCTACCCCTATATGGCTATATTGTTACAGGAAGTTACTTAACCATCCTCTCTCTCTGCTGGAAATCTTCAGATGGCTTTTTTTTTCTCTATAGCACCTAGCACTGTGGTCCTGTAACCTCAGCGAGAATATGTTTGGCAAATTATGTGGCACTTTCTCTCCTTGGATCTGCAAACCCACTCAAAGGAAAATTATGCTTGCCATAGGTGCTGGTACCAGAATGGAGACACAGGTTCTAAGGGATGTGTTAGCTTCTGAGGTATTTCCCATGATCTTCTGGTGTCCATAGGTAGCACCATTTATAGTTTTAAATGCAACAAATCTATCTCATAAAACAGTACATTGCAATGAATTTTTCAGGAGAAAGCAGTTAATGTTTAACTGCTGCAATCTGTACATTTTAATTCAAAGTGCAATATTCTTTATTTGTTCTAAGAGGAAGTCCCAACTTTGCTGCTACAAAAAATGCCACGCTACAAATATCAAGTTCTCCCCTTTGGAAACAATACAGTAGGAGCATGAATTCTAACTTATCTCCTAATTTTATTTTGGCCTGTTTGTTTTTCTTTCTCTTCATTTGATTGCATTTAACCCTTATTTTCATCTGATGAAAATCCTAAAAATTTTCAGAACTGACATTCAACCCTCTGAGAGGGAGAACTAACCCTCAGGGATGCAAGTCCTTCTTTTGGGATGCACAATATTCTTTGGACACTGATATAAGACTATTGGAAGTGAGCTGAATAGAAGAAGAATAGTCTTTGTATTACGGTAAGGAGACTGTCACTCTGCTGGCAGCTCTGCAAGCATCACAAATCAAAGCTTCCACACTGAGCTAATACTAATTCCAGTGTCCCATATACACTTACTATGTGTAGGGTGGATGTGTATGCACAAGGGGAGCTGAAAACATGGGAGAAGGAGATTAAATGAATGCAACTTTTGGCTTTTTCTTTGCAATAAAAAACCCCTTGTAATAACAGGATGTAGTCAAAGTCTTTGCTTTCCTTTGTTTCTTTTTATTTTCTTTTTATTAAGTTGTCAATAAGTGATAAAAAATTGACAGAAGACTTTGGGTTTTTTCTTATGTTTTAAGAAGAAATCAGGGAAAAGTGGTTGGAAAAGGTGTCCTAAATATCTGCCTCAAAAAAAAATTAGTACTGTTCTTTGGGTAGTGGCAACTAATGTGTTTTCTGATTGCAGCAGTAGTTTTATTTTCCCCTAGATCACAAAGAAATAATGGGTTTGTTTTGTATATTGTCACTACATACAGCAAAGCATGGACTAGTAGAAGAATCCAAACAAAAAGAAAAGTCTAAATATGCAATAGTTGTGACATTGATTGTAACTTGGTAAAATCTTTAACTCCTTTGTAAAGTATGTGTAACTCGAATATTTTGGATGCAAAACACACGTAGCTGTGTGTGGTGAGGATGTGGGAGATGTGTGGCACTGGCGCTGTGGTGCGTGCCCCATTTCCCACAGGATGGAATGTCCCTTTTGTCTCACAGCTAAAATTTAGCCCTTGTACAAGTGACAGGCTTCAGTGCATGTGAAGATATGTGTGCACTCCCCATATGCTTTGCAGGTTTTAAAATCCTAGGATTAATTTTTAAAAAAATTATAATTTCCCTTTGGAAGTTATATCTGAGATCTAAGTTTTTTTCTCAAGCAATGCAGTATGGCTGATTTATTTTTAAACCCTTAAATTGCTGGGGGAAAAAAACCCTAAAACCAAGAACAGCCAGAATAAATTCATAGTCTGTATTTGTAATTTCACCATTAAAGGAAATAGCTTAAAGAGAACCAGTACCTGGGCTCCAACATATATAATAGGTAACTTTTTTATTGTAGATTACATGAAACTCAAATGGTGTGATGCTGACCTTTGAGAAAAAATCAGCCTGATTCTTCTCTCCATGGCATGGTGAAAAATCTATGTGCAGTGGTTTTGTTCCTTTTATTAGCTGTATAAAGAAGCATGATTTATTTCCTTTTTTAATTTTTAAGCTAAAGCCAACTCAAGTCTCCCAACTAGGTAAAACTTGTTTCTCCCTTTTTCTGTGTAAAATCTTCTGAATCACAGAATGGTTCAGGTTGGAAAGGACTACAGTTAGCCATCTGATCCAGCCTCCCCGTCTCAAGAAGAGTCATCATAGAGCACATGGCACCGAATTGTGTCCAGACAGTTCTTAAATATCTCCACTGAGGGAGACTCCACAACCTCTCTGGGCAATCTGTTCCAGTGCAAAGCCACTAGCAGAATAAAGAGCTTCTTCCTCATATTGATACTGGTTTATAGCAAGGACACAAATAAAATCAACCGCAGTGGTATCTAATACATTTCCAACAGTTTCAGACATTGCTCTCCCATCACTTGTTGGTTCCTGTTTGCGTTATCCTGATACCTGAACCTCATTACACCCAATTACTCGAGTCCTGACCAATATCAGGTTGTGATCCTCCTATGACAAGCCAGCTGCTGGATCAGGCTTTGGGGTTACCAGGGCTACAGAGACTCTGCTACTGGTCTCAGCATAATGTGAATTATTCAAGTGTTGAAGCTGGCCAACAATGTGTTTATAACTTGGTTTTGTGTTAATACTATGTACTAGCACAGAGGGATTTTCTCCCTGACTTGTGCTCGTTCTTTACAATTAGATTCAGCAGTCATAGCACATGTCAGCATTTTTATCAGGCTAATCAAGGCATTTTCTGCTCTCCCCTGCATGGTAGACTCCTCATGCCTATCTGCATGTTCTGCACTTACTTCAGCTGAAATAGAGCGGCTTTGGATACAAAGAATAAAACTGGGCAGTCTTTCTCCACTTTTTCATACTTTTATCACTCCTTCCTGTGTTAATTTCCTTACCTTGTTCTGCTTTTTTCTCCCTGAAATTTGCCTTCCACTAAAGCTAAAGCAGCTTCTAGGTTTTGGGTTTCAGATGACAGCATTAATGAAATATCTCCTATGAGAAGGGCCTAAGGAACAGCCCTGTGGTGCTTCATACATGTCATTCAGATACCCCACTGCTGCTCTTGACTATTCAGGCAGCATTTAACTCCCGGCAAATAATATACCCATGTGAAGGGGGAAATATTGGTAGGTCACTGTGCTCACTCTCATGGATGCAAAATCACGTATGGGTTGTTCTTAGCCTCTTCTTCTTTTCTGACATGGAATAAAAGTTGGTTCAAGCCGATTATACAAGTTTTGATTCAGCCTTTTAACTATTGAATTAAAGCTAAAGAGCCGGCGAGGGGAGGGGGGGAAGACAGAGTGGAGAGGGAGGAGGTGAGGGGTGGGAGAGGGGGAAGCAGAGAGAGGAGTGTGGAAAGTCTTAAAGCCAAGAAATTTGAAGGAATGGGGGGTGGGGGAAGGAGGGAGTTAGTAAAAGAAGGAAGAGTTATTTTCAGATCTTTTTCTCTGTAGTTGGGATAATTTTCAATTAGAAACTATTTTTTGGTATACACTGGAGAGAAATAGTTAATGAGCTATTGTCTCTGCCCCTGGCCCATCATCTCCAAGGCCCCTGCAATATTGAAGAGGCCTTTTCAAAATCATGGTAGCATTGTATGATATGCTTGATTGGAGTAACTTGCCTCCTTCTACAGGCAAAACTCATTGCTCTCGGCAGCATCCAGCCTCTGGCATCATCTCTGATAACCCATCTGAAGCTTAGTGATAGCCTGGCAAAACATGTGTACTTTTGTGTCATCTCATGTGGAGCCACATTCATTCCTGCTGAGTGAATTTCTGGAGACAGTAGCTAGAGGTCCAATTCTGCTCTCTAATATTAGATGTAAAGAAACTTCCTAATGTCTTTGGTAGGCAAAGGCTGGCAAGAGTAATTCTGGCTCTCCTGCTTGTCTGCACAAACCTTTTCAATATTTTCTGTATCTGTTTGATTTATTTGGATGTTAAATAAGTAGAGGGTTGAAGCTTTCTTTATAACTCTTATCTTGAGCAGGCTCATTTGCTGGAGTCACTGGGAGCATTGGCAAGCCATAAAGCCCAGATGATGATCCTGCCCACTGTATTAAATTGAGGCTAAATAATGCTTTTAATCAGTGTCTCCTAGCATCTGAGATCACAAATCATTTAATATACATAATGGAATGGTTTACATTTCCACAGAAACACACTGCTGATTGAAAGAAGGTGGATAAGTCTGAGCTGGGATGTTGCACACCATTTTAGTGTAGAAAATGAAAACACTTCAATTAAAACATTCAATTAAACTAAAGAAAGAATATAGGTGGGTGGAATAGAGCTGCTTCCATTTGGCACAGTACATGGGATAATACCCCTGCTACTGATGTTTCAAGTAATTTTAAAGACTGGGAACGGACAGAATTTTCAATGATGTATGGCTTTTTGTTGGATAAAAGATAATCTACTGGCGTGGTTTTTAAGTCTTTTTTTAAAGGAAAAAACATTGGAATTGAGCTTTCTGGTTTGAAATGTGGAGTGTTTTACATTGTTTTCGCTGTTTGCAAAAACATGGTGATGTTTGATAGTACAGCACTAGAAAAGCAAATTAGTCAAGTTTATTTCTTTATATAAATTTAGAGTCCCGTGAGCCAAATGTAACATATAGGCCTGCACTCTGTAAAGGTACTAGGGGAAAGGAATCAGTCCTTTTCAGAAAGATGATATCTGATGAAAGCTCTTTGCCAAGGGCTTGTGGGAAACCCTCTCCTCAAATATAACACTATTCTTTTATGTAACCACAACCTGTAGGAATATTATGACTATTGAGTATTGCTCTACTGTAAACCATAAATCACAGTGAAACAGGTCCTTCCTAGAAGAAAGTATGATTTCATACCACTGCACTTACTTGTGTGCTACTTTGCTTCCAGTTGGTACTGGAAGTCATATCCCTAAAAGAAGGAACTTTGGTGAGAATGGGTTGTTAAGGATGTGCAAGAGCTCCTATACAAGACACGTGCAACCTTCTCTGGCTCCGCTTAGCACTTACATTGAATTAAATGAAACTTTTCATTATTGGAAGCCTGAGGAAGCAATGATCTGCCTCACAAAAGTGTTTAACTGGTTCAACATATTCATGTGATGGTAAACCTATTGCCTCTCCTGTTCTTCCTCCAGAGCACTTGCTTTTCACATTGTGCAATGTGTATTTTATTACATGTTTTCAGAAGCCAAATTAGAACTATCACAAATTTTCAGTTTCCAGGAATCCTCTACTGAAACCTAATGTATCTACAAAAAAAGACAAATTTGATCAATAATACCTTTACATCATACTGGATAAAAAAGGAAACTGAGGCAAATATTTTTCCTTTTTGAAACTTTTTCTTAAATGAAATTACTGGGAGCTTCACAAGGCATAGGTTTGTGACTGAGTGAAAATGTCTAGTCCTCATGAAGTGGACCTTACTGTTCTCATCATGCAGATTTTAGCAACATGTTGCTCATGCTCAACACTGTAAAGAAAGGAAGGATAAAGATAGCAAAAAAATCTCCATTAACTTTCCTGATGTTCATCTGATCAATAACCCTGTCTTACTGACCTGTTTTAGAGCAGAGAGTTGATGTCTGTTTACTGTCTGCTGATGTCTGTTCCCATCTCACATTTTAAGAGCAGCAGAGGGGTGTAGGAGACAATTCTGTATATTTCAATTCAGCTAATAATGGCTTGCATCTTCTAGATGTCTAACTACTACTGGAAAATTTGACTTTAGTAAACAGGGTTCTTGTGAAATGAAATCAAGTTACTTCCTTTACCTTCTCATCTAGTATTACATATAAAAATCCCCCTAAATGTGAAACTTAAAAATTGTCCCTGCAACTTACATGTGGTTGGGAGTGGTGGGATCTCTGCATTGCTTCTCCACCATGTATTTAAGTTAGTATTTTGCAGTAAAGACCTTCAACAAGAAGCAAGACCATGAAATCTTTTGAGATTGCTTGGTTTGGGCAAGCTGAGGTGTATAAGGGTATTGAAACTTTTAAGGAATCCATGGTTTATAAATCAGAGGGCTATAGATTTTTTGGTTAAATTAGGTCCTTAAGGCCTAAACTCACAAAATAGACAAACTTCTTTCATGCCAGGAATCACAGAGACATTAGGAGGCATTACCTGTTACATTCTATGTGTACTGTTGTTATGCACATTTTTATAATAATTTCTGATTCTGTAAGTTCTTTTCAATGCAAGTAGATAATGTCAGCAAATAATGAAAACATCATGAAAACACCTTTCTGTTTTACAATGACAGCTTTGGAAAGATGTGTTTAGATGAAAAAAAACCAACACAATCAACCACCAAACAGCCCTTCAAAAAATCAGCCTGTGAAAATTACTTGTGGTAACAGGCACAGGGACAAGGGAGGGTAGCATAACAGTTATTGAAATTGAATAAATTTATTTTAGTTCAGAATGCTGTTACGTATGTGATTAACAGCAGTCTGTCAGACACAAAGAAATAGCTACAGAAAAAAATTCAACACAATTCTGGTTGTTAAAGGAAGCATTCAGAGGCAAAAGTACTTTGAGCACACACAAAAGCAGTGACATGACTTAAAATTGCTTTATGTTGCTTTACAGCATAGCGATGGACTGAGCAGACCTGCAAAAATAATAATAATGAAAAAAGTGAATAGCAGTCTGTTCTTTGAAAGGGAAGATGATTTCTCTGAGATTCTCACTGCTCTCCAGCATACGAGGTGCAGTGGGGCTGTGGTGCCTCTTGCAGTGTAGCTGCAGAGATGGAATCTTCCTGGCACCATTCCTCACATGGACAAATTTCTCCAGTATCCAGTGGGCGTTTGGAAACACAAACGAAAGGAAAAAAAGGAGAGGGAGGAATTTTACCCAGAATGATCTGAGAGACTTTAGTTGTGTAGGGGTGATATAGTTAGGCCATCACTTTTCGAAGAAAGTGAAGCTTTTGCTGCTGTCGAGTAAGTCAGTTGCACAGTTCAAGGTACATGGTTGATTTAACATTTCTTTTTTTTCTGACCCAACCAGCTTGCAAAAGCATGAAATACACTTAAGATAGGGAAACAATGAGTACTTAGGCATGGTCATTTCTCTCTGAACATTTAGGTTTCTACTCTTGACCAGGGGCAGGTGAAGATCATCAATTTGTAGCCTATCTGATACAATAATTGTCAAAAGTCCAAACATGAATATGGAGATTTTCAGGATCTGGGCTTTTTCTAACTTAATGTGGTCCTTGTCAGCATAGGAAGTGCTGGCCCTGAGATCCATCAATC
Organism: Edolisoma coerulescens; assembly: GCA_013397115.1. NCBI lineage: Eukaryota > Metazoa > Chordata > Aves > Passeriformes > Campephagidae > Edolisoma > Edolisoma coerulescens. The sequence goes on along the minus strand of VWZW01007336.1, from coordinate 16,530 downwards.
CTGTGACAATCGGAAACGGGTGGTGCACGGCTGGCTAACAAACAAACCTCATACCGGGTGCTTATGCTGGGTGTGTATCATGTAACACACCAGAGGCAAGAATAGGTTAACATCATGCGTGCCTTAATGACAATGGCCTGCTGATTATACAATTTAAAGGACTATATTGTTTGAAGACATAAGGGAAATATAAGAATTGTAACCTTTTTTGTTGAATACCCCAAAGTCTGAAAGTGGGTTCTTTACAACACAAATCACACAGAGCTACACATCACTTTTGGTTAGAACTACAAGTTTAGCTCACTTTAGTTGTAACGGTAGTTTTTAATGGAATATACTCAACTCATCACAATAATTCTGATAACATAAGACTGCACTATGATATTGCATTAAGGTTTCAACCTCCCCACCATTCCCACGGCAAACTTATAATTAACCTGATTTTTTTGTTTTATTATTTCTTAGTAATATAATAATATTGCAAATTATTTCTGTTCACCAAAAAAACCAAACAGTGAGATGAGTTCTATTTGTTGCAGTCTACGTATCAGGTGTATACATGACACCTATCCTTCTGATTATTGTGTTAGACAGAAGTGTTATCTAAAATTAGATGGTTTGAAGTACCATTCTGAATGGAGAAAGTGATACTGGTACTGATGGTGATATTGCCAAGTACTGGATATGTAGTAGTATAAGACACCTGGGAAGAATGAAATACAGTAAACAAGAAGTTCTTGGTTCTTTCCAAGAAATCCAGAAATACCCCAGGTAACTTCTGAGGGCAAGTTTGAGTCTTTTATGCTACGTGTGTGCTGAATGACTCCATTTAGCCAGTGTCGTGGTTTGATGCTGGCTAAGCTCCAGGCACCCACAAAAAACCCCCCATCTACTTATTTTCCTCTGCTATACCTGAGCAGAGGAGGGGGAATTGAAAACTTCATTTTCATGAGCTGAGACAAGGATTATAGAAAAAAACCCGCAAAACTTTAAGGCAAAACAGGTTCAAAACTTAAACAGTAAAAAGAAGATTTATTATTAACAGAATTAAAAGTAAAAAGGGTAATGAGAACCAAAGCAAACCTTCAGAACACCTTTCTTTCCCAGTCCCTCCCTCTTTCCACCAACCATGCAAGAAAACAAAACATGGGGTTTTGGTCAGTATTTCACTTCTTAAAAATCTTTCTTCACTATGCTGAAGGAAAAGAGTTTCTTCTGCTGTGCCGAGGGATCCTTCCCGCGGGAGATAGTTCTGTGCGAACTTTTCTAGCATGGTTTTAACTTCCACAAGCAGCAGTCCCGCCCGAACCTGCTGCAATGTGAGTCCCTCCCACGGGCCAAGGAGTCTTCCCAAAACTGCCTAGCGTGGGTCATTTTAGTTCATGGGGTTTAGTCTTTTAAAGATGAGCTGTTCTAGTTTGGCAGCAAAGGCTCCCTTCCTGTATCTCTAAAAGCAAAGGTCATCTCTTTCTGTTCGAGTTCCTCACTAGATTACATCTTTTCAGTATCCACGTGCTCCAGCATGAGTACTCTTCTTCACGGGCTGCATGTGGATCTCTGCAAACCCCATGCACCTCATGAATTACAGGGAAACAGTTTGTTGTATTACAGTCCTCACCACGGCTTGCAGGAGAATCTCAGCTCTGGCGCTTGGAGCCCCTCCTCCCTCTCCTTTTTTTCACTGACCTCGGTGCCGCCATGTTGGTTTTCCTCACGTGTCCTCACTTTTCCATTTCCTCTGACTTGGAAGAAAGTTGGTGTCTGTAAGTTGCAGTTGAGAGGTTGATCTTGTCTGGGCTCTGCATCAGGGAATTGCTCGCCATGTCTCTCACTGCTGCCCACACCGTCCTTGCCGGCACCGCACGGCCAGCCCCAGCCTCAGGAGGGCCCCGGCCATGCGGCCCCCTGCCAGGATGGGTCCTCGCAGCCGCCTCACCACTCCTCGGGAGAAAAAAAAGAACTTCCCACGAGTTTTTCCTTTCTTAAATATGTCATCACAGAGGCGTTACCAACTCGTCTAATTGGGCTAGTAACCTTCCCATTGTCAGAGCCTTCAGCGACTGGCTCTGTGCTGGACACAGTAGAAGTTTCAAGCAGCTTTTCTCCTGCCCCCACCAAAAAACCAGGCTGTGTTAAAACAACACAGCCAGCTAGGAAGCTGTCATCCACTTAGATTTATAGCTAGATTTGATGGCTTATCTATGTGAATTCACAGTATATGTTTAGCAGCATTCATTCATCACATTAATGAAAAGCCTAACAACGTGGGTCATCTTAAGTATCAATTGACTGATAATTGACAAAAAACAGAGCCAAGAGGTTTCTGAAGGGAAACTTTCAGCTCTGCTTCTCCCCTCTCCAGGCGGTGAAATATGGTGCATGTAAGCATAGGTAGGCTTGCTTCTTCGCTTTTTTGCATCACTGGACAATACGTAAAAACGGCTATCTTGATAGGTAATCTGGGCAAGAAGGAAATAGGGTGTCCAAGCTTCTCTATTGCCCAAGCCTCACGCAGTTTAGAAATAAAACTTTGTATCAGTGAAGCACATGGGAAAACACCTCAGTCTTCAGAAAATGGATAGAAACATTCCTGCGGCTATTACTGTCAGGAACTCGGTTTTTTTGCTTGTTTGTTTGTGGGGGTTTTTTTTGGAGGGGGGAGGGTTGTTTGGTTTTGGTGGGTTTTCTGCTTTCTTTTTTTTTGTTTGTTTGTTTGTTTGTTTTGAGGTGAGCTGTAATGTTTTTGTAATCTCTAGATTACAAAAATCTGTACAGAATACTCAATACAAAACAACTCGTACTGTTATGCGCTCTGTATAAAGCACTGCAATGCAGGTCACGAAAGGAAGGATATATATGGGCCTTATTTCATTGTTTAGCTTTCCATCTGCACATACAGCATGAGTGGGTGTAAATCATCACAAATTCTGATTTGGTGCACAGTCTTGGAAAATCTATAACTTTGTAAAAGAAACCTGAAAGTTGTTGACAGCCAGCTCTTTCTGGCACTTCCTGGGAAAAATCAAACAAAATCAAGACATTTGAGGGGATAGTAAAATATGGTAAAATAATCATCTTCTCTTCTAGTGACTGCTTATATTTTCTCTTAATAACTGAAGTGATCTGTCTTTATTTTGGGTCAGATTCCTTGTGTTTGAACTAGGATGATGCAGCTGCTCATCAGCCATTGCTTTCATACAGGAACACAAGGAACAAGCCAAAATGAATGGTAGCTTTAATTCCTTTATTCTGCAACCTGTGAATCCAGAATAGGAAAAATTATTTATTGGTACAGTGGGTTTCACCTCTGGGCTCATTCTTTGGTTTAGATCACCAATGGGTAAGTTTGTTGGTCAAGTTTGTTTGTCCCTGTCTACCTCCAGAAAGATGAATGTTTGAGGTGGAGAAATATTAGTACATTAGTACATTTTTATCACTCTTGCCAAAGCTGAATTTTCCCCTATAAATCCATAGCGGACATCTGTTACTACAGCAAGCACCACATAACTTGGCACATTTAAGCTTCTGCTCCAGAGTACTCCAGATGTGAAGGATTGTACATATTGCTTTTGTGAAATAACATGAACTGGTATTCTAGGGTTGTCTTTAGGGAAATAAGACTTCATTGAGGAAAACCCTGCAGGATTGTGTGCCTGCGTTTTGAGGTTTTTTTGTTTGTGTTTGGATGTGTGACAGTTTGCACAATTTTATACAAGGGTGGATCTGATTAATTTTATTAGCCTCTCCTTTTCATGAATGTCAGATTCAAAACAGAGAGCCAAGAGATCCCAGAGATATGGGAGGAATAATACTCTGAAAATTCTTAAAATAAGGTAGCTTTAGTGCGGCCTGAAATCCCAGCAAACATTTAAGGGACAGATTTTTTTTTATTTAAGTACTGTTTATCTCCTGGATTTCATAAATCAAGAATGACAGCAAGATAAAATGACAGTCTAACTGCTGTTTGTCTTTTTTTTTCCATCTCATCTCTGTTCTGTACTAACTTGGACTTTTCTCTCCTTTTTTTTTTTAACTTCATTATCTTTTTTTGTTTCTATATACCAACTGTACTACGCTGCCATTCTTCCTACAGGACTATTTTAGAAATGGGACAGTATTGTATGCATAAGTAGATACTGAAAATTATGTGATTAGGTGATTAATCACCACTCTTCACCTCAGGCCAAAATTCTGATGATTAAATCCATCTCTCCAGCATGTAACTTCTGAAACTCAAATCCATTCCAGCCTGCTTTTTCAGAAGAGAAATTTCATAAGAAATTTCATCTTCTGGGCATGGGAATAAGCAAGACTTTTCAGTTCTAAGAAATACTCACCAACAGGTTTAATTCCCTCTGGCCTTTATAAAGTAAGTATTCCAACACCTTCTGTCTGTGAAAATACCCTGGACTATGAACAAATGGCAGGAAAGTGTATGAGCTGGTGCACAACACACATAATCCTACTCCAAAAAGGAGCAGAGTTTGTGGTAAAGCTGCTTAGTATTCCCTGAAGGAATGCAAAATTTTCAGGGGAAGCAGCTGGTGTAGCTTCACTACAGATTTACCTGTTCCTGGATAGCTAAAGAGCTCAATGGGAAACTACATTCAAGCTTTCTTAGGCAAAAAGAACATGAGAAATTCCTTGTCTCACTTTTTCCTGCTGTAATAAGAACCTCTATTCACAAAATGATCTGCCACGTGCCATGCCCGTACTTTGCAAAGCAGAAGGACAAAGGCTTTGTAAAACAAGCAGGGAAAAAGAGTAATCTCTTTGGTGGCAGCAATGACAGCTCATTTGGAAAAGCCTGGCATCTGTTTGATGCATCCTGCAATTTAGCAATGAATAGGATGGTACCATCCAGAGGGCACAGTCTACATGAGTTCTGTAATTCTGGTGTGTACATCTTCCGCTGATCCAAAGCAGGTCTTACTGCAACTACAGAAATTAAGCTGTTTTAGACACATGTCTTTCAAGGCTCCCAATTTTTATCATTTTATTCCAGTTCTCTACTTTCACTTCTTTTGCTGTAAAGCTAATCACAGATCAACATGTAATCTGTCTCACTGGTAATTAAGAATTAAGCAACAAACCTAGTGTGTCATAGATTGTTTAAGTATTCAGTGTTCTTATGTGGGGGAGAAAGGTTCACTGCAGTTACTTGGTATTCAGCAATCAATTGTATTCTTAAATGTTATTACTTCATGGTCTCTAATACTTGAACAATTTTTTATTTTTATTATTTGTTATGCATTTATTGGATTCTAATTAAAAATAAATAAAAAGAACTGAGGGGAAAATGCTGGCTTGCTTCCCATTCCAATGGCAAAGGAAAATATACCAAACCCCCACCACTATAGCATGAAGGGCTCTACGATGTATTTATAAACTACTGAATGGGGCTGCCTGGGTTCATTGACCCCAGTCTGGCTGGTGCTAAATGTACAGAAATAAACCCATCCCCAAAAGATTGCAATCAAGGGATAAAACAAGAAACAGATGGCTGGTCTTGCAAGGGGAGTGTTAAAAATAAGAGGAAATTGACTGGCACAGTAGGCAGTGGTCTTGGCACACCAGCTGCTTAACCATGGACAATTTTCTTCAAGCATCATGGCAGAGGAGAATTTTTAAGGTTAGTTTTGAAACACAAAAATTAAACGGTTCTTTATTTTCCAGGCAGCCCCATGTTCTCACAAGAGACTGAGTGTGAAAGCACAAGGGAAGTGTCCGTCACTGGTCATCTGGAGATTTTGGCATCTCAATAGAGTCCAAGGAGAGATAACTGGGACAGTGTGGGAGCACATACTGGCGGCAGCAGCAGGTTAAAGGAGGGGGAACTAAATGGACTGCAAGGAAGACGATAGGGTAGCTTTGGGAGAATGACAAGTCTCTGGAAGCTTTAAGTAGGCGTAATTGGCTTCAGTGTTTGCCTGGCTTTGGTTAGAGAAGTCAAGATGGAAGGGAGTGAAACTAGTAAGGCTATCCTCTGTCAAGAAGGATAAAAAAATTCTGTTAATCTGCTGAGCTTTGGCGTATATTTAAGTGAAATGTATAAACCACTGGAAAGTAGGTGTCACAGAAGCAGCAATGTACCTTTGACTGTAGTCATACAAATGTCACCTTCAGTGTTTTATAGCACCACAAGATCATGTGAAAGCAAGTAAACTGCAAGGAAAATGACTAACATATTTCTAAATTTTAGCTCTTTGTATTCAACTTCAAAAAATATTAATCCTGTTCTCCTTAACTAGTCTATTTTTTTTTTTTTGTGGAGCTCCTCTGAACTGTTTTGTTGTTTTCCTTTGCTTCAGAGCTTTTTCTCTGGGAAGAAACTAGCTAACCACTTGTTCTTCCCATACAGGAACAGGAACATCATCTTGAGAATCCAGCAGCTACACAAAACTGGGTCAGGTATCTTGAACTATTTTTAAAATGATAATCTCCTTTTTCCTTCAGTTCTCCTACTTCCAGTCAGTATTGCAGTGTGTTTTAGTAGTAAACTGGCTTATTTCAGTCAGTGTGCTGTACAGACTTAATCCTCAGTGGAAAAAGAAAAAAAAAAAAAA
>VWZW01007333.1:156234-169250 GCA_013397115.1 Edolisoma coerulescens | reverse complement strand
GGGGCTGCTCCCTGGGCTCCCACCTCGTCCCACTCCTTTGGGGCTGCTCCCTGGGCTCCCACCTCATCCCACTCCCTGGGGGCTGCTCCCTGAGCTCCCACCTCATCCCTCTCCTTTGGGGCTGCTCCCTGAGCTCCCACTTCATCCCCTTCCGTGGGGGCTGCCCAAAGCCCCCACGGGATTTGCACATTCCCAGCGGCTCAGAGAATCCTGGAATGGGTTGGGTGGGAAGGGACCCCAAAGCCCCCCCAGTGCCACCCCTGCCATGGCAGGGACACCTCCCACAGCTCCCGCTGGCCCGGCAGGATCCCCCTGGCTGCGGCCCCTCGTGCCTGGAGCAGTTTGGGGAGGGCTGGAGACCCCCCAACTTCCAGCCCTGCTCTGCGCAGAGCAGATCCACAGGGATGGAGCACGGAATCCCGGAATCACTGAGGCTGGAAAAGAAGCTGTGGGTGCCCCTGGATCCCTGGCAGTGCCCAAGGCCAGGCTGGACATTGGGGCTGGGAGCAGCCTGGGACAGTGGGAGGTGTCCCTGCCATGGCAGGGGTGGCACTGGAGGGGCTCTGAGGTCCCTTCCCACCAACCCATTCCAGGAATCCAGGATATTTGGGTCTGGTCTCCTTGGGAGGAATCCAAAGCTAAAAAGACATCCTTGAGGGAGAATTCCAAAGGAGGAATTTGGGCTGCTGAGGAACAGCTACGGTGGAGTGCCCATCCCTGTTGGGATTTCAAAGCCCTGTGGATGTGGCACTTGGGGACAGGGGCAGTGGTGGCCTTGGCAGAGCTGGGAATGGTTGGACTCGGTGGGCTCCGAGGCTTTTCCAACCCAAATGATTCCATGGTTCCATGCCTCGGGAAGGGCAGAGGGACGCGGCCACCCACAGGTGCCAGGCCGGGCGCTGTGAACCCTCCGGAAAACCGGGATGGCCACGAGTGACCAAGAGCAGGGACAACCCTTCCCAACCCAATAAACCTCCCCAGACTCCAAACCAGGACCCAGTTTGGCTCCAGGTTTTTTTTTTACCTAACATTTCCTACCGTGCAGGAGGGTCTGGGGCCTGCACGGACACACAGGGATCATGTACAGGATTTCCACCATCCCTAAGGATATTGCACAGAATTCCTTACTCCAGCAAGGCCGGGAGACCCAGCGGCCTCCTGCTGCTCCTGCCTGGCTCCAGAGGGGAAATTCAGGAAGAGTTCAGCCCCCTCGGAGCCCCCCAACCCCTCCCCAGCCCCGAGAACGGGCAGGGACCGATGGAAACGGCGCAGCTTCCACCGGGAGCTGCCCCAGCTCAGGGCAGGAACACTCCCACAGCCCTGCCCCGTGCAGAGGTGCTGCATTCGACCCCTCCAGGCTCCCACATCCCTCCCAAACCCCTTTTTTTAGGCTAAAATTCCATCCCTGGATGGACCCCCGGCTGGTGCGGTGCAGTTTCAGAGCAGCAACGCCCCGGTCGCAGCGAATCCATTCCCGAGGCAGGAATGGGATCCCAGGGACAGGAGCTGCCCCTGGAGCAGGGGTGGAGCAGCAGGGCCCATTCCTGTCGGCACGGGCTGCGGGAATCAGCTTCTCCAGGTTTTATTGGGAAGGGGCTGCCGGGAGCTCTCGCGGTGCCTCGGGCACAGCCCCGGCCCCGCCGTGTCCCTGGAGCTCGGGCCGGGTTTCCAAGCAGAATAATTGGGATGTGGGGCCAGCTCCTCCCGGCAGCCGTTCCCAGGCACTCCGGGAGCTCTGATCCCTGCGGATGCTGCAGCCCCTCCTCTGGCTCTGCCCTGGAGAAGCAGAGCAGCGTTCCATGTCCAGCAGTTCCTCCTCCTGCTCCCACGGGCTGACCAGGGACAGGGACGATATTGTCACCTCCTCCTCCTCCTCGGGAGCTGTCCTGAGCACGGCCCCCCAGGGCTGCTCCCGCTTCTCCGGGCGGGACGGGGCCGTGGGAGCGCCGAGGATCCGAGCGCGGGCGAAGTGTCCGAGCGGGCCCCACACGCCCGGAGCCCTGGGGTCACTCCTGCCCTGCTGGCGGCCACCAAGGGGACAATTCCCAGGGCCAGCCCCAGCCCAGCTCCGGGAGCAGCGCCCGGCTCCGCTCCGAGTGCTCCCAGGGGCGATCCCGGCTGGACCAGGAGCTCCTCTCCGAACGCCGCCGGGGCAGCGGGCTGGCAGCGGGCTGGGAGCAGGGTGGGAGTGCCTGGGAAGGTTCTCCCGCCCCGGGAGCCCCGCGGGGTCAGGGGTGGTGCAGCACGGCCTGCAGGTCCTCGGGCAGGGAGCCGATGACGGTGTCGATGTAGAGACTCACCCTCTGCAGGGTCTCCTCCCTGACGGGCAGGTGCTGGCACCGGGCCCTGGCCTGCACGGGAAACGGGAATGAAGCATCCCACGGCCCTTCCCCTGCCCCGGGCTCCGTGAATGAACACATTCCAAGGGCTTTCCCCCTGCCCCGGGCTCTGGGAATGGGAATGAACACATTCCAAGGGCTTTCCCCCTGCCCCGGGCTCTGGGAATGGGAATGAACACATTCCAAGGGCCTTTCCCCCTGCCCCTGGCTCTGGGAATGGGAATGAACACATTCCAAGGGCTTTCCCCCTGCCCCTGGCCGCTGTGGTTCAGGATAAAACCAGGCAGGAAACGCCACCTGAGCCTCGGGAGGTGAAGAACTTCCCTGGATCTTCCCAGCTCTGAGGATTTCGCACAAACACCGAACTTCCCTGGGTTTCCCAGCCCTCCAGGGAGGGAGAACAAGGTTTTCCAAGGCACAGGGGTGATCCATGTTGTCTCCACGCAGGGGGGAAGGAGTGCAGGGACAGGGAGGGACTCACCAGCTTCTCCCGAAGCTTCAGCACCAGGTCCACGATCTCCACCTCAGACTTGTCCTTCATCCAGGCCACGATGTCCTGAGGAGAGAGTGGCTTCCCTCAGGGACACTTCCCAAGGGATTCCCCTAAGGAAAGCCTGGAGTAAAGGTCAGCAGGGGTCACCCTGCTGTCACCCCGTCATTCCTGAGTGACAGAGCCCCTCCAGTGCCACCCCTGCCATGGCAGGGACACCTCCCACTGTCCCAGGCTGCTCCCAGCCCCAATGTCCAGCCTGGCCTTGGGCACTGCCAGGGATCCAGGGGCAGCCACAGCTGCTCTGGCAATTCCAGCCCAGACAGGAATTCCTTCCCCAGATCCCATCCATCCCTGCCCTCTGGCACTGGGAAGCCATTCCCTGGGTCCTGTCCCTCCAGGCCTTGTCCCCAGTCCCTCTCCAGCTCTCCTGGAGCCCCTTCAGGCCCTGCAAGGGGCTCTGAGCTCTCCCTGGAGCCTTCCCTTCTCTGAGGAAAGAATTTCTTCTGAATATTTGGGACAAAAGAAACTACAAGCCCTTGGTGCTTCTGGCACTGTCCCAGCCCTGTCCCTGTCCCAGTCCTGTCCCTGTCCCAGCCTTGTCCCTGTCCCTGGCACCCACCGCCTCACAGATGGCCTCCAGGTGCAGGGCTTCGAGCTTCTGGGTCATCTCCCGGTGCCGCTGCCGGAACCAACCGTCGAAATTGGGGGATTTGAAGAATCTCCTGTGGAGAGAGGCCAGGAATCGTGGAATTGGGGGGTCCCGGAGCTGGGAGGGACAATCCCATCCAACGACCCCACCCTGTGCCCCAGAGCTCCCTGAGGTGGCCCAGGAGGGGACAGGGGGACCCAGAGCTGGCTGTGGGACACACCAGGACATGGGCACAGATTCCCAGAGCAGCTGTGGCTGCCCCTGGATCCCTGGCAGTGCCCAAGGCCAGGCTGGACATTGGGGCTGGGAGCAGCCTGGGACAGTGGGAGGTGTCCCTGCCATGGCAGGGGTGGCACTGGAGGGGCTCTGAGCTCCCTTCCCACCCAACCATTCCGGGATTTTATAACTCTGTAGTTATTGTTTCTGGTCGCTTTCTGGGATTTTTTCCTTCTCTATATCCATGCATTTCCCATTTTCCTTCCTCGGGTCTCCAACTTGAGGATTTTTCCCACTCCTATTGCACCAAGTGTCTTCTCCATCCCATCTGGGACCCATTATCCAGGAAAACCCTGGACAAGCTCCCCTGCAGGGTCTCCACTCATTCAAAACACACCAACCCCGGGGCTGAATTGTCCCTGGGTTTGCTGCTCCTGACCCTCCTGAGCTGAGCCATGCCTGAGCTCCCTGCTGTTCCCAGAGCTGCTGCAGGGTTTGCCGTGTGCCAGGACCGGCCCGGCCGGGGCTGGGTGGGGATCCCCCGCTGCTCTCACCTGTAGAGCCCCAGCCAGTCCCCCTTGAGCACACAGGTGAGCTGCGGGCCCGCGTGCTCCAGGCTCTTCATGAAATCCTCCTGGCAGAACGGGCGGATCTGGGGCGGATTCTGCACAGGGAAAATCCAGATTGATCCGTGGAAATCCATACGAGACAACCCCAAATGAAACCAGGGAAAGGAGGGCGGCGCTTCCAATGGGAGAGGTGCTCGAGGCACGGAGGATAAAACACCCCCAGGCTGATCTTCCTGTGAGGTTCCCAGTAATCCAGCTCCTGGCAAAACTGGGAACATCCGTCCCAAGGGCTGTTTCAAATTGTAATTAATGTTTAAGGGAGTAAAACCCTCTTCCTTCAAAGGGGGAGGTTCCCAGGTGGGTGCCCAGCACCCTGTGACCATTCCCAATCCCACAGGGAAGGAGGACTGGGAAGTGCACCCCACCTTCCACGGAGTGATGGCCCTCTGCAGAGGCATCAGGCTGGCCATGTAGTGCTCCTAGAGCAAGAAAAGATAAAAATAAAAATAAAAATTAAAATAAAAATAATAATTTACAGCTGAGGAGCCTCTGGTGTTGCCAGAGCAGCTGTGGCTGCCNTGTGGCTGCCCCTGGATCCCTGGCAGTGCCCAAGGCCAGGCTGGACACTGGGGCTGGGAGCAGCCTGGGACAGTGGGAGGTGTCCCTGCCATGGCAGGGGTGGCACTGGAGGGGCTCTTCCCACCCAACCATTCCAGGATTCCCTGTCCTGGATCTCTCCCAGGTGCTGCTCCTGCCCGCCCCCGTCCCCCGAGGTGTCCCCAGCACTCACCAGGGGGATGATGAAGCTCTGGGTGAGCTCCAGGAGGTGCCTCCTCAGCAGAGCGCTCTGCACCTCCGACGGGCGCTTCCGCTGGATGCCCTGCGAGCACAGCCCCGCACCCGCTGTCACCCCGGTGTCACCCTGGTGTCACACACAGCCCGGCACCCGCTGTCACCCCGGTGTCACCCTGGTGTCACCCTGGTGTCACCCATGTCACACACAGTCCTGCACCCGCTGTCACCCCAGTGTCACCCTGGTGTCACCCATGTCACACACACAGCCCGGCACCAGCTGTCACCCATGTCACACACAGCCCCAGCACCCAGTGCCACCCACGGCACAGCTGGGTCACCCAGGTGTCCCTTGGTGTCACACACAGAACCTGGAGTCACCCAGGTGTCCCCTCACTGTCACACACAGCCTGCAGCTCTGCAGNACAGCCCCGCACCCGCTGTCACCCCGCTGTCACTCTGGTGTCACCCTGGTGTCACACACAGCCCGGCACCCGCTGTCACCCTGTTGTCACCCTGGTGTCACCCTGGTGTCACCCATGTCACACACAGTCCTGCACCCGCTGTCACCCCAGTGTCACCCTGGTGTCACCCATGTCACACACACCGCCCGGCACCAGCTGTCACCCATGTCACACACAGCCCCAGCACCCAGTGCCACCCACGGCACAGCTGGGTCACCCAGGTGTCCCTTGGTGTCACACACAGAACCTGGAGTCACCCAGGTGTCCCCTCACTGTCACACACAGCCTGCAGCTCTGCAGCCAAGGGAGCCTGAAGTGCTGCCCAAAGCGCAGATCCCAAAACCCAGATCCCAAAACCCAGATCCCAAAGCGCAGATCCCAAAGTGCAGAACCCAAAATCCAGATCCCAAAGTGCAGATCCCAAAGCACAGATCCCAAAGCGCAGATCCCAAAGCACAGATCCCAAAACCCAGATCCCAAAGTGCAGATCCCAAAGCGCAGATCCCAAAGTGCAGAACCCAAAATCCAGATCCCAAAGTGCAGATCCCAAAATCCAGATCCCAAAGCGCAGATCCCAAAGCGCAGAACCCAAAATCCAGGTCCCAAAGTGCAGATTCCACCCTCTGCTCAAATCCATTAAAATTTCAGGTTTCACTACACAAAATCCGGTGTTTTCCAGGCTCTTTGTTTGGTATCAGTTGTTCCCACCCCGTTCATTGTTAGCACCAGGATTTAACCCCTAACACCAAGTGAAAAATCCTATACCTGGCATGACAAATGTGTCCCAATGTGGACTAAATCATCCCAAACTGTAAATTCTGCTCCTCTGGAGAGCTCTGGCTGCTCAAACCGAGCTCCTGGCACAGTTTTCCCACCCAGGACAGAGTGGGAAGTGCTTACCTTTAGAAGCCTTTTTATCAGGGTTTTGTCTTTGTGAAGGAATGTTTTATAGGAAGTGTAGATTCCTAGACGGGGAGAACACAGAATCAGGAAAAAAGCAGGAGTCAGAAACACCTTTTTGCCTGTTTAGGAGCTGCTGCAGAGCGCAGGGAGAACAGGGCTGAGGTTCCCAGCACAAACCCCAGCAGCTCCCTGGGGAATCCCAGAAATCATTTACAAACCATAGAAAATGACGGAATTGCCAGTGCAGCGGGGTCAAAGGGCACTGAGCTTCCTCCAGAACTTCCCACAACAAATTTAGGGAGAGGGAACTCCCTGGGAGCAGCTCCTGGCAAGGCCTGGGATGGACGCTCAGCTCTGTCTGCTGAGCACATTGCTGCCTCCCCCAGCAGCTAAAAGCAGGTGTGATCCATGAAACAAACCCGGGAAAATCCCAAACCGTGTGTCCCGTGAGCTGATTTTGGCCTTTTCCCTCCCGCAGAGACGGAGCCGTCCCGCTCTGGCAGGGTGGCACCGGGCAGAGAGGTGGACACAGCACCAGGGACGCTCGTTGGGACGCACAGGAAACGGACACAAGTCCCTGCTGCCACATCCCCCCAGGGAAGGGTCAGACTTAAAGGGTGCCTGAGAACGGGACCCACCTGGTTTGGTGTCCAGGGTCTTCAGCTTGGCCAGTTTCTTCACCTTCACCTGCTTGGGCAGCTCTCCTGTGACACACAGGGGACAATCCAGGCTCTGTCCCCTCCTGGTGGGACTCTGCGCTTGGGGACACCCAGCCCTGCCCTTGTCCATCCTCACACCCTCCCCCCTCCACCCTCAGAGCCATCCCAGGTCCCTTCCCGGCTGGAATTCTGGAACGAGGATGTGCTAAAAGCAGCTCCTCATCCCCAGGGTCTCCTCGGCTTCCCCACTAACAGAGGTGCTCAGTGAAGGAGAGCAGGTTCCTCCCTCTCTCCACCTCTCTCCTCTCCTCCATTTCCTGCCCAGGAAGGGCTTCTCCTCCCCTGGAAGCTCCAGGATGGCAATTCCTGCCCCCCACCCCCTGCCCCAGCTCCGTGCTCATCCCGCACACAGCCAGAGCCGAGGCCTGAGCTGCTGAGGCTGCCGGGCTCTCCCAGGAATGCAGGGAGGGAATCCCTGCCCTGGCANCACCCTGAGCTCCCCTGACAGACACCCTGAGCCCCCCTGACAGACACCCTGAGCTCCCCTGACAGACACCCTGAGCCCCCCTGACAGACACCCTGAGCCCCCCTAACGCCCTGAGCTCCCCTCACCCCGAGCTCACCCGACATCCGCAGCTCGCCCACCCGCAGGACGTGTGGCCAGTGCTGCAGGGTCTTGATGAAGAAGGGGTTGGTGACGCCCACGACGATGTTGGGCCTGGAAGGAAGGGACAGGCTGAGCCCCGGTGGCTCTGGGTGTCCCTCGGGGGTGGCAGGGCGCCTGGGGGGGCACTCACGGGGCCTGGGTGCGGGTGGTGTACTCCTTGAACTCGCTGTCGTGGATGGTGAAGTAGGGCCGGAAGTCGCAGCAGTAGCGCAGCGGGGCCAGGCAGCTGTGGGGACAGGACAGGCACGGTCACCATGGGCATGGCATGGTCACCCCGGGCATGGCACGGTCACCCCGGGCATGGTATGGTCACCCTGGGCATGGCAGAGCCACCCTGGGCATGGCAGAGCCACTCTGGGCACAGCACGGTCACCCCAGGCATGGCACAGTCACCCTGGGCATGGCATGGTCACCCCGGGCATGGCAGAGCCACCATGGGCATGGAACGGTCACCCTGGGCATGACACGGTCACCCCGGGCATGGCATGGTCACCCCAGTCCTGGCACAGGGCATCCTGGGATAGGGCCTGGAGCAGGGCACTGTCCTGCCACAGGTGACACTGGCAGGGAGTCAGGNTCAGGGACTTGTGCAGAGCCACAAGGGCCCCCCTGAGCCTCCTTTGCTCCAGGCTGAGCCCCTTTCCCAGCTCCCTCAGGAATTCTCCAGCCCCTTCCCAGCTCCGTTCCCTGCCCTGGACACGCTCCAGCCCCTCCAGGGCTCTCCTGGCCGCAGGGGCCCGGAGCTGCCCCCACCATTCCAGGGGGTCCCTCAGCAGGGCCAGCACAGGGGACAGTCCCTGCCCTGGGCTCTGCCCACACCGGGGCTGCCACAGCCCAGGGCCCATCGGCCTCCTGCCCCCCCGGGCACCCCCGGGCACCCCTGGGCTCGTGTTCGGCCGCTGGCACAGCACCCCCAGGGCCTTTCCCAGCTTTCCAGCCCCTCTGCCCAGCCTGGAGCGCTCCAGGGGCTTGGGGTGACCCGAGGGCAGGACCTGGCACTTGGCCTGGTTGAACCTCCCTGGAGAAGCTCCAGCTTTTTGGGGTTTTGTGCTAAGGCAGAGCTCAGAGCTGGGCAAGAACGTTCCCCAGGGCTGGAACCATCGGGGGAGATTCCTTTGTACTCCTCTCTGTCCTTGCTGGAATATGAGCATGGAGTATTTGCAGTTTGTCTGGCAAAGTTTCCACAAACAAACCAAACCCACGCAGGTGAGCAGCACAGAGGGGACAGGGGAGGGAAAAGCTGAATTTGCTGTCCCAGCTCCCAGCCCCTCAGACCCTGTGGGTGTTACCTGGTGAGGGCCAGGACCATCTCTGAGGACACGGTTGGGGACGGTGCCATCACCACCATGGGCTCCCCCAGCAGCATCAGCTCCCACAGCATCTGGATGTGGATCAGCACTGGCTGGAAGCACCTGGGATGGTGGGAACAGGCCGAGCTCAGAGGGGCAGCTCAGGACACACCAGACACAGCTGTGGCCTGCAGGCCCCCCCAGGTAGGCTCCCATCCCGGAATTTGAGATCTAGGATGGACTTTTAGCATTCCACAGGGGAATTCAGGTGTCTTCACCTGGGCTGTCACTCAGTTGTTCCATACGAGGTTAAAGGAGGTGCTGTAAGCAAAGTCAGGCAATCTGTGACCACGGCATCCTGGAGTGGTTTGGGTGGGAAGGGACCCCAAAGCCCTCCCAGTGCCACCCCTGCCACTCCGGGGCCTCTCTGGGCTCTCTCCAGCAGCTCCAGGCGCTGCTGCTGTGTCCCAGGGCTGGGGCAGCTCTGCAGCCGGGGCCTCACCTGGGCACTGGGGCAGGATCCCCCCTTCCCTGCTGCCCACTGGGATCAGCCCAGCACCGGGGGGTTCTGGGCTGGGTCAGGTCCAGCTCTCACCCCAGCCAGGACCCCCAAATCCTTCTCCCAGGGCTGCTCCAGCTGCTCGTCCCAGCCTGGATGGATCCCAGGGGTTGCCCTGAGCCGGGTGCAGCACCTTGGACTCGGCCTTGCTGAACCTCAGGGGGTTCCCACGGACAAACGTTGCTCCCAGTGTGTCTGAGAGAGCAGAACAGCCCTGGATTCCAGAGGAGGGGCACGGGAATGGCACCTCCAGGGCTGGATCTGGCTGGGACACTCCCGTGGGAGCTCTGGGCAGGGCTGGGGAGGACACGGCCCCTCCCCTGCCCCGGGGCTGTGCAGGGCACACCCCTCAGCTCAGACCCTGCCCAGAATCCCAGCCGAGCCCCTGGAACGCAGCAGGGTTTGATTCTGCACTGTCCCATGATTCCCGGGATGCTCCCAGCAGGGAGAGGGTGGCAGGCGGAGGGGAGAGGGTCGGGAGGAACCTCTCACCTGAACAGATCCAGCTCGTGAACACTGGGGAGAACCAGGGGGGCCGGTAACAGGTTCTGGATGAGGAAGGGAGAAAAGCCTGTTAGTGGCTGTTAGTGAACCGTGAGGGGCCGGGAGCATCCGGCTGGAATTCCACCTGCCCTGACCCGCCAGCCACGGAGGGACACGGAATGCAGGGAGCGAGGCTCCCACCCCGAGCTGGGAGCAGCACTCAATCCCAATTTAATTTCTGTGCCTACAAACTCAGGAAGATTCCCTTCCTTCCCAGATGGGAAAGGCTGCCCACGTCTGCTCCTTTATCTTCCAGGGTTTCCTCTGGTGGGAGAGCCCGAGACAGACAGAGCCGGGTGGGGTCAGAGATGGGGCACCGAGCCCGTGTTGGTCACAGAGAGAAGGGAAAGGGAAACGAATGCAAAGCAAACTGAACCAAAGCACTGCAGCAAACTCGGAACAACTCAAGGGTGAAGGCAGGAGACCCAGCAGGGCCTGAATTCCCAGGAAAAGCAAGGGGACAATGAGTAAAGCACCCGGATCGGGTGCAGAGAGCTCTGGGCGACTCCGGACACGAGAGCCTGGCGTGGAACCACTGGGACCCCACTGATCCCAGGCCAAAGGGGTTCCCAGTGGGATTCAGATCCAGCTCTTCCCCCCCTCCTCCCTCGGTGCCACCCCCTCACCTCCTGGTTGCACTGCTTCACGGGGCTGGAGCCCGGCTTGTCCACACGGGACGGGATCCTCACCTGCAGCGCAAAGAGAGCAGGGATCACCCGGCGGGGATCGGCAGGGGAGGAACTTCCCCGGCCACCAGTTCCAGCTGCGGGACTGGAAAGGTTGGGAATGTGGAGTGAACAGGCATTTCACAGCCAGGACCACGGGATACAGGTACCTGGATGACCACTCCCATCACGGGCAGGTTCAGGGTCTGGCCTGGCACCGGCGGTGGCCACTGGTCGATCTCGTTGCACACTGAGGGACACAGGGGAGGGAAGAGTTTCACCTGAGGGAAAATCCAGCTCGTCCCCGCGTTCTGACATGGAATTATTCCCTGTTCCCAGCTCACACATCCCCCTGGCTTGTGGCAAACCCAGAGCTGATAAAGCAGGAAGAATGACCTGGGCAATAAAGGCCTGGCAGAGGTGCAGCAGAGTCCCGGCTTTGGGAATGCTCTGCACTCCTTGGGAAAACCCTGCATTCCTTGGGAATGCCCTGCACTCACTCCTTGGGAACACCCTGCATTCCTTGGGAAAACCTTGCATTCCTTGGGAATGCCCTACATTCCTTTGGAACACCCTGCATTCCTTTGGAACACCCTGCATTCCTTGGGAATGCCCTGCACTCCTTGGGAAAACACTGCATTCCTTTGGAACACCCTGCACCCCTTGGGAACACCCTGCATTCCTCGGGAATACCCTGCATTCCTCGGGAATGCCCTGCATTCCTTTGGAACACCCTGCACTCCCTGGGAACACCCCGAATCCAAACTGACAGTCCCATCCCCTCCCTTCCCACCACCCCTCCTTCACACCCTGTTATTACTTGGACGAGCAGGAGGAAGTCCTTCCCTGCTGGAATTTGCTCCAGAACGAAGCCATCTGGAGCATTCCAGCTGTTTTTCAGGAACCTCCCGATCCACCCAAGCTGGAATCCCTGCCCCCAGCTCACCTGCCTCCAGGCAGGGCTCCAGCTTGTCGAAGTACTCCGGAGCAATCAGCTGCAGCAGGCACTGGAACAGGTTCACGTAGGGAAGGCGGGACACGAGCACCAGGGACTGGGAAAGGCACATTTGGGATCAGGACCCCCCTGAGCCCGTCACTTCCAGCACTGCACATTTCTGCACTGCTCAGAGAGGGATAAACTCAAAAAACCCAACATAAAATCCACGGAGCAGCTCCCAAGCAGCACTTGGGCGGAATTCCTGCTGCCCACCTGCTCGTGAGTGGAGATTTGGGAGAGCAAAGGGATTTGGGAGCATGGCCTGGCAAGGGAGCAGCTGGAGAGGGAATAAAAATCAACTGCTGGTGGGTTCAAAGCTCCCAAAAACCTTTTCAGGTGGAGAAGCACAAAGGAGCAGCTCCTGGAACGCTACTGAACTCCTGAAATGTTACCCTGGGCAGGTAAACAAAGTCAAGGAATTCTGGGGAAGGACAAAGGAACTTGGAATAACGAATCGTGTCCAGCAAGGCCTTTTTTGTTCTCAATGGGGCTTCCCTGGGAAATAAATCCCTGTTTTTACAACTGCCCCAGCCCAGCCCCATTGGGGTTTCACAGTTACACTGACTCTCCCCTTCCCCTAACCATTACTGAGGAATCCAAGAGTCCTTTAAACACCTCCTGTCCCACCCCAAACTCCGCTGTTTGAATTCAAACCCCACCCAAGGGTGACAATTCCTTCCCTGAGCAATCCCACTGCTCCAGTGGGTTCAGTGGGGATGGAAAAACTCAATTCTGCATTAGCAGGAGCCTGAAAGGAATTCCTGTCACTGCCTGGAGGTGGAGAGCACAAAGCTGGGACTGAGATGTCCCCATAGACAGCACAGGAGGAGAGGGAACGGCCTCAGGCTGGGCCAGGGGAGGCTCAGGGTGGATATCTGGGAATTTCCCCATGGAAAGGGTGCTCAGGCCTTGGCAGGGGCTGCCCAGGGAGGTTTGGAGTGCCCATCCCTGGAGGTGTCCAAGGAATTCCTGGAGGTGGCACTCAGGGCTCTGGGCTGGGGACAAGGTGGGGATGGGGCCCAGCTGGGACTGGGTGATCCCAGAGGGCTTTTCCAGCCTCGGGGATGAGTCTGGGGCCGGGACTCAGCACTGACCTTCTGGAAGTAGCCCCTCCTCATGGAGCTGTCCTTGACCTGCCGGAAGTACACGTACCCGAAATAGTGAGCGGCCTCTCGCTGCAGGGACAGGGGACAGAGGGACAGAGGGACAGAG
>VWZW01007333.1:114990-136757 GCA_013397115.1 Edolisoma coerulescens | reverse complement strand
CCTTTCCTGATCTCCAGCCTGACCCTGCCCTGGCACAGCTCCAGCTGTTCCCTGGCTCCTGTCCCTGTCACAGGGAGCAGAGACTGGAGCTGTCCCTCAGGATGAAGCTGCAGCCCCTGGGGACGTCTGAGCTCAGTCTCCTCTTCTCCAGCTGAACATTCCAAGTGCCCTCAGCTGCTCCTCGTGTGGCCCCTCCAGACCCTTCCCCATCCCCATGTCCCTCCTTTGGATGCTCTCCCAACAGCTTTAGGGTTTTTTTTTTTAATATTGAGGTGCCCAATCCCAGGACTGGAGGTGAGGCCTCCCCCGTGCAGAGCAGAGCAGGACAATTCCTTCCCTCAACGCTGTCCCTGATGCCCCCTGGGACAGGGATGTCCCTCCTGGCTCCAGGGCACAGCTGACTCAGATCCCCTTGCCATCCAGCAGGAGCCCCAGGCCCCCTCCCAGAGCTGCTTTCCAGCCTCTCCATCCCAGCCTCTGGGTGCATCCAGGGCTGCCCCGGCCCGGGTGCAGAATCCGGCACCTGCCTGTGTTAAACCCCCCACAGCTGGTGATTCCCAGCCCTCGGGTTTGTCCAGGTCTCTCTGCCTTTGGGGAGTCAGCAGCCCCTCCCAGTTTCGTACCATCTGCAGACTTCCCTGGTGTCCCTTGGAGCCGCATCCAGGTCATCTGTGAAGGTGCTGAAGAGAACTGGGCCTGAGCTGGAGCCCTGTGGAGCTCTGGCTTTGCAGGGAAAACTTCCCAAACATCTGGATTGCTCAGTGCAGCGTTTGTGTGGGGCTGGCAGTGCCCCTGCTGCACTTCCAGGGTGCCTGTGCTGGGAACCTGGGGTTGAAATGGGATTTCAGTCCTGCAGTTTGCTGCTGCTCAGAGCTCTGTGGCCTGGAGTGACACTGATGACTCTGGAGTCACTTTGATTCTGATTTCCCTGGGCAGCTTTTCGGAGCAGAGCAGAGCCTGGCACTGGGAGAGACACAAACCTGCAGGAGTGGGGATGGTCTGGCTGCTGCAGCCACAGGAAGGAAGGAAATAGAGCACAAGAAGCTGCTTCAGTTTCAGTTTTGCCTTTGATTCTTTGCGAGGACTGAGTTCTGTCACACCTCAGAGAAGACACCGGTGGCTCTGCTGTGACATTTGGGGTTCTCTTCCATGTGGCAGTTTCTTCCTTTCCTTCCATTCCTCGCAGCCTCACACAGCCTGCAGCTCGTTCCAGCTCCTTGCTTGGCCGTGCAACAGGGTGGGATGAGAAGGTTGTGTTTCCTTAGCTGTTTATTTGTGTTTTCTTCCCTCGGCAGATCCCCCGGGACGCCGTTTAATTGAATTCTTTTATGTTAAGATGGATTTCTTTTCTTTGAGAAGGATAATTGAGCCTGTGAGCTCACAGGTTGAAAACTGTCCCCGTGTCCCCGAGGCAGAGGACGAAGGGCAGAGTTGCACAGCGCCAGGAGCGGGCACAAGGCCAGGCTGCCCTGTGCTGGCACCGCGTCCGTGCGGGATGGCAGCGGCAGCGCCGCGGGCGCGAGGCCAGCGCCGGGAGCTCCGCAGCTGGAGCGGCTCCTCCAGCGCCCGCGGGAGCGGCACGGCAGCGCTGGCACCAGCGAGGACACGGGGACGTGGGACCCAGGAAGGAGCAGAGTGACAGGGCCAGGGCTGTCCTGGGGATTTAACCAGGGCGTGGTTGGATGGCACTGGCAGCGTTGTGGTGCAACGTGTTCCTGGTGTGGCTGTGCCGGTGCCGGGCTCACAGGGAGCAGGGCTCAGCACCTCCCCTTCCTGGGAGCTTCTGCTGCTTCAGCTGAGAGTCTGCAGCTCCCAGCAGCAGAGGGACCTGGAGCTGCTGGAGTGAATCCAGAGAGGCCATGGAGGTGCTGGAGCCCCTCTGGAGCCAGGCTGGGAGAGCTGGGAATGTTCACCTGGAGAGGAGAAGGCTCCAGGGAGAGCTCAGAGCCCCTTGCAGGGCCTGAAGGGGCTCCAGGAGAGCTGGAGAGGGACTGGGGACAAGGGCTGGAGGGACAGGACACAGGGAATGGCTTGCCAGTGCCAGAGGGCAGGGCTGGATGGGATCTGGGGAAGGAATTCCTGGCTGGGAGGGTGGGCAGGCCCTGGCACAGGGTGCCCAGAGCAGCTGTGGCTGCCCCTGGATCCCTGGCAGTGCCCAAGGCCAGGCTGGAGAGGGCTGGGAGCAGCCTGGGACAGTGGGAGGTGTCCCTGCCATGGCAGGGGTGGCACTGGAGGGGCTCTGAGGTCCCTTCTGCCCCAAACCATTCCGTGACTCTGCGCTTCTGTTTCACTGAACTTGAGTGCCAGTGCTGGAAGTTCTGCCGGGCAGTTGGAATATGGGGTTGGAATGTGACGGGGTTGCAGCAGTGGGGCTGCCGTGGTGCTGACAACAGCCACGACTCCACGTTAGGTA
Organism: Edolisoma coerulescens; assembly: GCA_013397115.1. Lineage (NCBI taxonomy): Eukaryota > Metazoa > Chordata > Aves > Passeriformes > Campephagidae > Edolisoma > Edolisoma coerulescens. The sequence continues at coordinate 134,344 of VWZW01007333.1, read as the reverse complement.
AAATAAAGCTCAGCCCAGGGAATGGAATATCCGGGTCATCCTGGGAGCCCCCAGCCCCTGAGCCAGGACACCTCATTCCTGCTGAGCAGGTGCTCAGTCTGCACCATGTAGCACATTAGAAACCAGTAAAGGATGTTTTTTCAGCTTAGCTCTGTGGCTTGTTATCTTTTTATTTTTCTGTTGGAAGATTGTTTTTCTTTGTGCTCAGTTGTTATTTACTGCTTCTGCATTCTCCTAGTTCTTGTTCTCTGCCATGGGTGGAATGAGATGGTCTTTAAAGTCCCTTCCCACCCAAACCATTCCATGATTCCCTGATTTACTGTATCACTCTTTAACATTGCACTGTCCATGGTATATCTTAAATTTTCTTCCATGACTCTCTGAGTATTTCCCCTCCCCCCAACAATGTGTTTCAGACTCTGCCTGGGGGCTGGAACCTCTCCCGAAGTTCACACCTGTGTGATGTAAATCCCTCCTTCTGAGGTAACCATTCAGGGTTCCTTTTTTAGTCAGTGGAGGAGCCAGATGCTCATTCCCTGTCCGTGCAGGGGTCTGAAGTAAAGCTGAGTTGTGCTTGCTCCTGTCCTGTGCTCAGGGAATCCGGGTGGCTGGTGGGATTAGTCACCCTCAGGATGAATATCTGCACCTGGGGTGAGACCCAGCCTGGGGCAGGGGACACCTGCAGGGCAGGGCTGAGACCTCCTCACCCGGCTCAGGCCTGGGAGCTGCTCCAGACAAGAGGTTGGACTGGGTGGTCTCTGAGGGCTTTTCCAACCTAAACGGTTCTGTGATTGTGAGATGCTGGATGTTTTGCTGTGTCCAAACCCTGAGCTCTGCTTGGGGAACCTTCTCCCTCTTCTGCAGCGGATGGATGCGTTTGATGCTGGCGGCAGGAAGGGATTCAGAACCATGGAGATCTCTCCAAGGCCAAAGCACTGAACCAAATTAAAGTTGTTGTTGTCCTGCACGTGCCCAGCACAGCTGGATTTCAGTGCTGAGAGGAGCGCGGGGCACAGCTCTGCTACTCCCGGCATCAGGAGGACATGGAGCTGCTGGAGCAGGTCCAGAGGAGCCCAGCACGTTCATACAGAGACTGGAGCACCTCCAGAGGCAGGCTGGGAGAGTTGGGAGTGTTCAGCCTGGCGAAGGGAAGGTCGTGTGGAGACCTCACAGCACCTTCCAGGGTCTGAAGGCATTCGAGAGAGCCAGAGACGGACCCTGAATCAGGCACTGGAGTGCCAGGACACAGGGAATGGCTTCCCACTGCCAGAGGGCAGGGCTAGATAGGTTTAGATGGGATATTGGGAAGGAACTCCTGGCTGGGAGGGTGGGCAGGCCCTGGCACAGGGTGCCCAGAGCAGCTGTGGCTGCCCCTGGATCCCCGGCAGTGCCCAAGGCCAGGTTGGACACTGGGGCTGGGAGCAGCCTGGGACAGTGGGAGGTGTCCCTGCCGTGGCAGGGGTGGCACTGGAGGGGCTCTGAGGTCCATAAGGCAGAGGACAGGGTTTCCCCACCTCCTTCAGTGCTTGGCACGGGGAGGACCCACAGCTCAGAAGTTTATCAGTATTTTACTGAGTTTTTTCCTTCTGCTTTAGAGAAAGTTCATTTAATTATGGCTGGTCCCAGACTGCTGCGTGTGCCTGAGGGCTCTGAAGGCTCAAGGATGAAGCAGCAGAGGAGCTTCCAAAAGCCAAGAAGGGGCTTTAGGGTGCCAGATGTTGGTGTGGGGTTTTGGGATGTGCTGCCAGCGGTAGCTGCACACCCGATTTCATGGCTCTTACACCGTAACTTCCTCTTGCAAAACAGGCACTTTCAGGCCTTCTGTTTTTCCTTCCCTTCTGTCACCTTTGTTCTGACACGTGAAATAACTGGTACAGGGCGTTGGTGTTAATGTGGGGAGCGCTTCCAGTGTGTCCATGGCCTCCCTGCTCCTGCATTTCTGTCCATTTCCAACAGCAGCTCTGCTGAGGAATGTTGTGTCTTGCAGGAAAAAGGTGGCCACTTCAGCTTCGTTTTTCACAGGTGAATTTTGGGCATCAGCAGGAATTTCTTCCTGGAAAGGGCGGTCAGGCCTTGGCAGGGGCTGCCCAGGGAGGTTTGGAGTGCCCATCCCTGGAGGTGCCCAGGGAAGGCCTGGACGTGGCAACTCAGAGCTCTGGGCTGGGGACAAGGTGGGGATGGAGCCCAGCTTGGACTGGATGGGCTGGGAGGGCTTTTCCAGCCTCAGGGATCCTGGGATTCTTTGAGCTTCTCTGTGCTGTTGTCTCAGATACCTGGAAGCAAATGCTGGAATGAAGTGGTGCAGTTCCCAAGAACAAAACTGTTGAGTTATTTTCAGTTTTAGAAGAGAAAAGCAAGGAAAAGCATTGAGTGTATCCTTGGGGTTTGGATCTGTGCTGGAGTTTTCCGAGGAGCAGCGAAGTGAGACGGGATCACCTGGTGGGCACGGGAGACTTTGGCCGTGTGGGGAAAATCCTGTTGTGTAATCCCAGTTTGTTTGGAGCTGTGGACTGTGCCCTGGTCAGGAATGTGATATTTTGGGAGAAGCAGGTGGGATCACCAGCAGCCAACCAGCAGAGCCAGCACTGGGAGAAGCGGGAGGATCTCAGGGCCCTGGCTGAAAGGAGCAGTGCCCTGCTGGGTTTAGGTTTTAATGCCTGAGAGGCAATTCCTGCTGAGGAATTCACTGCAATTCCTGTGGGTTGGCCCATTCAAACTCCTGGGGGGAATCATGGGATCCCAGGATGCTTTGGAGCCTTAAAGCCCATCTCATTGCAACCCCTGCCGAGGGCAGGGACACCTTCACTATCCCAGGTGACTCCAAGCCCCACCCAAACCATTCCATGCTTCCGTGACCAAGAGAACTATTGATGATCCTTTGTGCAAGGTGGATGTTCAGTTATTTTCCCAATGTTGATATAATCCCTAGGATTCTTTGTTAAGCTTGGAAAAACAAATGTCATCCTTTTCAGTCTTTTGAAACGTTCACCTTGCAGATTCCGTGGGTTTTATGAGTGGTTTTGGTTATGATTAAGGGAATTCAGTCACAGTGTGAGTGACTCCTTGGAATTAGGGCTCCAAGCCAGAGTTGGATGGGCATTTCAGCCAGAACGCTGTCCCCTTCCTGCTGCTCCATCCTTCCCCACTTCCCTGCCCTCCCTCCCTGCTCAGACATTCCTGCAGCAGTGTTGGAAGCCAGTTTGGGGGAATGCTCTGGCTGATTATTTTTTTCCTGCTAATACTGCATGGCAAAGGAAACCCATTTTTTCCCAGAAGTGCAAGTTTAAATACCCAGTGCGCTGTGGCCTCAGATCAGCAGTGTTGTCCTGCGGCATGGGATTCCCAGAGCAGGCTGAGCTTTGATGTTTCTTTGTCCAGGTAAAGCCCATGGCACTCCTAAGGGTGGGTCTGAGAGTTCCCAGGGATTGTTTTCCTTTCAGGATGTTTTATGATGGATGAAGCCTGGCCCATAAATGGAGGTTAAGTGGTGCCATGCAGGGAGAGCAGGCTGCTGGTGCCTTGTCCTGGGAAAGATGTTTTACCCAGTTCCGAGGAATTGGGTAAAGAAGGAGGAATTTCCCCATGGAAAGGGTGGTCAGGCTTTGGCAGGGGCTGCCCAGGGAGGTTTGGAGTTGCCATCCCTGGAGGTGTCCAGGGAATTCCTGGATGTGGCACTCAGTGCTCTGGGCTGGAGACAAGGTGGGCATCGGGCACAGCTTGGACTGGGTGCTCTTTTCCAACCTCAGCCATTCTGAGCTCCTTCTGAAGTGTCTTTATTTAACTGCAAAACTACTTAAACTTTGCATGGACTGTGTCTGTAATGCCCTGAGAGCCTGAGGAAATGAAAATGCATTTATTGAATGTCCTATTTGAGGGCTCTGCTTCGCTGGGGCCTCGGTTCCAGGTCTGTCGGGTGGAGGAACGTTGGAATATTCTGGTAGAAGCTGCAGCGTGTGACAGGCTGGGCTGTTCTGGTGCAGGTACAGACACAAACTCACCTTGGAAGCTTTGAACTGGGATGAAGGACCAGGAAAGGAGCACAGCAGTTGTTTTTCTGGCTCACTTGTGGCTGTGTGCTGATCAAATAGGTGTCTTTGGAACGGGCAGCTCTTGATCTCCCCGTGGGGTGCAGCAGGAAATCTCAGTTTGCAAATTCTGGCCCTCAGTCTGAGCACAAAGAGGTGTCTTTTGTAACATTGCCTTATTCTGTGTGGGCAGCAAAGATGAAACCATCCGAGATCCATGGAAGGGCTTGGACAAAGTGGGATTTCTGTGAAACGCTGCTCGTGCACCCCAGTAAAAACCAGTACCCTGTGCTGAGATCCCAGTCTGGTTATTAACAATGAATTCTGAGGGGTTCAGCTGTGGTGACCCAGGAAAAAATGTCACTTGTTGCTTGGAGCAGACAGAGTAACCAGCCCTGAGTGGCATCAAAGTGATCTTGGGCAGGCAGGAGAGGGAGGAGCCTGGAGTCCTGCAAGGGATGGAAATCAGCACTTCAAGCACCCCAGGACTTTGTTTTGCTGGTTTAATATTCAAATGCAGTTGCAAATCTCACACTCAAAGGTTAATGTTTAATGGGAAGCCCAGAATCCCCCCGGGGTTCCTTGGGGCTGCTGTTGCTTCCGTGGGGCTGTCAGCACAGAGGAGCAGCTGGAAATACCAATCCTGCTGAATTATTGCTGAATACAGGTCACAGACTGGGAGATTCCTCTGCCCTCAGAGCTGACGGGAGCCCAGCAGCCCGTGGAGGTGAATTTTGGGTATGTGTTGAGCTCCATGTGCGCTGACTGAGCTGTTAGAAAAGTCCTTTTTTGTGCTGTTCGTTCCCAGGGCGTTTGGGATCCTTTTCTGCAGCTTTTTCCTGCAGCTTTTGAAGCGCTGCGGTTTCTTCGTGTCTGGGTGTGGAGCAGTTAATTAAACAAGTAACATTTAAATCGAGAAGCTGTGCAAATTCTGTCCTTAGCATGGGGTAGGGCAGCAATTACGAGGCTGCTTAACGAGATACTGGGTGAGGATGAGGTTGATGATCAAAACAAAGTGCTCCTGATACCATCTTTCTTTGGGAGCTTCAGAGGCCGGGAAGGATTAGAAGGAGCTCTTCATTTTGGGTGCACATTTGTCCAACACAGAGACCTTCAAGGGTTTATTGCCAGGGGCAGTTTTTTATTAAAGAAAAAACCCAACGCAGCCCCTTTCCCTGTAGAGCAGCATCCCACAGTGCCTGGGATCTACTGCTGGTGGCCAGGGAATGTCGGGTGGCACGGAGTTGGGTGGGATGTGGGAGCTCTGCAGAGGGATGGGGACAGGCTGGATCCGTGGGGTGAGGGACAACCAGGCCAAGTGCCAGGTCCTGCCCTCGGGTCACCCCAAGCCCCTGGAGCGCTCCAGGCTGGGCAGAGGGGCTGGAAAGCTGGGAAAGGCCCTGGGGGTGCTGTGCCAGCGGCCGAACACGAGCCCAGGGGTGCCCGGGGGTGCCCGGGGGGGCAGGAGGCCGATGGGCCCTGGGCTGTGGCAGCCCCGGTGTGGGCAGAGCCCAGGGCAGGGACTGTCCCCTGTGCTGGCCCTGCTGAGGGACCCCCTGGAATGGTGGGGGCAGCTCCGGGCCCCTGCGGCCAGGAGAGCCCTGGAGGGGCTGGAGCATGTCCAGGGCAGGGAACGGAGCTGGGANCATCCCTGGAGGTGTCCAAGGAATTGCTGGAGGTGGCACTCAGGGCTCTGGGCTGGGGACAAGGTTGGGATGGGGCCCAGCTTGGACTGGGAGGGCTGGGAGGGCTTTTCCAGCCTAAATGATGCCAGGATTTTGTAATGCAAATACAGAGGTGTCTTCAATTTGTCAGATGTTAAGGAATAATGAGGAAATTCATCTCCATGGCTCAGAAGGGGAAAACAAAAGGAGATTCTTGGCAAACTGGTAAAATATTTTGGTTGAGAATAAATTTTATCTGTGAATTTTAAGTGTATCCAAGTGGTTTTCGATCAGCAGCTTGGGCCAGGGGATGTCTCAGGAAGCTGAAACGCCTCTTTGGGGGTGTGGGACAGTGATGAGCCCCCAGTGAGTTGGGATCACTGCCTCTGGGGCCTCCGGTGTGTCCTGCTTTGCCTTTAGTCAGGGATTCCACAAAGAACCGAGCAAATAGGGAGGGAACAAAGGGAATGGTGCTGAATGAGAATGGAGTTATGGAAAATCCTGGTGTTAAAGGAGTTGTTTTATTCGTGTGGTGCCACTTGGGAGGGGGTCCTGGAGCTGCAGAGCTGTCCCTTGGAGGAGAACCTCCCACAGGTCCTGTCCCTTGGCTGTTCCTCACGGCTGGCATGGGATGGGCTCCTGGCATGGGGGTGGTCTGAGAACAGAGGGGCTGGGTTCGTGGAATCATGGAGTCCCAGACTGCTTTGGGTGGGAAGGGACCTTAAAGCCCCTTTAGTGCCATGGCAGGGATGCCTTCCACTGTCCCAGGGTGCTCCAAGCCCTGTCCAGCCTGGCCTTGAGCTCCAGGATTTATGTAGGAAGCATTTCCTTTCCTCCCTTGGAGTTTCTCACCATCCTTTGTGCCTCCACTGTTCCTCTGAAGGGCAATCCACAAAGGTCTTGGATTCAATCTTTGCTGTGTTAAAGATGGATATGGGAATTATTCTGTCTTGGAAGCAGAGTGTGTTCCACAGGAGTCTGAGGTGGGAGCCTAAAGAGGTTGAGAGAGCTCTGAAATAACTGAGTAGCTCATGATTCTCTTCCCCTGGCAGACTGAATCCCAGAATCCCAGAAATTCTGAGGTTGGAAAAGCCCTCTGGGATCACCAAGTCCAAGCTGTGCCCGATGCCCACCTTGTCCCCAGCCCAGAGCCCTGAGTGCCACCTCCAGGAATTCCTTGGACACCTCCAGGGATGAGCGCTCCAAACCTCCCTGGGCAGCCCCTGCCAAGGCCTGAGCACCCTTTCCATGAGGAAGTTCCTCCTGAATTCCTGCAGGATGGTGACTTTCTGTCTCCTTTCTCCAGCAGTCACAGGAGGAGGACTCCGAGATGTGCCTGAAGCCCTCGTCGGGGCTGACCCGAGACATTTACGGGGGGCTCTGAATTCTGGAGGGTGTTTGCTTCTCTCTCAAGGAAAGTTGGGTCCCTTTTAGGGAAGTGAAATTGTGCGGTCGAAAAACGTTGATAACCCAAATGATCCAATTTCTTGGGAAGAGCTTGGGGATAAAAATACTGGCAGCATAAATTATTGTGAGGTGGCAGTGGGGTGTTACGTGTGAGCCTGGCACCGCTCCTCGCCTGCTTTCCTTGGAGTGGTTGACAGGTCTGGGAATGGATCAGGGCTGACTTCCAGCTGGGCAGGGAGGGAGAGCGCTTGGCTGTGCGGGCAGGAGGTGGGAAGGGGCTTGGAATGACCCGGTCCCTGCCCTGGGAGTCACCAGGCAGCAGTGGGAACACCTGGGGACCCTCCATATCCCTGCAGGTGATGCACTGCAGGCTCCAGCTTCTTCCCAGGCAGCACTGGGCTGGATAATAATAACAATAATAATGATAATAATAATAGTAATAATAATAACAACAACAACAACCCCTCCGCTTGCAGGTGTGGGCAGTTCAGTGCCATCAGTGGCTGCACTGGGGAGTCCTGGGCTGCGTTTCCTCATCAGGGAGTGCCTCACCTTGGGGAGGGACCTGCTGTGGTTTGAGTGTCTGACTGAAAAACCACAAGGGCTGCTCATCCATCCTGTGGTGTACCTGGAATCACAGAGTCGTGGAATCTCCTGAGCAGGAGGGGACCCACAGGGATCGTGGATCCACTTCCTGGCCCTGCCCAGACACCCCACCAACCCCACCCTGTGCGTCCCTGGGAGCAGAGCTCTGGCAGCCTCGGGGCCGTGCCCATTCCCTGGGGAGCCTGGGCAGTGCCCGACACCCTCTGGGGGAAGAACCTTTCCTGATCTCCAGCCTGACCCTGCCCTGGCACAGCTCCATGGAGATTTGAAAAGATTTGGAGCAGGCTCTGGCACCACAAGGTGCTGGTTCTGTGCTGGAACAGCGCCTGTGGAAGATTCCCAGAGCTTGGCCAAGAGTTTAAAATAGTAACTGGTCTTGGTGGCTTCTCCAGTTACCAGGATCGTTCCAGGGATCTCATGATTTGCATATCGTTTTCCAAATGTCCACATGCAGAGGAAAAGAAATTTGCTGTTGCTCTGAAGCTGACTTGATGAAGGAAGTGTTGAAATGATGTTTGCCATGAGGGGTGTGTGGATTTAGGGATGAGCCAGGGCTGGGAACAGCCGGCAGCGTTCAGGCAGAGAGGGGTGGGCTGGCTGCTCCTCTGTGGGGATGGAACAGGAACTCCAGAAAACTGCCAGAGGGCAGGGATGGATGGGATCTTGGGAAGGAATTCCTGGCTGGGAGGGGCTGGGCTGGAATTGCCAGAGCAGCTGTGGCTGCCCCTGGATCCCTGGCAGTGCCCAAGGCCAGGCTGGACACTGGGGCTGGGAGCAGCCTGGGACAGTGGGAGGTGTGCCTGCCACGGGCCTTGTCCCCAGTCCCTCTCCAGCTCTCCTGGAGCCCCTTTAGGCCCTGGCAGGGGCTCTGAGCTCTCCCTGGAGCCTTCTCCTCTCCAGGTGAGCATTCCCAGCTCTCCCAGCCTGGCTCCAGCCCTGGAGCAGCTCCGTGATCTCTGCACTCTCTCCAGCAGTTTATCTCAGCTGTTGTTTGTTTACTGTTAGAACCAGTGGCTCTGGGAATGTTTCAATTCCCATATGATGGTTGAGGTTCAGAAGAGTTGGTGGAAGGATCTTTATGTATTTATTTATTTATTTGCTGGAAATGAGGAAGCAGCAAAAGCCCATCCCAGTGACCCTGGGGCTGTGTGGAGTCAGGAATGGGCTGCAGGAGTTTGTGGGTTAGAATTAATCAGGACTATCTGGAGTGACCATCTTGGTCAGTTGATGTTTGTGGTCACTTGGCCGTTCCGGCCGAGCACTGGGGCGGTGCCTGGATGGTTTTACGGCTCTTCCACCCTTTAATCCCTGAATTCCTGGCAGAGAAGGAGGTTTAGGGAAGAGCTGAAGATGTCGTAAAACCCCAACTTGAGAAAGTCAGTGCAAGTGTTGATGGTATAACACCCCCAAGATGGGAAAACCTCTGGACTGTTTTTCCCAGTCTTTGTATCACTCACTTCTGCTGGAAAGAAGTTGGAAAGTCCAACTGTTTCAGGCTGGGATTATTTTTTTTCCTTTGACTATATTTAGCCATGGCAGGGGCTGCCCAGGGAGGTTTGGAGTGCCCATCCCTGGAGGTGTCCAGGGAATTCCTGGAGGTGGCACTCAGATCTCTAGGCTGGGGACAAGGTGGGGATGTGGCACAGCTCGGACTGGGAGGGCTGGGAGGGCTTTTCCAGCCTCAGGGGTTCTGGGATCTTGTTGGGACTGCTCTTAAAGCAGGTGGGAAGAGGCTGAATAATCCCAGCATTTATGTGAGTGGACATTGATTAGGGAATAGTTTGTGGTTGTTCCGTTCTCCTGTCAGCAGTGCAGGTACCCTGGGAAATGCTGCTTTTCCTTAATGCCAGCAGCTCAGACTCTTCCTTTATCAGTGGAGTCTTGAGGGAAGTTCTGACTTATATAAAAGGTTGAATTTAGCTCATCTGGGTTGATATTTCTCATCAACCATGATAAAGTAACTGAGGCAGTGGGAAGACTTTAAATTTTGTTAAAAATAGCTGGGTTTTGTACATACCTGTCCTTTTCCAAATGCTCCCATCCCACTGCTGCCTCCTGGGATGTGCCACGGGATGTATGGGAAAGGCAGGAATTCTGTTCCTCTCGTGAGGCTCATTTTTAAGGGTTAAATGGACCTTTTCATTGTTTTTATTGAGGAGTTCCTGATTCTCCTCATCCTCTCCCAATGCCTTTTGCAGCTAAAGAACCCTTTCCTGGTAGTTGGCTGAGAGCAGTGGTGGGTATGGATTCACCACGGGGAAGGGGCGTTCCAGCCTCCCTGGATCCCTTCTCCCGGCTTCCCTGGAGCAGCAGGCCCAAAAGCAGGAGGAGCCCATGGCAGGGAGCGTTGGCTGGGTATCAGGAAAGGTTCTTCCCCAGAGGGTGGTGGGCACTGACCAGGGAATGGGCACGGCCCCGAGGCTGCCAGAGCTCCGGGAGCGTTTGGACGTCGCTCCCAGGGATGCCAGGCTGGGATTGTTGGGGGGTGTGTGCGGGTGATCCCTGTGGATCCCCTCCTGCTCAGGGTATTCTGTGACTCAGTGAGTCCAAGGACAGTTCTCTGCTTCCAGCCACGTGCTCGGTTTTTAATTCCCGGCTCCCTTAAGCAGGGGAGCACAGGGAGGGATCCAGGCTCTGCTGGTGCCCGTCCCTGCTGCTGGTTGGACCCAGGGATCCTCCAGGGTGGGCTCTGATCCCCGTGTCCAGCAGGGATGTGTTACATACACAGCACTGGCACACGTTATCCACAGGAATATCCACAGGAACAGTGGATCTGCTCCTCCTGGGCTCTGCAGATCCTCCAGCAGGGCTGGTCCAGGTGGAAATTCCCTGAGGAGAGTTCAGGAGAGGAGCTGGGATATGTTGAACAGTTGTTCATGACTTGCTAATGTGTAAATGCTTTTCCAAAGGCACTGGGAAGGTTGTTAGTGGATTTTAGTCTGCTCAGTAACGAGCTTTCCTTACTTGCCTGGGTGGATTCCATGGAAGGGCTGTGGAATATCTCGGGACCATCTGTCCTAAGGCCTGGAAGGTGTGGGGAAGGTGGGGAAGGTGGGCTCTGTTCACGAGATGTTGGCACACAAATGTGTGGAGAAGTTGCAGCACACTTTGATTTCGTTGTGGCTTGGAACCGAACCATATCCCTGAAAACTCTGCGCCCATCCCTGGCAGTGCCCAAGGCCAGGCTGGACACTGGGGTTGGAGCAGCCTGGGGCAGTGGGAGGTGTCCCTGCCATGGCAGGGGTAGGGCACTGGAGGGGCTCTGAGGTCCCTTCCCACCCAACCCATTCCAGGATTCCCTGATTTACACAAAATGGACTTTCACTCTTGATTGATATTTTTAATTCGTTCATATTTTTGGGACCGTGTTTGCAATGACAGCCACAGCTAATTGTGGATATTTGGGACCAGCTGCTGTCCCACGGAAGGAGCTGCAGCTCAGCAGCCTCTTGAACTCCTTTGGATTTTGCTCCCACTAAACTTTGGGGAAGTTCTTTGGGCGTTTGGCCACCACTCCTCCCTGAAGGGGAAGCGGCTCCGTTCCTTCTGCCGTGTTGGTCCTGACACCTCGGGAGGTTTGGCTGCCGTGGGAATGGCGCTGGATGTGAAGGAGTTCTGCTCACCAGGAGCTGCGTCGGCCCCTCGCTCCTGAGGAGCAGCGCCAGCAGCTGCTGGTGTCACCAGGCGTGTCCCTTGGCCAGCAGACGTGTCCTGGTAACACAGCAGTGACACGGGGGTGGCAGGGAGTGCTGGCTGTGGTGACACAGAGTGACATAGGATGGTGGCACACAGGGAGTGCTGGCTGTGGTGACATGGCAGTGACACAGGATGGTGGCACACAGGGAGTGCTGGCTGTTGTGACACAGAGTGACACAGGATGGTGGCACACACGGAGTGCTGTCTGTGGTGACACGGNNNCACACAGGGAGTGCTGGCTGTGGTGACACAGAGTGACACAGGATGGTGGCACACAGGGAGTGCTGGCTGTGGTGACACAGAGTGACACAGGATGGTGGCACACACAGGGAGTGCTGCTGTGTCCGGGGTGTCCCGGGGCTCTCCGGAGCAGTTCCCGGGGATGCTCGGGCCTTGCTGGGGCCGGCCAGGCCGGATCCCTTCGTGTCCCGGCCCCGCAGGGACGAGCAGGGGGTGAGAGCTGACAGAGAGAGGTGCAGGGTGGATATTCGGAAAAAATCCCCCCTGGGGGGTGGGCAGGCCCTGGCACAGGGTGCCCAGAGCAGCTGTGGCTGCCCCTGGATCCCTGGCAGTGCCCAAGGCCAGGCTGGACATTGGGGCTGGGAGCAGCCTGGGACAGTGGGAGGTGTCCCTGCCATGGCAGGGGTGGCACTGGAGGGGCTCTGAGCTCCCTTCCCACCCAAACCATTCCAGGATTCCATGACTGTGGAATGCGAAGCCAACTGAGAACAAGAGAAGTTCTTCCTTCCGTTCCCCCCCCACTGCTCCCTGTCCCTGGAGCAGCTTGTTCTGTGCATTGTGAGAATTCCGTGTGTTCTTCCATGGCTCTTCCAGCCTCGAGCTCTCCAAAGCTTCGGTGTCCATGTAAGCCAGAGATGGGCACAATTTTACGGAGCTCTCGGTGTTTGTGCCCCAGCAGGGAATTGTTGAGGAGGTTCTTGCTGGAGGTGTCCCTGCTCATGGCAGGGGTCGGGCTCTGCTCGCAGGGAACAGGGACAGGAGGAGAGGGAACGGCCTCAGGCTGGGCCAGGGCAGGCTCAGGGTGGACAGCAGCAGGAATTTCCCCATGGAAAGGGTGCTCAGGCCTTGGAACTGCCCAGGGAGGTTTGGAGTTGCCATCCCTGGAGGCGTCCAAGGAATTCCTGGAGGTGGCACTCAGGGCTCTGGGCTGGGGACAAGGTGGGCATCGGGCCCAGCTTGGACTTAGTGGTCAGGGAGGGCTTTTCCAGCCTCCCTGAATCTGGGACTCTGTGAAAGACCTTTTGGCACAAATTCTGGGGAAAAAGGCCTCAAAGTTCTGAAGTAAAATCCTGAACATTTTTTGTTTGGATCAATGCCCTTGGTTTGGGTGAGTGTTGTACCTCCAGTTAAGTAATCACCAATTGGAAGATGAGGAAATCCATTTATTTTCACATTATATGTAACTTCCATTTGATGCAGGGACCTCCTGCTGGTTGGTTTCTGTTTGGGTGTATCCCCAGCACACCAGGAATCCCAGGATTTCAGGAGGTTGGTTAAAGCCCAGCTCTGGGGCTGTGGGGGAGCTCAGGGGCTGAGCCAGGCTTGGCTCTGTCGCTGCTTCCTCTGTGATCCCCTCCCACCATCCCAGCTTGTTCCGAGCCTCATCCAGCCTGGCCTTGAACACCTCCAAGGAAGTTCACGTTTGCCCAGTGCTGCAGGAGTGGGGAACTGGGATAACTGGGAGGATCCTGTGGGACCCGGTGGTGGTGGCTTGGCAGGGACTGTCACTCCCTGCGATTTTCCTTCGTGCCAAAAGCTTCTGTGGAAGTTCATTTAGGGAAGAAAATAAAACCCTTTGGCCCTCAGGTACCTTTGGTTATTGGTAACATCGAAAAATCTTTTCCAGGATTGGAAGCTTGCGAAGGAATTCACACTGGATGAAAACCATTTCCTGAAGCTGGGTCTATTCCAGGAACTGTAACCCAAATGTTTCTGTGTCCGTGGAGGAGATTTCACGTTTGAAGTAACTTCTACTGAAGGTAGGAACATCTCCCTGTCCTTTTATCTTGGAATGGTTTGGGTGGGAAGGGAGCTCAGAGCCCCTCCAGTGCCACCCCTGCCATGGCAGGGACACCTCCCACTGTCCCAGGCTGCTCCCAGCCCCAATGTCCAGCCTGGCCTTGGGCACTGCCAGGGATCCAGGGGCAGCCACAGCTGCTCTGGCAATTCCAGCCCAGCCACGAATTCCTTCCCAAGATCCCATCCAGCCCTGCCCTCTGGCACTGGGAAGCCATTCCCTGTGTCCTGTCCCTCCAGGCCTTGTCCCCAGTCCCTCTCCAGCTCTCCTGGAGCCTCTTCAGGCCCTGCAAGGGGCTCTGAGCTCTTCCTGGAGCCTTCTTCAGCTTGGACTCGATGGGCTGGGAGGGCTTTTCCAGCCTTGGGGATCCCAGGATTCATGGTGTGCTGGGCAGGATCCTCCCTAAAACCAGGTTCAATTGTGAAGTGCCTCTCAAAACCTGAGCTCAGGCTCATGATTGCTGGGAAGAGGGTGGAACTCCTCTTCCCTGTTCTCCTGGGCACTGCTGTGGCTGTTTGGGACGTTCCCTGTGCAAGTGCCACACTGGGCAGGGAAAGGGAGCAGGCCGGGGTCTCACCGGAGCTCCCGAGGGGAGGCGTGGGAACCATCCAGCAGAGCAGCTCAGGGCACCCAGGAGCAGCTGCCCTTTCCTGCAGCAGTAATTCCACTGGGGATTCGCTGCCCTGGGATTCCCTGGAGGTGTGGGAGCAGCGGGGTCCTTCCCAGTGCCAGCAGCAGGGGCACTGACTCAGGCATCTTCCTGTTGGGAATTTAGTTGGGAAAAGCTTCCCTAATGCTCCAAAGGGAGAGATTTTCTGTAAAACAGGTTCTCCCATGGGAATAGGGGATGAGTTAAAGATGCACGAATTGGAATGGTTAGGTGGGATCTTGGGAAGGAATTCCTGCTGGGAAGGTGGTGAGGGGCTGGGATGGAATTCCCAGAGAAGCTGTGGCTGCCCCTGGATCCCTGGAAGTGTCCAAGGCCAAGTTGGATAGGGTTTGGAGCAGCCTGGTCCTTGTGACAGTTTTTTTAGGCTCAGCCTAATTAATTTTTGTGTCCCGAGCAGGTGTTGATTCCCTGCTATTCCTCTTCCTTCTGGGATCACTCCCAAATCCACTGGCCCTGCTTTGGGACCTGCCTCTGCCTTTTCCTATTCCTAATTTGCTGTTGATTCATTTCTTATCTTTATCCAGCTGCTGAGTCACCAAAGTGAGGGAGTTTTGCTCTAAAGCTGTTTGGGAATTCCATGCCGGACCCTTCAGTGGGAATTCAGCTGAGCCATGGATCAGCCTGGCCTTGTCCATCTGTGTTTTCCAGGTGGATTTTCCAGTGGTGGAACAGTTTGCTGAAAAAGCTGATTTGGGGCTTCAGGTTCAGCAGGTTCAGTAAAGTGAGATTTTATTCCCTGGAGCTGGATAACTGCTCCTGCATAACTGGGATTAAAGGTGGAGAGCTCTTGGATGGATGTGTGGTCCTGGTGTGCTCCAGACTTCTTCCCATACCGGAATTGGAGGGAATTCTCTACGTTTTGGGGTATTTTGCGTTGCTTTGTGTAGCAAAGCTTAGAATTATTTATTCTTCTGGAGGAAATAAGCAAGATTTTGTATTAAAACTTGGCAAAAAAAAGAATAAGCTTAAAATTCCTGTCAGGAATCTGTGTCTGTCCAGGCTGAAATCCACCCTGGGTGGAACTGGGACCTGTTCAGCTGGGCCAGAGCTGCTGGAGTTGGGGTTGGCTTTGGGATTTTGTACTGGATGTTACCGGGATGGCAGAAGGATCCTGAAACTGGTTTTGGGAACGTCCTTCCCTCAGCCCTTCCACGTGTTCCCACTGAGTGGAAAACATTCAGTGTTTTGTTTTAGCAGGAACGGTCTTAAATGGGCCTAAAAAATCAGTAAATCTTGGGAATTTTGTCCCGGTTTCCAGGAGGAGTTGCCTGGGGGATTCCTGCCCCTCGGTGTTCGCTTTTCCTGGCGTTGCAGCACCGAGAGCATTTCGGAAAGGTTGGGAAGCGCTGTGGGTGTTCGGTCTGTGCCTGCGTTTGCTGAGGCTCAGGGAGCCCTTGGGGACACAGAACTGCCCGGGAACACCCCGGGAGCAGCCACAGCAGTGCAGGGCCTGGGTGCTCCCGGCACCCCGGGATCGTGGGGGTGGGAGTGGCTCCGGGATCACGGAGTCACCTGGGACTGGCCCCTGTCACCACGGCCCGGCTGGCTCTCCTGCTCTTCCCACTGGGGGTCCCAGAGGGAGCCTTTGGGGCGCGCTGGGTCAGCCCCGGGAGCAGGGAGCCAGCCATTCCCTGGGGGCTGCCGGCAGCGGGAAGCTGCAAGATCGTCCATGAAAAATAAGTAATAAAAGGAGAAATCCCCCACTGGAATTCCCAGCCAGGAACTCCCTGGGCTCAGAACATTTTGTGTAAAACACTGATTTTGTCCTTTGTGCAGATGAGCAGCTCTGGGGCAGGTGCTGGCCAGGATAGAGAGGAGGGACCCACACGGCTCTGGGGAGGGTGGAAAATAACATAAAATAACATAAAATAAAAGAAAATAAAATACAATGAAATAAAATAAAAATAAAATATGCCCCCCCCGGCTCCTGAGCAGGTGGAGAAGGAGAAGGAGAACTGAACAGAGCAGTGGTAGCAAAAGGGGTCCCTTGTTTGGGGTTTTTAACAGCAAGTGCATTAATTGTTGGAACTTTTTGTAAACTCAGCTGGAATTTTGTTGGCAGGGAATTGAATATTCCCAGCCCTGAGGAGGCAGGGTTTGTTAGTCTTGGAATTCTGTGTTAGAACAGAGAGATAAAACATCTCCTGCATTGTCCCAAACACGTTCAACACCCCAACACTGCTTTTTGTCATTAACAGGAATTAATTTGTGGGCTGGGAACTGGTGCTGCTCTGCTGGGACAGTGGGGCTTTAATCCCCATGAGGCCCAGACACACCTGCAGAAATCACTTTCCGTGGTGGCCTCAGACTGAAGGAGGGCAGGGCTGGATGGGATCTTGGGAAGGAATTCCTGGCTGGGCTGGAATTGCCAGAGCAGCTGTGGCTGCCCCTGGATCCCTGGCAGTGCCCAAGGCCAGGCTGGACATTGGGGCTGGGAGCAGCCTGGGACAGTGGGAGGTGTCCCTGCCATGGCAGGGGTGGCACTGGAGGGGCTCTGAGCTCCCTTCCCACCCAAACCATTCCAGGATTCCCTGAGCCTTCGGTGCCCACACAGAGGATCTTTAATTGCTGCTGTTAATGAGCTGTCCCAGAGCCTGGTGCCCGCAGGGGTTGCCGGGGGCTCTCCTTGGCTGCAGCCTCTCTCCTCCTTCCCAGCCCTGCAGCTCCCTGCAGAGCCTTGGTGCAAACACAGGGGCTGGGGTGGCTCTGGGATTTCCCTGGATCAGGGGTGGAGACGCTCCCTGGGACGCAGCTCAGCTCCAGGCCCAGCAGCAGGCACGGACACAGAGCTGTTCTCCTGAAGCCCTCGTGGGTTTTGCTCTCAGTGGATATTCCAGAGGTAAAATGAGGAGCTGGGAAGGGCTTGGAGTGTCCACCTGAAAAAGGGGAACTATTTCAGCTTTACCAGTGACAAAAGTGACCTAAATGAAAGTACTGAGATGGGAGAAGTGGCAGATCACATGGAATCAGAGAGTCCTGGAATGGGCTGGGTGGAAAGGGACCTCAGAGCCCCTCCAGTGCCACCCCTGCCATGGCAGGGACACCTCCCACTGTCCCAGGCTGCTCCCAGCCCCAATGTCCAGCCTGGCCTTGGGCACTGCCAGGGATCCAGGGGCAGCCACAGCTGCTCTGGCAATTCCAGCCCAGCCCCTCCCCACCCTCCCAGGGAAGGTCAGGCAGCTTTTCCTGGAGATGTATAAAAAGTTTAGGAAAGCTGTGGAATTGCCAGGTTTACAATGGGTGTTGGTTTGGAAGGTGAGATTTCCGTGTGGATTCCACACCTATGGAGGGAATATTTCTGCATTTGGGTTGACTGAGCCCCCAAACCTCCTTCAGTGAAGGCCTTTGGTGCCAGATTCTCCCATGGTGAATTTATAACCAAGCAGAGATGGTTAAAAATATCCAAAGAACAGTTTGTGAGGAACACACTGAGCCCAGCAGTGCTGTCACTGCAGTGTCACGTAGGTTGAACATTCAGATGGCTGCTCCCCACTCCGAAATTCAGTGCTGAAATCCCAGAATCCCAGAATCCCTGAGGTTGGAAAAGGCCTCCCAGAGCATCGAGTCTAAGCTGTACCCAATCCCCACCTTGTCCCCAGCCCAGAGCCCTGAGTGCCACCTCCAGGAATTCCTTGGACACCTCCAGGGATGGGGACTGGGCAGCCCCTGCCAAGGCCTGAGCACCCTTTCCACGGGGAAATTCCTGCTGCTGTCCACCCTGAGCCTCCCCTGGCCCAGCCTGAGGCCGTTCCCTCTCCTCCTGTCCCTGTTCCCTGGGATAAGATCCCAAATCCCCCCTGGCTGCCCCCTCCTGTCAGGGACTTGTGCAGAGCCACAAGGTCCCCCCTGAGCCTCCTTTGCTCCAGGCTGAGCCCCTTTCCCAGCTCCCTCAGGAATTCTCCAGCCCCTTTCCAGCTCCCTCAGGAATTCTCCAGCCCCTTCCCAGCTCCGTTCCCTTCCCTGGACACTCTCCAGCCCCTCCAGGCTTTCCGGAGCTGTCCCCAGGATTCCAGGTGGGAAAAACTCAACATGTATAAGAAACTCAAAGTTTTTCCCCCCTGTTCCATGTCCTGGTTCTGTGAGTGCTTCACTCAGAGCCTCAGTGTGGAAGTTACACCGTGAAGGACCCAGAGATTTAAAATCCAATGGAAAAATTGGGGTCTTCAGCCTTTTGCAAGGCCCTGCTGTGGTGGCTGGAAAGCAGAGCCCCTTCAGTGTCATTCCTGGAGGGAAAATGGGTTTTTAAGAGGACTATGTCCAGGCTGTGCTGTAGCTGAGGTTATGCAGAGCGGGACTGGCGGAGGATCAGGCATGGGGACATTTTTGGATGCTGGAAAAAGCCAAAGGAATGGATGGAAGAGTTCTGTGTGCGGAAATGGGGATGTGGGTTAGGTTAAAAACAGCCCTGTGTTCCTGGTGCTGTCGAATCATCTGGGAATGTGGCACAGGGACGTGGCTCAGCCCAGTGTCCCCAGTGCAGGGGGGGTGTGAGCCAGGGCTGGCACTGCCCGGGATGGTCCGGAGGGAGCTGTGCCATCACCTGTGTCCCTGGGGAGCGACAGCCACTGCCTGGTGTTTGGGTGTTAATGGTGGAGAGGGACTGGGGACAAGGGCTGGAGGGACAGGACACAGGGAATGGCTTCCCAGTGCCAGAGGGCAGGGCTGGATGGGATCTGGGGAAGGAATTCCTGGCTGGGCTGGAATTGGCAGAGCAGCTGTGGCTGCCCCTGGATCCCTGGCAGTGCCCAAGGCCAGGCTGGACATTGGGGCTGGGAGCAGCCTGGGGCAGTGGGAGGTGTCCCTGCCATGGCAGGGGTGGCACTGGAGGGGCTCTGAGGTCCCTTCCCACCCAACCATTCCAGGATTGCATGAATTCTGTACCTGGTACTGTGGCCAGAACAGGATTGTGAAGGGTTGTCGAGGAGCTGAGGTGAGATGGTGAAGGGCAGAATTGGAAGAGAAAATGTTAAGCAAGAGGAAGAGCCCTGGAAGAGTCTCTTAGGGATGGTCTGAAGAGTGCCCTGGTTTGGTGTAACAGCCATTCTAAAACTCCCCGCACTGGGAAAGCAGAGTGGAAGTGCATCATTAATGGAACTGCCACCGAGAAACATCGGGATCACAAAAGGGCAAACAAGGGTTGGGGTAGGAGTGGGTGGAAATGGGGGATACAGAGTGCAGTACCTCAGGAGAGCCCTGGAGGGGCTGGAGCGTGTCCAGGGCAGGGAACGGAGCTGGGAAGGGGCTGGAG
>VWZW01007333.1:74399-114939 GCA_013397115.1 Edolisoma coerulescens | reverse complement strand
AAGGGGCTGGAGAATTCCTGAGGGAGCTGGGAAGGGGCTGGAGAATTCCTGAGGGAGCTGGGAAAGGGCTGGAGGATTCCTGAGGGAGGGGGGCAGCCAGGGGGGTCGGGCTCTGCTCCCAGGGAACAGGGACAGGAGGAGAGGGAACGGCCTCAGGCTGGGCCAGGGGAGGCTCAGGGTGAGCATTGGGAAAATTCCTTCCCTGGGAGGGTTGGAAAGCTCTGGAAGGGGCTGCTCAGGGTGATGGCAGAGTCCCCATCCCTGGAAGTGTTCAAAATATGTGTGGACATGGCAGTTGAGGACAGGGGTGGTGATGGATGGGGTTGATGGTTGGATTTGATGATCTTAAAGGTCTTCTCCGACCTCAGCGATTCCGCGATGATCCGTGGTGGGTGCGGAGCAGTAACCGGTGCTTTCCCGCCCCCAGCCAGTCGTGTCCCATCACCATGTTCTGGAAGTTTGATCTGAACACAACGTCACACGTGGACAAGCTGCTGGACAAGGAGGATGTGACCCTGGAGGAGCTGATGGACGAGGATGACGTCCTGCAGGAATGCAAGGCCCAGAACCGGCGGCTGCTGGACTTCCTGTGCCAGCAGCACTGCATGGAGCAGCTGGTCACCCTCATCACCCACGAGCCCCCCGTGGACATGGACGAGAAGGTCCGATTCAAGTAGGTATTGGGTTCCTGCTCCCCCAGGACATCCCAGCCCGGGATGCCGGGGGTGAAACCAGAGATCCCACCTGGGTTCCGTCCCCGCTGCTGGGGTGGCACCTCCTCGCTGGGAGAGGCTTTGAGCACTGGGGGTGTCTCAGCGTTTGGGGCTCGGAGGGAGTTGTCAGGATTTGTTGCTTTGGTGGTTGAACATTGAGTTGGTCCCCCCAAAAAATCCTATCTCAAATTATGTCTCCAAAAAATCATAGCTCAAATAATGTCTCAGGAAAATCCCATCTCAAATTATGTTTCCAAAAAATCATAGCTCAAATAATGCCTAAAATCATAGCTCAAATAATGTCTCAGGAAAATCCTGTCTCAAATTATGTTTCCAAAAAATCATAGCTCAAATAATGCCTAAAATCATAGCTCAAATAATGTCTCAGGAAAATCCTTATCTCAAATTATGTTTCCAAAAAAATCAAATCTAAATAATGTCTCAAAAAAATCATAGTTCAAATAATATCTGAAATAATCAAATCTCAAATATTGTTCAAAAAAAAAAATCTTTCCTCAAATAATGTCTCAAAAAAATCCTATCTCAGTGTCTCAAAAAGATCTTATTCCACTGTTCCCTCAAAATCCAAAGCCCCCTGAGCAGGTTTCTATAGGAAGGGGAAGCACAAGAGGTAGAAATCTCTGAACTCGATGAATTTCCAAGCCCACAGAACAAAGTGAGCTGGAAAGTGAATAAAATCTGGGATATTTCAATGTGCTGCACATCCAGATCCTGCTGATTTCAGGGATCACGGCTCCGGGCAGGCCCTGCCTCTGCTCAGACCTCGCTGAGCTCCTCACAGGGGTTTGGTTCTCACCAAAGCTGTGTTTATGCATTTTTAACTCAGTGTACACTCAAAAATATTGACATTTGGGTTTGGGAAGTTTGTTTGCCTTTGTGAAGTTATATAAAAATAAAAGGCTGCTCTGACTGTAAATAAATAAAACTGGGCAGGTTTTTCCTGGTGGGAATGGATCAGGGCTGGGGTTGGTGTTGATGGAAGCCCACAGAAATGCCACGTTCAGGTCTGGCTTTAGATAAGAGAGTTGATAACTGTGGTGAGGTGTTCCCAGGTGAGTGAATGCCTGGGAATACGTTGGGTGATCACTTGGAATATCCCGTAGCTGCTCTGAAAGGGGAATTTGGGCCCCACCTGCAAAGCTGCCCCAGCCCTGGGGACAGCGGCAGCAGGACCTGGGGCAAGTCCAGAGGAGCTGCTCCAGGGCTGGAGCCCCTCTGGAGCCAGGCTGGGAGAGCTGGGGGTGCTCACCTGGAGAGGAGAAGGCTCCAGGGAGAGCTCAGAGCCCCTTGCAGGGCCTAAAGGGGCTCCAGGAGAGCTGGAGAGGGGCTGGGGACAAGGCCTGGAGGGACAGGAGCCAGGGAATGGCTTCCCAGTGCCAGAGGGCAGGGCTGGATGGGATCTTGGGAAGGAATTCCTGGCTGGGCTGGAATTGGCAGAGCAGCTGTGGCTGCCCCTGGATCCCGGGCAGTGCCCAAGGCCAGGCTGGACATTGGGGCTGGGAGCAGCCTGGGACAGTGGGAGGTGTCCCTGCCATGGCAGGGGTGGCACTGGAGGGGCTCTGAGGTCCCTTCCCACCCCACCATTCCAGGATTCCCTGATTGTAACCAAACAGGTGAAGAATGAGGGAAGGGGGGGACAAGGACAGAGCTTTTGAGAAGGAAATTCCTGCTGGGACACCGAGGGCTGATGTTCAGGGAGCATTTTCTTGGCAGCACTTGGGACTCCCAGGCAGAGCAGGCCCAGAAATGTCTCAAGCCTGGAGAGGGGAAGGAGGTTTGAGCTCATTAGAAACCAGGGAAGCTTTTGGAGTAAATAAGGGCTGAGCAGGAAGAGTGGAGACTGTGTAAATCCAGATGGAATCCCACTTTTGGCTCTTCAGGAAGGGTTATGAAGGTTTGTGAAGTGGAACAGGAAGAAACTCGATAGCTTGGGAAGGATCTGGGGCTCGGGATGTGTGGAAAGGGAGCCATCCAAGGGCTTTATTCCTGAGACGGTGGGATGGAAGCTCATAAAGTTCAGAGGGGAAACTGCAAAGAGGAAAAGCCCCCATTAAATCCCCATCCAAGCAGAACTCGTGGAATTTAACACCTGGAGGGAGGCTGGAGCAAGAAGGGAGAGTGTGAACTCCTGAATCTGCCAAAGAACTGCTGAGCCCAGGGCTGAGGGAAGCTCAGCTTCCAGGGGGGACAGAGGGGAGTTTGGGTGGGGTGAGTTCCCTGCAGCCTGGAAACCTCCAGGGTTGGGATGTGGAGCCAGAACGGGAATGGTGAGGGGTTGGGTCAGACCTGGGGCTGTGAGAGCTGCGGGAGCAGAACCTGCTGGGACAGGGAGAGCTCCCGTTTCTCCCCCTGTCCGTGGGGTGTGCATCCCAGGGAGGCTCCACACACGGATCTTTAGGAATCGTGGATGGTTTTTGCATGGAATGAGCCAGGAAAAGGAGAAATGAGTGCCCGTGTCCCCTGGGGGCTGTAAGGGGTGGAAGGGCTGGAAGGTCCCTGTGAGGTGGTGACAGTGACATCCTCAGCCTCAGCTCCTTGGGCAGCCCTGAGCCCAGGAACAGCAGCAGTGGGGCCTGGGGGGCTTTGGGAACCTTTAGGGCTGGAACTGCAGGAACAGGAGGAGGCTGCTGGGGAAGGGAGTGGTGCAGGAAAAGGGTCAAAGCTCCCAGCTGGCCTGGGAGTGTTCTCGGGGCTCGTGGGGAGTGCAGAGATTGGGAAAGATCCTGGTGTAGAAACCTGGTTTGGTCACAAATCAGTAATAACCCATTGTGGGAAAAGTGTCCTCACCAGAGGGAATCAGTCACGGAGTGGTTGGGTGGGAAGGGAGCTCAGAGCCCCTCCAGTGCCACCCCTGCCATGGCAGGGACACCTCCCACTGTCCCAGGCTGCTCCCAGCCCCAATGTCCAGCCTGGCCTTGGGCACTGCCAGGGATCCAGGGGCAGCCACAGCTGCTCTGGGCACCCTGTGCCAGGGCCTGCCCACCCTCCCAGGCAGGAATTCCTTCACTTGATGAGACTTTGCAGAGGGAGATCTCCGGGGGAGTTGCCGTCTCACTGGGGGTGTGTCACTGCAGGTACCCCAACACGGCCTGCGAGCTGCTCACCTCGGACGTGCCGCAGATCAACGACAAACTGGGCGGGGACGAGACCCTGCTCAACATCCTCTACGACTTCCTGGACCACGAGCCCCCCCTGAACCCCCTGCTCGCCAGCTTCTTCAGCAAGACCATCGGGAACCTCATTGCACGGAAAACAGAACAGGTGGGGATGGGATCTGGCCCGACCCGGTGAATTCCCCGGCACTGCCGGTGTCGTGTCCTTGCTGGGAGCTGGTGATACTCCTGGAGTTGGGCTTGAGGTCAGAGGTGAAATGGAGTCTCCGGAAAGTTCTCGGAATTGCTCCATGCAGGGAGGTGCTGGCATGGACAGACTCTTCCCAGAGTTTTGGGTTGGGATCGGCCACAGCCGGGATGTCCCCACGGCACGGCTAAAGCTTTACTTTCTGTACCAAGGCATTTCGAGGATCAGAGTCATCCCAATCCATAAACAAGGCCTCAGGCTCATCCTTAAGAGAAGGCTGCTGAGACACGTGCTGAACAGGGATTCAGGAATACTCACATCCCAGTAAATACTGGGGTTTTAAATGCTGCCTGGCAGGGAGCTTGAGAGGAAAGGAAAATTCTCCAGCTTTGTTTCCGTGGCCTTGAGTTTCTCTGTGGCACAGAGGGGAGAAAAGTTGGCTGAAAAGATGTGATTTGGTATTGCCTTGGAATAAGGATTACTCCCTGGAGAGTTCCCGACCCAAGGTCGGTGGCTGAGACACAAAGGAGAAGCTCTGAGTTTGAGGGAGCTGTGAGGGAGCTGTGTGTCCTGCTGGCAGCTGATGGGGGCTCCTGTCTCCGCAGGTGATCTCATTTTTGAGGAAAAAGGACAAGTTCCTGAGCCTGGTGCTAAAGCACATTGACACCTCAGCCATGATGGACCTGCTGCTGCGCCTCATCAGCTGCGTGGAGCCCGCGGCGCTGCGCCAGGACGTGCTCAACGTGAGGGCCCTCCCCTGCCTGGGCTGGGGGAAATGGGATCCTTGGGTGTTTTGTCCCAGGAGCAGATCCTGTTCCCAGGGCTGGAGTCGTTTCCGTGGGGTCCCTCAGCCCGGCTGTGGCTCCAGGGCAGCGGCTGGGGTCACTCCTGGCAGCAAAGGGGTTCCCACTCATTTTTTCCATGGAGCAACCACTCTTTAATCCAGCTGGAGGGCTTGGAGAAAGGGAATCTGTGTTCTTTCTCAGTGTTCAGAAATTCAGGCATTGATGGGGACAGGAATTAGTGTAATTCCTCACCATGTTCGAGGAATCAGGGAATCATGGAATGGTTTGGGTTGGAGAGCCCCTCCAGTGCCACCTCTGCCATGGCAGGGACACCTCCCACTGTCCCAGGCTGCTCCCAGCCCCAGTGTCCAGCCTGGCCTTGGGCACTGCCAGGGATCCAGGGGCAGCCACAGCTGCTCTGGCAATTCCATTCCAGCCACGAATTCCTTCCCCAGATCCCATCCAGCCCTGCCCTCTGGCACTGGGAAGCCATTCCCTGTGTCCTGTCCCTCCATCCTGGTTTGCCCGGGCCAGGAAGGGAGATAAGGAATGGTTTGCATGGAGAATAGGAAGTTCTGGATGGAGGTCAAGCTTTTGGACAGCTGTTCCAGCATCTGGGAGGAGGAGAATTGCTGAGTGGGAGCAGCAGGAAGAGCAGGAGCTGCTGGGAGAACGTGGTGGCGGTTCTGCCCCTGCTGCTCAGATGAGGCTGGCTGTCCCTGGAGCATTCCGTGTTTTCCAGAGGGGTTTTGGTGTTAGTTCCATGGCAGGATGCAAATCCAAATCCATCCCCATCCATGCTGATGCAAATCCAAATCCATCCTTGTCCCTGCCTCAGGGGTGGGATCAGGAGAGCGAAGGAAGCGCTTCCCCTTCCTGAGGAGCTTCCCAGAGCTCCTCTTGTTCCGAGTTCCCGGACATGCAACGAGGATTTTCTCTCCCTCTCCTTTCCCCACAGTGGCTGAATGAAGCCAGGATTATCCAGAGACTCGTGGAGCTGATCCATTCGAGCCAGGACGAGGATGTGAGTGGGACCAGGGCCGGGTATTTGGGGCGCAGGGTCCTGCAGGGTCCTGGAGATTCCCGTTTTCCTTGGGCACTGTCCCGGTGATCTGCGGAGGAGCCACCAGGGATGGCCTTGGGATGTCCCATCCTCTGCTCAGCACCAAGTGTGGGGTTTTGGGGTGGTTTCATCTGCTTTCGACTTATTTTACTCCCAGTTTCTTGGTTCTGCTGCCTCAGTTCATCTCAAACCTACAGAGAATGGGGACTTCCCTTTGGATTAGGGAGGAACCTGCTGGTCTGGAAAATCCTTTAAAATCAACCACTTTATGCCATTTTCAAATCTTTTTAGCCCCAAGTAGGAATTCAGTTGTAAAGTCCAGAAAATGCAGCTCTGAGCCCAGTTCCCTCAGCTCATCCCAGGCAAACCTCCCCCTCTGAGAGGAAAACTGGGAACATCCCCGTGGATTTGCGCTGGAGCAGAGCTGCCGGGGCGATGCTGAGCTGCAGCAGCTCCAGAGAAGCTCTGACTGAGGGCCAGAACCAGAGGATGAATTCCTCAAACACCCCTGAAAGCCTTTTAATCCCCGGGAATTAAATGGTGAAGGGTTTTCTCAAGCAGGAAGGTTGAGCAGTGGGAGGAAGGATGGAATGTTTGTACTGGGAATGTGCAGGTTAGCGGGATTGAGGAGGAGAGGAGAAGGAATCCTCATCCCTGAGCTCCTGAACTGCTGGTAGTGGTCATGTTGGGGCCAATCCCCTTTGATTGCAAAGTCTGGTGATGCTGCTACTCCAGGTGTAGCCAGCACCGAGTGACTCCGGGGTGGAGCAGGAACGGGATTGATCCCAGCTGGTGCATTCCCAGCTCGGCCCCGGCGCTGACGCTGCTCCTGTCCCTGTTTCCAGAGGCAATCCAACGCTTCCCAGACCCTGTGTGACATCATCAGGCTGAGCAGAGACCAGAGCGCTCAGCTCCAGGATGTCCCGGAGCCAGACCCACTTCTCACAGCACTGGAATCGTGAGTACTGGGGGCACTGGGGTGCTGGGGGCACCGGGGTGCTGGGGGCACCGGGGGTGGCTCCTGGATCGCTCTGCAGGGAGCAAACAGAGAAGGGATGTTCCTTTGGAGCTGGAGCAGCACTGAAAGGCCTCTGCAGGGGTTTGGGGCTCTGTCCTGAGGCAGGAGAGGGGGTCAGGGAGCCCAAAGCTCCTGGCCTGATCCAGGGTGAGGCAAAACCCAGGGAATTTCAGGCTGAGAGGGTTGGGAATGTTCAGCCTGGAGAAGGGAGGGTTATGTGGAGACCTCACAGCACATTCAGGGTCTGAAGGGACCTCAAAGGAAGCCAGTGGGGGGTTGTTCATCCAGAACTGGAGTGCCAGCACAAGGGGAATGGCATGAAACTGACAGAGAGTAGGGTTAGATGGGATCTTGGGAAGGAATTCCTGTCTGGGCTGGAATTGCCAGAGCAGCTGTGGCTGCCCCTGGATCCCTGGCAGTGCCCAAGGCCAGGCTGGACATTGGGGCTGGGAGCAGCCTGGGACAGTGGGAAGTGTCCGTGCCATGGCAGGGGTGGGATGAGATGATCTCTTAAGTCCATTCCCACCCAGCCCATTCCGGGACTCCCTGATTTCCCAGATAACGTTCAGTGTGTTCCAAAAATGTTGATTTTCCCAGTTTTGCTCCATTCCTGCTGTTGTTCCTTTGCTCTTTGCAATGAACATTCAATTATTTATATCCTGTGTTTTCTGGTTCTTATCTTTGCTTCAAACCTAAAAACTCCGGGAGATTCTCCAGGAGGCTGAAACTGAAAAAGGCTCCTTTAGGCCTGGAGGCAACATTTTGTCAGGAGAGGGCTGGAAGGAGCCATGGAAGGAACTGGGGCTCCCAATTCCCCTGGCATGTTTCTGCGCACCCAGAGCTCTGAATTTAGGTGGCATTGGGGATCTTTTCTCCTGAGCCAGGGCTGCCAGTTCCTCCATGACTGTGGGATAATTCCTGGGGCAGGAGCCGGTGTGTGCAGGTGGGAATGGGATGTGGATCATCCCAGCACTGGGGAGCCACTGGGACCATCCTGGGCTTGCCATGGAGCTCTGCCCCTGCCAGGACCTGCTCCTCTTCCATCAGTGTTTCATTTCCTTCACTGTTCCTGCAGGAATGAGGCAGATCCAGCCTTTGTGCCATGGCCTGACAGGATCCTGTGCTAGGGAAGTGTTGGCTTTCCATGGAATCCTGGAATGGGCTGGGTGGGAAGGGAGCTCAGAGCCCCTCCAGTGCCACCCCTGCCATGGCAGGGACACCTCCCACTGTCCCAGGCTGCTCCCAGCCCCAATGTCCAGCCTGGCCTTGGGCACTGCCAGGGATCCAGGGGCAGCCACAGCTGCTCTGGCAATTCCAGCCCAGCCACGAATTCCTTCCCCAGATCCCATCCAGCCCTGCCCTCTGGCACTGGGAAGCCATTCCCTGGGTCCTGTCCCTCCAGCCCTTGTCCCCAGTCCCTCCCCAGCTCTCCTGGAGCCCCTTCAGGCCCTGCAAGGGGCTCTGAGCTCTCCCTGGAGCCTTCTCCTCTCCAGGTGAGCACCCCCAGCTCTCCCAGCCTGAATACCCAGGAACTGAGGGGCTCCAGCCCTGGAGCAGCTCCGGGGCCTCTCTGGGCTCTCTCCAGCAGCTCCAGGTGCTGCTGCTGCTGGGCTCTGGAGCGGGAGGCACCAGAGGTCACACCCCTGACTGGAGCCTTTGGCTCGCGATTCCCTGCAGTGGGAGGGGTGATGGCCGTGGAGGATGTGGCGCTTCCAGACTTCTTTTGGTAATTTTAGGCTTTCTGGTAGTTTTGGAGAGGGCCGTGGGACCCTGCACTTCCAGGAACCATCTCCAGAATTCCTGCTCAAAATAAAGAACATTTTGGGCAAATGGATTCTTTTGCTCCTCTTCCCTTTCTGCTGAAGGTCACAAAGCTCATTACCCCTCCTGGCCAATTTTCCCAGCATTACAGTGGCCTTTTGGATTCTGGATAACTTTTATCATCCCTGAGTCAGGAATGAATGATGAACATGAAGGAGATGGGATCAGGGTTAGGGTTAGGGTTGGAATTTGGAATGAGCCCCAAATCCAGGCTTCAGGAGCTGCTGGCTGGGTGCAATAAAGGGAATTTGGTTCATTACAGAAAACTGACTCCTTTTCCTGCCTCTGCCTCCCCTGCTTTGCTGACAGAGGGTATTTGGATGCTCCTTATTCAAATAATCCTCCCTCATGAATTATTCATCTGTTTTTACATTTTTATCTCATATTTTATTTATACCCACGGAAAGGACGTTTTTTGGAATGTTAGAAAATAGTCAGGATTGGGCTGTGAACTCCAGGGATGCTGGGTTTGGCTGGACACGGGACTGGGGAAGGCAGGGAAGGGACTTCCTGAGGGCTGGATTTTGGGGAGCTGTCCCTGAGGGAAGGAGCTGGGCTGTGGTGGGGAGCTGGAGCTGGGAGCAGGGCTGGCCTCAGCCTCCTGTTCCTCCCACCCGTTATTCCTTGGTCCTGGCAAAGAGCAGCAGGAAGAGTGGGGTCTTCCCTGTCTTCCCTGGTTCCGAAATGACTCAGTCAGCGGGTGCCCGGCGTTGTCCAGGAGCAGCCCCGCCCCGGTAACCCCGCGCTGTGTCCCCAGGCAGGAGTGCGTGGAGCAGCTCCTCAGGAACATGTTCGACGGGGAGCAGACCGAGAACTGCATCGTGAACGGAACCCAGGTGCTCCTGACGCTGCTGGAAACGCGGCGCTCCGGGTGAGCCGGGACCGCCGGGAGAACCGGGACCGCCGGGACCGCGCCTCGGGAGCGCCCGGGGGCTCCGGCCTGGGCTGCGGGCACAGAGGGACAGCCTGGGCCTGCTGGGGACTCTGCCAGGACACTGGGGATGGCTCCAGGCTGGGAGAGGGGAGTTTGAGATGGGATCTTGGGAAGGAATTCCTGCCTGGGAGGGTGGGCAGGCCCTGGCACAGGGTGCCCAGAGCAGCTGTGGCTGCCCCTGGATCCCTGGCAGTGCTCAAGGCCAGGCTGGACATTGGGGCTGGGAGCAGCCTGGGACAGAGGAAGGAACAAACATTTGTAGGTAACTCTGGCTGAGCCATTTCCTTTGGAAGTGTTTGGGAGTTTGGAACCCCAGGGAGCCCTTTGGGAATGTGGTTTGCCAGCTCTGCAGGGATGTTATTCATGGTCAGCTCCCCCTGAGCTCGGCACAGGTTCAGTTGTGTGAGCAGCACCTTGGAAATGATACCAATATTAATTAATACAATATAAGAAATAGTATAATTAATTAATACAATTAATATAATGCAGGTACGTGAATGTGTTCAGGAGCTGAAAATTACTATTTTTCATCCCTATTTTGGAAGAGAAAACCACTGACATGGCCAGTATGACTGGAGGCTCTGTAATGAAATCTCCCCCTCTGGGTAGCTAGGGGCTGGAGAAGGAAGATGGAAAGTGGGAAGGGTAGAAGGAAAATGGTTTACGTGGAATTGCTGATTAAACACCGAGTTGGGCAATGGTTTAATGTCATAAAGTCCCAGAATCCCGGGGTGGGCTGGGCTGGGAGGGAGCTTGAGGACCATCGGGTATCACTTGGTTGCTCAGAACGGGAAGAGGGAGTTGTGAGTGAATCCCGAGTGAATCCCGGTGTTCCCTCAGAGTGGAAGGCCTGATGGACTCGTACACTCAGGGATTCGAGAGGTCTTACACTGTCAACAGCAGCATCTTACACGGCATCGAGCCCCGGCTCAAGGACTTCCACCAGCTGCTGCTGCGCCCGCCCAAGGTACCGCCCGGCGTTCCCGGGAGCTCGCACAGCTCCAGCACGGACACACGGCCAGGGAAGGGACATTCACACTCAGATTTTGTAACTTGGGCCTGCAGGGCTGAGGCAGCCGGAATCTGCAACCGGAATCTGCAGCAGGAATCTGCAGCAGGAATCTGAGGGCTGTTGCGTTCGTGGAAATCCAGGCAGCGGAGACAGTTTGGGACTGGGGGATTGAGTGGAGATGGGAAGGGATGGAGAGGGAGGAACTCTTAGTTGGATTTTAATCTTCTGATTTGGAGGTCACATCTCCCAGTGGTCGCAGAACCATCCTCTTGGGAAGGTGGTTTAGGTTTCCCTGCTGAGAACATACCTGAAATGAGCGGGTTCTGTTAAATCCCAGAATCCCAGAATAGCTGGGGTTGGGAGCGATCGTCCAGTCCAACCCCCTGCGGGGCAGGGTCACCTGGAGTAGGTGACACAGGGACATGTCCGGGGGGGTTTGGGATGTCTCCAGAGTGGGAGGCTCCAGGCCCTTCCTGTGATTCCAGGGCTCTGATCCCTCCATGGAAAGTTCTTCCCCCTGGTGAGGTGGAATTCCCATGGCTGAATTTCCGGCCGTGGCTCTGTGTCCTGTCACTGGGCACCACAGAAGGGACAGCCCTGGTGCAGGTGCGCTCCGGGAGTGTTGTCCTTCCCTGACTCCCCTCCCTGCTCCCCAGAAACCGGCCATCCTGACCACGCTGGGGGTGCTGGAGGAGCCGCTGGGGAACGCGCGGCTGCACGGCTCGCGGCTGATCGCGGCGCTGCTGCACACCAACACTCCCAGCATCAACCAGGAGCTGTGCCGGCTCAGCACCATGGACTTGTTACTTGTGAGTATCCCGGGGGGAATCCCAGCTGGGAGCAGCTTTGCCTTCCCTGGGATCCGTTCTGTGCGGGGCTTGTGCCAGGGGGACCAAGTCCCGATATTTCTGTGATGTGCTCCGAGGAGGAGCAGATCCCTGGAAGAGCTTTTGAGATCCAGATCCCACTGTCTGGGGTTTTGGACTGAGCCTCACACTTCCAATTCCTTGTTAGTTCAGTGGAGAGGGTGTGAAACAGTCTGTGCTGTGTGTGTGAGCTCCTGGAATGCTGAGAGATGAGCTTCCTCCTGGAATCCTGGGATCCCTGAGGTTGGAAAAGGCCTCCGAGAACCTGGGCAGTCTTAAGAGAATTCATTCCATCCTTAGCAATTATTTAGTTCCTGTTTCTCTGAGGATTCGTTCAGCCCCAGCACAGTTCAGTTGGTTTTTTCAGTGTGTCTGTGCTGTGAGAGGATTCCCAGGTGCTCAGTTTATTGGGAATATTCACTGATTTCCCAACAGAGTGAGCAGCCTGGGAATGCAGAGCCCAGCCAGCAGTGGCTGCTGGGGTGTAGCAAGAAAACTGTTTGAGTGGAATTGCTGATCAAATAACAACTTGGAAAACAATTTCATATCACAGAGTCCCAGAATCCTGGGATGGGATGGGTTGGGAAGATCCTTAAAGATCCCTGATATCACTGATCATTAAAACCAGGAAAATTCATCCCGAGTAAATTCTTCCATCTCCCATTCCTCCTCCAGGACTTATTTTTTAAATACACGTGGAATAACTTTTTGCACTTCCAAGTGGAACTGTCCATAGCAGCCATCCTGTCCCACTCCGTGCACGAGGGGAGGCCCAGCCCGGGGGAGCCGGGCAGCAAAGAGGAGGCTCCGAGCGGGAGCGCGGCCCCGGAGAGCGCGGAGCCGGCGGAGCCCGCGGAGCCCGCGGCCGGAGCCACCGAGAACATCATGGTCACCCACGTGAGAGCTGGGCCAGGGCGGGGGGCAGCAGAGCTTCTCTGGGACGGGCCGCTCCAGAGCGGGCACTTGGCTCGGGGTGCATTGGTTATCATTTATTGTCGTTTTTAGTGGGGTTCGGTGCCATTTATTACCAATTCTAGTGGGTTTTAGTGTTATTTATTATCTGGTTTTAGTGGGGTTCATTGTTATTTATTATCTATTTTAGTGGGTTTTATTGTTATTTATTATTACCAATTTTTATTGGGTTTTATTATTATTTATTATCAATTTTTAGTGATTTTTATTATTTATTATCCATTTTAGTGGGTTTTATTGTTATTTATTATCTGTTTTAGTGGGGTTCATAGTTATTTATTATTACCAATTTTTATTGGGTTTTAGTGTTATTTATTATCATTTTTAGTGGTTTTTATTATTTATTATCCATTTTAGTGGGGTTCATTGTTATTTATTATCTATTTTAGTGGGTTTTATTGTTATTTATTATTACCAATTTTTATTGGGTTTTAGTATTATTTATTATCATTTTTAGTGGTTTTTATTATTTATTATCCATTTTAGTGGGGTTCATTGTTATTTATTATCTATTTTAGTGGGTTTTATTGTTATTTATTATTACCAATTTTTATTGGGTTTTATTATTATTTATTATCAATTTTTAGTGGGTTTCGTTATTATTTATTATCATTTGTAGTGGTTCTTGTGGAGCTGTGGTTGCTTTTCTACCTTTATTTGTAGCATCCCATTCCAAAACTCCCCTCATTTAATGGCCCTGTGAATCCCTTGCTATTTATTAAAATGATCCCTATTTATTAGTAAAATTATCCCTATTTATTAGTAAAATTATCCCCCTTTATTAGTAAAATTTCATTTTTTTAGTAAAAGTAAGTATAAATCTTGGACAAAAAACTGACCAAGAACATTCCAGCCCTCAGTGGTCAGACCTCGGTGTGGTGGCTGGAAAATGCCAGCAGCATTTTCATTCCTGCTGCTGGGCTTCCAGCAGCAGCCTGGGGATATTCCCGGTGTTGCTGCTCTCCCTGGATCCTCTGGGAAATAATTGGGAAGGAACTGGGGGCTCTTGGGCAGGGGAAGGGCTGAGGTTTGAGTTCCTGAGGAGCGAGGGAAGGAACAGGAGGATCCACAGCTCTGCTTTGGAAAATTCTGAATATTCTCCCTTTCCCCCCAGCTGTTCCAGAAGTGCTGCCTGGTGCAGAGGATATTGGATGCCTGGGAAGCCAATGACAAAATCCAGTAAGGAACTGCTGGCCCTGGGCTGCACTTGACTTTGGAATATTCTTGGAGAGTGTCCAATTTATTGGTATCCAGACAGGCTTGGATTGTGGTTGGGATTTGGAATTGGGATGGTTTGCATGCTGAAAGCCAAATTCCCAAATAGGATTTGGAAGCATGATGGTTTTTATGGATGTTCCCAACACCTCATCCCAAGCCCTCAGTCTGCTGCTTTCCTGCTTTCTCAGGGAATCCCAGGGAATATTCACTTTTTCCATTCTTTTTTTATTTTAAATGCACAATTTTTTTCTCCCTGGAGTGGAAAAGTCCTGGAAGTTGGGGTGGCCAAGCATCTGTGCCCTGGATTTCATATTTTAGCTTCATAAACGGCTTGGATTTTGTGCTGATTGGGCTGATAAGAACTAAATATTTTAAAAGAATCAAAACATTGAAGTGAAAATGTTTTGGAGGCCTCAGTTTCTGTGTCCAGCTCAGTGTTTGGTCCTCCCTCTCTATTTTGAGCTCCTGGTGGCTTCCAAGGGCCTTGGAGCCCCACTGGAATTGTTCAGGCCATAATTGGTGGGTTGGGGTTTGGATTACATTTTTTTTTGTTGGTTTGGTTTAGGTTTTTTGGGTTTTTGGTCCTTTTTACAGCCCCTTGACTGCATAAGGAGTTCTGCTGGGCATTTCCTTGCTCAGTTCTGCATATCCCTGGGGTATAAAATATCCCTGGATGCTGCTTGGGAGCTTTCCTGATTAAACCAGAAAGGAGCCAGAGCTCATCCCTGTTTCCTGCAAAGAGTACCAGTCACCACCACACTGGAAAGAATCTGAATGGCAAGGAAAAAGTAGGGATTGAAGCAGAGGAATCTCAGCTGGGGCTTTGGGAAGGTGGAGTTTCCAGGAAGGTCCTTGGCTGCTCTCGGTGGGCACATGGAGACCAGCGGGGGCAGCTGTGGCTGCCCTGGATCCCTGGCAGTGCCCAAGGCCAGGCTGGACACTGGGGCTGGGAGCAGCCTGGGACAGTGGGAGGTGTCCCTGCCATGGAATGGGATGGGGTTGGGAGGGGCTTTGAGGTCCCTTCCCACCCAGCCCATTCCAGGATTCCCTGGTCTGGTTTTGAGCACGGCTTCACGCTCCAGGAAGGAACGAGTGAGGAGCCAGAGGAGGGACTTGGGGACTGCTCAGGCTCCGTGCTGGGATCTGGTTTTATCCCATGGTTGGATGGGAATGTCTTCTGTTCTGGATTCACTGCTGCCCTCCCAGTCCCACTCTGGAGCTCTGGCAGTAGCTGTGCTGTAAATCCTTAGCTCTGGGAGTTCTCTTCCCTGGGAATTACAATCACATTCTTTATTCCTGCATATTTTCCATGTGTAGCTCCTTGTTTGGAGCTCCTCCCGTGTTACCTGAGCGGGATGAGGGATCCCAAAACATGGCAAAATGAGGGAAGGTCCCTGTGCCGGGGGGGAGCTCATCCCATCCTGCCTGAGCAGGGCTGATCCCTGCTGGGTTCTTCAGGGAACTCTGGGATGTGTGGGGCTGGAATGCCATGCCCATTGGGGCAGGAATGCTGTGGCCATTGAGGCAGGAATTCTGTGGCCATTGGGGCAGGAATGCTGTGGCCATTGGGGCAGGAATTCTGTGGCCATTTGGGCTGGAATGCTGTGGCCATTGGGGCAGGAATGCTGTGGCCATTGAGGCAGGAATGCTGTGGCCATTGGGGCAGGAATGCCATGCCCATTGGGGCAGGAATGCTGTGGCCATTGGGGCAGAAATTCTGTGGCCATTGGGGCAGGAATGCCGGGGCTGTTGCCAAGGCTCTGTCCTGGTTCCATGGGTACCCGGCCCCGTGGCTGTCCCGGCCCCGTGGCTGTCCCGGCCCCGTGGCTGTCCCGGCTCCGTGGGTAGCGGCTGCTCTCTGTTCCAGGGCAGAGGGCGGCAGGAGGAGAGGGAACATGGGGCACCTGACCCGCATCGCCAACGCCGTGGTGCACAACATGGAGAAGGGGCCCATGCAGGCCCAGATCAGTGACTTCATCAAAGGTACCGCCTGCTCCTCCTCCTCTTCCTCCTTCTCCTCCTCCTCTTGCTCCTCCTCCAGCTCCCCCTCACTGCTCTCCAGGGAAAAATATCCCTTGGGAGCTCCTGGAAGGACTCACTGCAGGTATTTTTTCAAGGTCCTTTCCCAGTGAAAAGGGTTCCCAGTGAAATCCCACAGTATCCCATCATTTAAAGTGTGGTGGGACCCCCTTTGGCTGCTCTTGGTTTTCACCCAGGGAAGTTAAGATTGGGCAGTGGGAGGTGTCCCTGTCACGGCAGGGGTGGCACTGGAGGGGCTCTGAGCTCCCTTCCCACCCAACCATTCCATGGATCCATGCCATGTCTCTGAGGAAAGAGAGACGAGGTTAAATATTCCCAGAGGCCCCAGATGTGCTCCTCAGAGATATTCCCGTTGCCAGGCTGTGTCCGTCCTGCCTTCACTGGATCCACTTGGAGAACTGGTTTTGTCCCATGGGTTTGGGTGGGAGGAAGGAAGATTCTCCATTTTCCACATTTTCCATTCTCGCAGCCGGGCAGTGACAATCTGGGGGCACAATCTTTGGCTCTTTTCTCCATTTATTAAACTTTCCTTTCCTCAGCCCTCGAGTTCTGCTCCCGTGGGGTTGGGCTGGAAGGGATGGGATGGAAAAGGGAAGAACCAAGCACAGCTGGAGCCCTGCTCGGGGCTTTTCCCAGCAAGGCGAGGGAAGCTGTGTGTCCCTAGCCCAGGTGAGTCCCCGAGGAGCTCAGATGGCTCAGAACTCCCAAATCCCATGGGTTCTGTGACCCTCTCGTTCCAGAGCTGCCCGAGGACTGCAGGGGCAGGTGGGAGAGTTTTGTGGAGGAGACGCTGACGGAGACGAACCGGAGGAACACAGTGGATTTGGTGAGTCGGTCACTCTGGTGGCTCCTGGGCTTCCTCTGACAGAAAAAAGGGATATTCCTGGTTTTCCTCATTGTCCTTGTTCTGCTGAAGAACGCTTCCAAGGCAGAGTAGAAAGCATTTCCATAAACATTCCATAACAGTCCTTCAGCAGAGCTGATCTGTGGTGCCAGGCTGGTCCCTGGGATCCCTCGGGGCAGCTCCTGCCTCGGCGGGAGTTTGGGCTTTGGTGGAACTGAAACACGGGAGCTTTCCCAGCCTTCCCTGCTCCCTGACTGCTTTGTGCTTTCCCAGGTGAGCACCCACCACCTGCACTCCTCCAGCGAGGACGAGGACATTGAAAGCGCTTTTCCCAACGAACTCACCCTCCAACAGGTGAGTTGGGAACATCTTCGCTGTTCCCGGGAAACTCGCTGCTCCGACTGCCTTTGGTCCATCCTGGTGTGGAGCAGCTCCCTGAACTCTGCCCCCAGTCCCTGTGTTCAGCTCCTTTGGGCTTTCCCAGAGCAGTTCCATGGGCTGGGATCCACCTGGGAGCAGGAATCCCAGAGCTCTGTGTGACCCTGCTTTGGGAAGGGGTCGGAGCTGAGGATTTCCCACACTTCCCTGTGATTTCAATGCCTTCCTGGAGGAGCTGTTTCCACGCAGCTCCACTGCCTGTTTCTGGAATGTCTCTGGGCACCCCAGTGATGGATTTTTTGGGATCCCTTCCCAGGCCTTCTCCGAGTACCAGATCCAGCAGATGACGGCCAATTTCGTGGATCAGTTTGGCTTCAACGACGAGGAGTTTGCAGACCAGGATGACAACATCAAGTGAGTCTGGGGGTGTTTGGTGCAGCAGCAAGTGAGCCTGGGGGTATTTGGCATTGCAGCCTCTGCATCCCATCCTCCTCTGGTTCAGGTTTATGAATGAGCCTCGTTATCCCTCCTCAGGTTGGAAACAGCTCCTTGTTTTCCAGGAGCCCAGCCTGATCTCCAGAGCCGGGTGGAGAAGCAAGGGAAAGTATTCCTTTGTTTTACAGAGGGATATTTGAAATAAAGCAGGCGACTGTTGTCCAGCCCTGGTCTGGGATGAGTTTAAAAGCAAAGCGTGAGAGCAAACCCTGGGCAGTTAAACAGATCTTTTCCAAGGAATTAAATCCTTATTGGAATGAGGAGTGAAGGGACAGTGCTCTGATGGAGTCCATGGAAAATGCAGCCTTTTTCCCCCTCCTGAGGAACAGGGATAATAGGAGCAGTGGCAGTTCTGGGAGACAGGGAAGGGGATTTAGTGTTACACAACTGGCTGCATCCAGAGCTCGGAATTTGCTGCTTTTACCGAATTCCTTTAATCCCATTAAAGCTGCAGCTCATCCTCTCTCCTTAGAAATGTACCTGGCACTGGGATTATCCCAGTGGCCGTAACAGTCCTGAAACTGGGACCATTCAGTTAGGGACAGAGCAGTGCTCCAGGGGATCCCAGCGCTCCTGTTCCGAGGCCCTTCCCATCCAGGGTTTTTCCTGAGCCTTGGAGATGTCAGAACTTTGATAAGGCCAAAAAGTTCCAGATTAAAATCAGAGTTGAATCGAACAGAAATTATTCAGTTCTACAAATAAAATAAAACTAAATTAAATTTTAAAAAAAATAAACCAAACTTTTGACTGCTGGCAAATACAGCCCCATGTGAGTGAGGGGCAGGGAGGAGTTAAATCCCTGAGGAGCTGCCCCAGGAGCCTCGTGCCCAGTGTAAAGTGAACAGGAAGCTGGAAAAGGTCTGTGCCTGGGATGCTATGGCTCTTTTTGTGGTTGGAAAGGGAGAATATCCTGCAAAACCCGGAATATTCTGGGAGTGGTGCTCCCTGCCAGCTGTTTCCAGCTGTTGGACACTGGGATGGAAGTGGATTGGAATATTTAGGGATACCAGCCATGTGTCAGTGTCCCTGGGACTGCAGGAGCATCGAACTGAAGACTTTTTCAAGGAGAATAATGCTGGGAAAGCTACAGATCCACAAATGGGGGAATGAACTCCTCTTGGATCCGAACTCTCCGGGAACTGGGAATTTCTGGGCCTGCAGCACCCTCTGCTGTTCCCAGCAGGGGCTCCTCTGGCTCAGGCTGGGAATTGGGTCATCCTGGGATATTCACAGCACAGCCACACCTCGGGCATTGGGCCACCCCTGCACTGAGGTTCACAGAATCCCGGGATCCCCGAGGCTGGAAAAGCCCTCCCAGCCCTCCCAGTCCAAGCTGGGCCCCATCCCCACCTTGTCCCCAGCCCAGAGCCCCGAGTGCCACCTCCAGGAATTCCTTGGACACCTCCAGGGATGGGCACTCCAATCCCCCCTGGGCAGCCCCTGCCAAGGCCTGAGCACCCTTTCCATGGGGAAATTCCCAAATATCCACCCTGAGCCTCCCCTGGCCCACCCTGAGCCGTTCCCTCTCCTCCTGTCCCTGTTCCCTGCCAGCAGAGCCCGACCCCCCCGGCTGCCCCCCAGGAATCCCCTCCAGTGCCACCCCTGCCATGGGCAGGGAATGTTCCAGGCTGGAATAGCCCTTCCCGCAGTGAGGGGACGCCGTGGCCGGGTGCAGGGGGGGCTGTTCGGGGGTCACAGCCCGGGAGTGGCTCCGGCCGTGGCTCCTCGGAGCCGTCCCTGAGGCTCTTCCCTCCCTCCTCCCCCCAGCGCTCCCTTCGACCGCATCGCCGAGATCAACTTCAACATCGACGCCGACGACGACAGCGTGAGTGGGAATGTGGGGCAGTGCTGGGGTAAATGTGGTTCTGGAAAGGTCCTGCTTGGATCCTGGGAGAGCAAAGGTTTGGGGGGGTCTTTGGGCAATGCAGAGGGGCCTCGGGGCCACGTCCTGGGAGAGCTGTGGGCACTGCCCAGCCCCTCAGGGCCTCCTCCCAGGGAATGTTTCCTCAGGAGCAGCACCCCAGCACTGAGGGAATCTTCTGCAGTGCCAGTCTGTTGTTCTTGTAATCAGGGAATCCTGGAGTGGTTTGGGTGGGAAGGGACCTCAGAGGCCCTCCAGTGCCACCCCTGCCATGGCAGGGACACCTCCCACTGTCCCAGGCTGCTCCCAGCCCCAATGTCCAGCCTGGCCTTGGGCACTGCCAGGGATCCAGGGGCAGCCACAGCTGCTCTGGCAATTCCAGCCCAGCCAGGAATTCCTTCCCCAGATCCCATCCATCCCTGCCCTCTGGCACTGGGAAGCCATTCCCTGTGTCCTGTCCCTCCTGCCCTTGTCCCCAGTCCCTCTCCAGCTCTCCTGGAGCCCCTTCAGGCCCTGCAAGGGGCTCTGAGCTCTCCCTGGAGCCTTCTCCTCTCCAGGTGAACATTCCCAGCTCTCCCAGCTTTTGATCATCTTTCCAGACGCAGATTAGGGAAGCGTAGGCAGGGATGGGTTTCTCATGGATCCAAACATTGCCAGGCTGTTCCTGGCCTTTCCTGGTTTATTGCCCCAAAGCAGAGCAGCAGCTGGACTGTGGTGATCCCAGGTGATCCCAGCTCCTGAGCAAAGCTGGGGTTGGTCAGCCCTGAGACTTGGCCTTAAAGCACTGTCTCCAGAGAACCTCTGGAATGTGATTTCCCTTTGATCCCTGCAGCCCAACGCCTCCCTGTTCGAGGCCTGCTGCAACGAGCGCATCCAGCAGTTCGATGACAACGAGGAGGAGGAGGACATCTGGGAGGAGAAGGAGATCTCCTACGCAACCCAGGTCAAGTCCAGGACACGGTAAGGTGAAAACACAACCCTGATTTTCCCCCTCCTGCTGGGAATCTGCACATTTCAATCCAGGCCAGGAGCAATTCCTTGGGGTTTGTGTCATTTTGGGGCTGTGAGGTTTCATCTGACACAAGCCTGAGCACTCTCCCTGCCACTTGTGCTGGGGGTTCTCCTGAGCTGGAGACAGATCCAGTTTGAGGGAATTCAGTAACAATGGGAACACCTAATTAATGAGGCTTCCATCAAACACATGAAAGACCCCCACCCTCAGTGTGAAACACTTGGAATTTGCTCCTTCTCTCATCCTTGGAGAGGAGGAGGAGAAGGATGAGGTGAGACTGAGGGGAGTGGGCAGAACGTTCTTTCTCAGAGTGTTCAAATCAGAAAAGTGAGAACACGAGGCCTCCCGGGGGCATCTCGGGCTTTGAAATCATTTTTCATCCCTTTGACAGAGCCACTTACTAAATAAAGTTATTTCTGTAATCCCAATCTGAAATGTGATCAAAAGAAACGGGGAAAACATCCAAGACCTCAGCGTGTCCTTGGCAGGCATCAGCAGCCTCAGGTCCTGCCCAGGCACAGGGGGTTCCACACCAGTGTCCATCCCCTCGCCGGGCACTGGTTCGTGGTGCCCCCAGCCCTGGGTCTGGCCTTCACCTCCAGGGAATTCTGACACCAGATTCCTCGGGAATCTGGAATCTCTGCCCTGAACAACTGCCCTGAGCAGTTTGGGGAAATATTTTGTGGGAAACAATCCTGGAAAAGGCTCTAGGCTGTTTCCCCAGGGCAGGGAGGAGGAGCTGAGGGATGGGTGCAGTGGCTGCTCCGGGAGCGGCTCATTCCCAGTTTCCCCCTCCAGGTTTGGAGCGTCACAGACGTCGGAGAGCTCCAAGAGTGACCTGGAGAACGGGGACCACGAC
Source organism: Edolisoma coerulescens (assembly GCA_013397115.1). Classification (NCBI taxonomy): domain Eukaryota; kingdom Metazoa; phylum Chordata; class Aves; order Passeriformes; family Campephagidae; genus Edolisoma; species Edolisoma coerulescens. Next base: position 93,727 of record VWZW01007333.1, on the reverse strand, counting down.
GGCAGCGTGGACTCGGAGGAGGAGGAGGAGCAGCAGCCTCCTCCCCCCTCCCCAAACAAGGGCAGCACCCCGGAGCAGAAGGACTCGGAGTCCTCCCAAGGTACCGGATTTTCGGGAGCACATCCCAGGATCTGGGCACAGCAGCACTCACACACTGCCAGCTTCCTCCTGGCCAGGGAAAATGGGGGTGTCAGGGCTCACTTTGTGCCTCTGGAGCCCCAGGGAGCTGCAGCCCTGCCCCAGAACAGCCCTTGTGCCAGGCAACCCCACAGGGAGAATCCCAGGGAAAGGGTCCCTGCCCGTGGCAGGGCTTGGAATGAGAGGAGCTTTAAGGTCCCCTCACACCCTAACCATTCCATGGTTCTGTGATTCCCTGAAGCTCCTTTAGTGCAAATCCCAGTCAAAGCAGCAGTGCAGAGATGGGACCTGAACTCCTCCCATCCCAGGACAGTTTTGTGCCCACCTTTGCCAGGTGTCTCCACACCCCCTGGCCCTGCCTGTTCTGCTTCTCCAGCTGTGTTTGCCTGTTGCCAACCCATCCCTATAGTGCCTGGAGAGGAGTGCAGAGGGACAGGGTTTTCCTGGAATCCTGGAATGGGTTGGGTGGGAAGGGAGCTCAGAGCCCCTCCAGTGCCACCCCTGCCATGGCAGGGACACCTCCCACTGTCCCAGGCTGCTCCCAGCCCCAATGTCCAGCCTGGCCTTGGGCACTGCCAGGGATCCAGGGGCAGCCACAGCTGCTCTGGGAGTTCCATTCCAGCCCCTCCCCACCCTCCCAGCCAGGAATTCCTTCCCAAGATCCCATCTAAACCTGGAGCTGGAAGCCATTCCCTGTGTCCTGTCCCTCCAGGCCCCTGTAAATTGTCTCTTGCCATCTTGTCTGCTCCTTCAGGGATTTTCCCAACTCTCCGTGCAAATGACACCGTGGGAATGCTGGACACCCACAGTGCTGTCAGCAGAACAGTTCCAAGGGACAAAAACATTTTCCCAACCATCCGTTTTTCCAAGCTTTTTCCATTCTAAACCATTCTCCTCTGCGGGTGCTGCCGTTGTGTTGTCACAGTGAGCACCAGGCAGGGTTTTCCCAGGGTCCTGCTCTCTGCACCCCTTTGGAAGTGTCAGATAATTCCAGTTTGTTGGGAAGAACCAGGATAAACCTCCCAGTCCCAGTGGGCTGTGTGTGACAGCCCAGTCACCCTCTGGAGACTCAGCTGGAATTTGGGATCAGTTTTGGGGTGCAGCCTCGGGGGGTCTCTCCCGCTTGGTTCTTTTCCTGCAGAGCTCTGCAGTCCTCCCTCTCCCCAGGGAAAAGCTCAGGAAAAATGCTTTTCCAAAGGTGGGATTTGTAGGACTGGGAGTAGGAAGTGGGACTAGAAGTGGAAGTAGGTTCTGGAGAAGAAGGAATTGTCCAGGACTGTAAAAAAAGCAATTACCAGGTGATTTCTGGGGACTTAAATATTGGAATCCATTGATCAGTTCCTTACCTGAAAATGCCAAAATCCAACCATTGGGAATTGAGATGGGGCTTTTGGCAGGGAACTGAGGGACTTGGAGCTGGGAATCACTGGCTCAGGGAATGAAGCCACCCACGGTGTCATTTGTCTCCATGGTTGCCTCTCCTGTGGATAAAGATCCACAGAGGGATTTCTGGGGGACACAGGCAGCTGTGGAAGGGGTGCCCTGGGATGGGGTTGCTCTGTCCCTGGGATCTCTGGGATGGGTTGCTCTGTCCCTGGGCTGTTCCTGGGATGAGCTGCCCTGTCCCTGGGCTGTTCCTGGGATGGGTTGCCCTGGCCCTGGGATCCCTGGGCTGTTCCTGGGATGGGTTGCCCTGGCCCTGGGATCCCTGGGCTGCTCCTGGCTGGCCAGAGGCTGTGCTGGCAGCCCAGGCTGTGGTGTCCGCAGGGGCCGGCTGGACGGCCGTGTTCGAGCCCGCCAGCCCCACGCCGCCCGTGGCCATGGACGTGGGCTCCAGCGTGTGGGACTCGGCCGCCCCGCAGAGCAGCGCCCCGGAGGAGAAGGGCTGGGCCAAGTTCACAGACTTCCAGCCTTTCTGCTGGTAAGAGCCACGGAATTCCAGCTCCCCTGGAGCCTTGGAATGGGGGAATGTTTGGGATACGTGCTGATGGAGTGCATGGCTGTAATCCTTTCTTCTTCCCCTTCCCTTCCCGTTGCTTCCCTTTTAGTTTTTAATATTGTCTGGTGATCCTGGATCAGGGTCCTTCGTGCTTCCCACTGCTTCCCAGTGCTTCCCAGTGCTCCTGGCTGGGGCTGGGACACAGCCCCGCTTTTCTGTGTCCTCACTGGAGCACAAAATCAGTAAATAAGGCTTATAGAAATTGAAAACTTTGATGGGAAGGAAGAGCAAGGCCGGTGACTGCTCCTGCAGGGCTATTGGGAAGCTGCGGAGTGATCCCGGTGGGAAGCTCTGGGGTGATCCCAGTGGGAAGCTGCGGGGTGATCCCGGTGGGAAGCTGTGGGATGATTCCAGTGGGAAGCTCTGGGGTGATCCCAGTGGGAAGCTGTGGGATGATCCATGCTCAAGGCTCTTCCCTCCCCAGCTCCGAGCCCGGCCCTCGCTGCAGCTCCCCCATGGACACCGAGAGCGGCGGCACCGACGGGACCCCGGCGCAGTGCCAGGACAAGAACTGTGAGTGACACAGGGCCACGCTCGGGGTGCTCTCAGCTCCTGGGAATTCTGCACGGAGCACCTGGGGAAGGGAAAAGGTCCCTGCAGGGTCACTGCCCCGAGGGTTCCCTGCAGGATCAGTGAATGCAGGCAAAGGCCGAAATCCCGAGGGTTTGTTGGGACAGTGCCAGCAGGGAAGGGGTAGAGTTGCAGTGAGCTGGAGCTGATATCCCAGGGACATCTCATTTATCCCTGGAAGTGTCCCAGGCCAGGCTGGACAGGGCTTGGAGTACCCTGGGCTAGTGGAAGGTGTCCCTGCCCATGGTGGCACTGGAGGGGCTCTGAGGTCCCTTCCCACCCAACCATTCCATGATTCCCTCACCCCCTGCAGCAGCTATTGGAGCCCTCGGGCCGTTCCCGGGGAGTTTTCCCGAGGTTCCAGTGTGGGCTGTTCCTCCCCCAGCCAGCGCTGCCTCTCCCTGTGTGTGGAACGCGTGTGGGGCACGGAAGGCGCCGCTGGTGGCCTCGGACAGCAGCTCCTCGGACAGCTCCGAGAGCGACGACGACGACGACGACAAGGCCAAGGCTGGCACGGAACCCGCGGGCACGGCCACGCCACGGGAGGCCGGGAAGGACAGGGCAGCTCCCACCAGGTGGGAAGGGATCTCCGTGGGCTGGGATGGCCCCTGGGATGGCCCCACTTGGTTCCAGTGCCCCTCTCCTGTGGTCTCCATGTCCCAGTGTCCCCTGGGAGCAGGTGCTGCCCCTGGTCTGGCACGGAGGGGCTGAGGGACATATTTAGCACAGGGTTATTCCAGGGAAGGGTTGGGGCTCCTTTGGCCACTCCAGTGCCACAGGAGCAGCTCTGTCCGTGTGCTTTGGGCACTCCAGTGCCACAGGGAGCAGCTCTGTCCCTGTGCTTTGGGCACTCCAGTGCCACAGGAGCAGCTCTGTCCATGTGCTTTGGGCACTCCAGTGCCACAGGGAGCAGCTCTGTCCGTGTGCTTTGGGCACTCCAGTGCCACAGGAGCAGCTCTGTCCCTGTGCTTTGGGCACTCCAGTGCCACAGGGAGCAGCTCTGTCCAGTGCCACAGGAGCAGCTCTGTCTGTGTGGATCTGGGATCCGGCCCGGGGCAGGGATCCGGGTGGGATCGCTCGGAAAAGCGGAGCAGAGGCTCCTGTGGGATCCTCCTGCAGCCACGGGGGGAAGGTTTAACCCACTCAGGTTCTCATTTTCCCCTCGATGTCAAAGCCAATCAACGATAAAACCATCAGGAAAGGCTGGAGCAGGTCCTGGGATGGGGCAGTGGTTTGTAGGCATTGGATCCTGAATCCAGCCTGCTCCAGTCACGGAGGCGGAGCTGCTGCCCAGCCCTGTCAGCATCTGCTGCATCCACAAAGATTTTTCCCAGTTTTAAGATTCCGAGGTTTTTCCTCATGTTCTTCCATGTATTTCCTCCTGTTTTTTACCAAGTCCCTGGATTTGTGCACCTGACTCAGGATCAGGAGCTTCCCTTTAGCGATGGTTGGTGACAGTTTGGGGTCATCCCCGAGTGTGCTCAGCCAGCAGCAGCTCCTGGGGGCCCGGGGGCTGGGAAACCGCTGGGATTGCAGAATTCCCTGGAATTAGGGCAGGAGTTACCCCAAGGTCTGTTTGGTTGGAGGCAGCTCATTCTGATAAATGCATTAATTCTGATAATGGCTTTAATTCCGATAAATATGGTCGATTTTGATAATTACATTAATTCTGATAAATGCATTAATTTTGATAAATAATTTCATGTTGATAAATGCCTTAATTTTGATAAATGCGTTAATTTTGATAAATAATTTCATGTTGATAAATGCATGAATTCTGATAAATGCACTCCGTGTGCTGGGAATGGCCTGGCTGGGGCTTGGTGGGAAGCAGAGGGTGAGGAGAGGCACAGCAGCTCAGCTGTGCTGGAAGCAGCCTCTCCTCCCCCAGCTCTCCGTGCACTTGGATTGTGTGGAATTGGATCCATTGGATCTGACCCGAGCTGTGCTCCAGGTGCTTTTCCCCTCTGGATCGGGGTGTGGGCAGAGCTGGATTCCCAGCAGGATCAGGGAATGTCCTGAGCCAGACCCACAGGATCCTTGGTCCAGCTGCCCAGGACAGCCCAACAATCCCAACGTTGTCCAGACATTCCTGGAGCTCTGGAGCCGTGCCCATTCCCTGGGGAGCTGTTCCAGTGCCCGACACCCTCTTTCCCTGGTACCCCCCCTAACCCTCCCTGGCCCAGCTCCAGCTGTTCCCGTTCCCCTGCCCATCCTATTTGGGACCTTCTCACCTCTTCCTGTGCTTTCCTCGCAGGAGGGAAGTGATTATTCCTGGTTCAGCACATTTGGAATGTTTTCCTCTCCAAACAAGTGTCTGTACCACATTCCCTAAGGATAAAACTTCCCGAACCTGCCTCCCCTTCCCCAGAGCTGATTCCATTGAGGCAAAGAGTGGAAACCCTGGAGCACCCACGGGCTCCCCCTGGCAGGGGTCTGTGGCTTTTCCATAGCCAGAGATCCAAGGGGAGGCTGTGGGAGGACGGGAGCCGGTGCCACAGCTGTGACTGGAGCTGCCCAGCCTGGGCTCCCAGGGGGAATCTCCATCCAGAGCCTTCCCAGTGTCCTCAGCTCTCCCAGACCAGTCTGCCCACAGTGGGAAGATCCATTTCTTACCACGTTCCGTAGTGATTCCAGGGAAATCCAGAACATTTTGGAGTCGCTCTGTGGGTTGTGATGGCTCTCCAAGCCCTTCCCCAAACCCCATTCCTGTTTCTGTAGGAACAGGTTTTCCTTCCCCTTGTGCCCCTGGAATGCTGGAATCCACACAGAGATCTCTAATTCTCCTTGGAGCTGCTCAAGGACTCGGGGTTTTCCTTCCCCCTGTCCCTGGAATCCACATGGAGGTGTTTTATCCTTGGAGTCCTCTGTGGATTCCAGGATCACTGGGGTCACGGAGAACCAGATGCTGCAGCCCAGCAAATCCTCCCGATGTTCCACCCTCCCTGAGCCCCATCCCAGCTGCCCAGGGGACCCTTAGGCTGGGAGATGTGGATCAGGAATTGCTCTCAGCTTCCCAGTTTGGATCCAGCTGCCCAGGGAAGTTTGGGGTCCCATCCCTGGAGTGTCCAAGGAACAACCGCACATCCCCCACAAATTCCTTGTTCGGGCTGCGTCACCTCTCAGTCTGGCCCTGTGTGTCCAGCTGGGATTTTCCAGGAGCCTGGGGAAGGCAGAGGAATTCCCAAGCCCCCCTTGGTGCTCGGATGACTCCGGAATCCTCCTGCCCTGGAAGCTTCAGGGGTTGGCTGTCAGAAGTTTCTCTCTGAGCCATGGAAATGTCGAGCTCCAGTTTTTTGTGTGGGAAGTGGTTTTCCAATGACATTCCTGGGAATGCAGCTCCATCCCTGCATCTCTCCAAGGTGGATTTTTGTACTTTTGAGGAGCCTGTGAGCCCTGGAGGAAGGGGAATGTTTGGATCTCATTATTCCTCATTTTTATGTTTTTTTTCAAGAGAAGTAGCTCCAGAAATAGAACCTCAGTCTCCAGTCTCCATCACATGTCCAATTATCCAGCTGGGATTATTTTATTCCATGAAAACTCCCCCGGAGCCAGTGACAGGATTCCAGCTCAGCCATCTCCAGCTTTCCTCCCTTTTGTGGAGGTTTGCTCTGGGAGAGAGGGAGGAGGAATTGTTCTGGATGGAAACTGGGAGGAAGGTCATTCCTGGGGCAGCTCATCCTCTGCCTTGGGAGTCAGAAAATGGGGATGTGCACAGAAATCCCTTCTCCAGCTGGAAATCTGGGTGGTTTTATTCCAAACAGGAGATTGGGAGGGTTTGTTCCTGCAATTTCTCCTTTCCCAGGGTTTGAGCTTTGGTTGTTGGCACCTCCCTGGGGACATTGTCCCTCAGGTGGCACCTCCATGTCCCTGGAGCACCTTCAGCGTGTTTGGATCCTGAACATCCAGTCCCTGGGGTTTTTCCTCCATGGGATTTTAGGATCTGCTCCTAAATCCAGGATTTTCTGGGTGTCCCAGAAGCCTCAGGGGCCACTTCGGCAGAGCCTGTGGAGCAGAGCAGTGTCCGTGTCCATGTCCAACCAGAGCAGGCTGTGCCATCCCAGCAAACGGCAATGGGAATGGAGGTTTGGGAGCTCCATGACTGGATTTTGCAGCAGGAGTTGGGAATGCCTTCCTCGAGGAGCTGCTCTGGGGTATCCTGTTGGGTTTGGGGCCCGGAGCCTGCAGGACGTGCCCGCTGTGTTTAATCCCTGTTCATTGCCAGTTCTCATTCCCGATGGGATCTTTATGCCTGTGTGAGGAGAGCAGGAGGAATTTTGTTTTCCCCGTTGGATTTTGAGCCCCATTCCAGCAGGAGCCCGGTTCTCCCGTGGGCTGAGTTCCATTAACGTGTCCCTGCCCTCTCCCGCAGCGACTCCGACGGAACGGCCGTGGAGACGCTTCCCGTGGCCGAATCCGGGACGTCCGGTGCCCCCCGCGCCCGGAACAGCGCGGCCACGCACACGGACGGGCACCAGAGAGTGGCCACTGCTGTCACAACTGCCACAGAAACGGCCACGAGAGACAGGTGAGGGCACAATCCTGGAATGGGTTGGGTGGGAAGGGAGCTCAGAGCCCCTCCAGTGCCACCCCTGCCATGGCAGGGACACCTCCCACTGTCCCAGGCTGCTCCCAGCCCCAATGTCCAGCCTGGCCTTGGGCACTGCCAGGGATCCAGGGGCAGCCACAGCTGCTCTGGCAATTCCAGCCCAGCCACGAATTCCTTCCCCAGATCCCATCTAAACCAATCCATCCCTGCCTTTTGGCACTGGGAAGCCATTCCCTGGCTCCTGTCCCTCCATGCCTTGTCCCCAGTCCCTCTCCAGCTCTCCTGGAGCCCCTTCAGGCCCTGCAAGGGGCTCTGAGCTCTCCCTGGCTGAACATTCCCGACTCTCAGCCTGTCCCCATAGCAGAGATGCCCCATCCCTCTGATCACCCTGGAAGGGGTTGGAACCAGACAGGCTTTAGGGTCCCTTCCCACCAAAGCCATTCCTGATTCCACGCTGATTTTCCCTTTAACACTCAGTGAGGGGCTGGGAGGAGTTTCTCCATGGGGAGCTGAGAACTTCACCCAGCAGACAAAACACAAGCAGAGGGAGGGACTCAGCTCCCACCAGAAAGACACATTCCCAGGAGGGATGGAGGAGGCTTTGGGAGCTTTCCCAGCGTGTCCCGTGTCCCTAACGCTGCTCCCCGGGTGTCCCTGCAGGAACGACGAGGCCTTGCCCTGCGCCGAAGCCACGTTGAACGGCCCCGCTTGATGCCGCCGCCGCCGCCCCGGGACGTGTGTGAGCCAGGCCAGGCTGCTCCCTGGTGATGCAATTTGTCAATTTATTATTTTTTTTTTCATTTTAATTTTATTTTTTAATAAATGCTGCATTGATGAGAGCGAGCTGGCGTTCAGGACCAGACACGCAGATCCAACACCACCGATCCGTTCGGAAAGACACTCGGCATTGTCGAAATGTAGCATTGAGTTCAGTCCTCACGGGAATGACGGGCTCTTCCCAAGCCTTCTGCCTGATTTCAGTTGTCCCCTTCCCCGTCCCCGTGGTTTTCGTTTTGGATTCGGGGTTCAGTCCTGTTTTCCCAGTGTTATTGCACACAGTATTCAGCTTCTCTTGGGAAGGTAGCAGGTCCAGCGGCAGGCCGGGGCCGTGCACAAATCCCGCAGCCGTGTGACCAAAGTTCCTGATGGAGCTGTCCTCGGGCAGCCTTTGCACCGCTTTGTAGAGCAATAAAGCCTTACCAGAAACATTTCACAGGAGGAGGAGGAATGCCAACACTTCCACGGGAGGGAGCAGGGAGGGCTTGGATTGGAGTGGCAGGGCCGGGGCGCGTCCCCAGCCAGAGCCAGGGAGTGTCCGGGGGAACGGGGTGTCCCTGCATCCCAGGGACTGCTCCGGGCTCTCCTTGGACACGTGGGGGTTCAGGGCAGGGTCTGGGCTGGGTCAGAGGTGGCCTCTCCTGCCAATGTCCGTGTTGGCCGCAGGGGCACCTTGCCCACGAGGAGGTGACCACGGGTTCACTGGCTCTTTGGAGACTGAATTAATGTATTTGCAAATGATGATGGAAATCCTTTTTCTGTTTGTTTTGTTCTGTTTTTAAAGTTTTTAATGGATGCAGGAACAGCAACACTTTTGCACTTTGTACCTGGTGATGACAGCGTTGGAGGGGACACGGCTGCGGCCGTGCCCGCCCGGGGAGGGGACACGGAGAGCCCTGGGGGACACCCGGGTCCCTCGGGGCGAGAGGGAGAGCAGGGCCAGGTGAAGGGAGCACCTGGAGCCGGGATGTGGGATGTGGGATGTGCCCTGGCTGGAACCCTGCTCCCAGGAATGCTGTGCTGGTGCCAGGCTCTGAGCTCGCTGCCAGCCCAGCCTGGGGGGCACATGGGGGCACTGGAGGGGTTGGCCACCTGGGCAGCTGAGCTGGGACCCTCTGGCAGGTGGAATCCTGGAAAATGCTTCCCTTTGGAGTAAAGGCTGGAGCTTGGCACACAGGGAGGCCAACAGCTGCTTTGGGATGCATTCCCAAGGGTGGGAAGTACCTCACGTTCCCAGCAAAGGCGGCCTGGCCAGGTTCTGGCTGCCCGGAAATCCTTTCCTTGTGCCCGGGGAGTGCCCTTACCTGGGCTGGGAGGGGAACAAGGTGTTCCCGCTGCGGGGCTGGGGCTGCTCCGCTGGCTCCGCGTCCGACGGCGCCGATCCTGCAGCCCCGGCTCAGCCCTGTGTGCCCAGGTCGGTTCTGCTCGTAGGGGAGAGGGGGTGGATCCCAGGAACTGGGATGCTGCAGGTTACTGGGATGCTGGAGGTTACTGGGGTGCTGCAGGTTACTGGGGCTGGGGGCCACTCGTGTGCTGCTGGCAGGGCTGGGCTGTCCCCCAGCCCCGATTCCTCGGGAATCAGATGGCACAGGGCTCTCGTTCTGGAAGTTTTCACTCGCTCCATGTAATTTAAAATTAATAATTTAAAGTTAATTGCACTGGGAGGGAAAAAAAAATCTCACTTTGTGCTTTGCTTCCCCCACTTGGTGTTCAGGGATCAATCCCACTCCCAGGCAGGACTCTCAGCCGGATCAGTGGCTTTGAGGTCCTGACTGGAGACATATTCAAGTCTTAATTTTCCAAGGATTGGTGCTAGAGTTCTGCTGGACATCGGCTTCCCCTCGGGCATTCTTGGGACCCCAGACCTGATTCCATGGAAGCTGAAGGATCCGTTTGCTGGTACAGCCTGGTTGGGTCCGGGGGATGCCCGTCCTGGGAGCGGCTGTGCCCAGCTCCGTTTGGGATCAGGAAAGGAGGGGAATGTCCTCGGCAGGCACAGCTGGGATCCCTTCCCATCGGAGCAGTGCTCTGGGTGGGCTGGGGTCGCAGCGGGGTCACCTCCCGTGGCCTGAGGGACAGGACAGGGCCACCAGCCCGGAATGCCGAGCTCTGGGAGCAGTGATTCCACCTGGCCAGGGATGGGGCAGCAGTAACCCCGGGGTGTCTCCCAGAGGACGGGGCTGTCCGTGCCTTCCGCTGCAATTCCAGCCTGGCATTCCTCAGCTTTGGCTTCGAGTCTCCGAGTGTCAGTGAGAGCTTTAATAATAATAATTATATTAATAATAATGATTCTAATAATAATATCCTTGGGCATATCCAGATCCAAACACAGCTCGTTACTGGGACTCGTTGTGGGTTCATTTATTGCTTTGTGCTCAGACACATCACTGGGGCTGGGTCACACCTGTGGAGATGCACAAATTCCGTGGGTTTGTGCCCGTGGATGATCCCTCCACAGTGGGGATTGAGGCTCTTGGTTCATTCCACCTCTGCACTCCCCTGGGATTGTTCTTCCCACAGCCAGGGGCTGATCCAGAACCAATTCCTGCTGCTTGGGCTGCCGGGGTTTGCAGCCCCAAACAGATCAGAGCCAGTTCCTTCCCTGGCTCCCGTGGTTTTGTGGGGAAACCAGGAACAGAGAATCCTTGTAAGGCAGAGCTTCCCATCCCTCCGGAGGTGCAGCGGCTGGGTGGGGCTTGGAGTGTCCCACTCGGGGTTTTCCTTCTCCCTGTGCTCTGGGGAAGGGCTTCCCAGGGCTGGAGCAGGATCTCTGGCTTCTGAGGATGGAATTCCCATGTCCCCCTGTCCCTTCATCCCCTGGCCTTGCCCGGCTCCGTGTCCGAGCGACGAAGGCTCTCCCCAGGTCCTGCTCCTGCCTCGCGTGCAGTGCTTGGAATCTTCCATATCCACAGGGTGTCCACAGTGCTGGGATTGCCCCTGGGGCTGCTGAGGGTGTGGATGGACACAGATCCGTGTAATTCCATGGATATTTATCCACACACTCTTGGATATCGTGAGAAACCCGGGAAGGATACACTGGGAGCACAAGGAGCTGGATTTCTATCTCTGCACAGCTCCAGGGTCAAGACCAAAACCAGCAAGGCCAAGTTACTGGGGAATGGTTCTGGAATGTTCCATTCAGGGCTCTGTCTGCCTGGGCATCGATCTGGGGATCCGGTGATCCCGCAGGATGCGGTGATCCCGCTGTGCCGGCTGCCCCACAGTGGGGTGGGAGGGAGGGGAGGGGCTCTTGTGCACAACTAGAGTTAAACCTCATCCGTGTGGCCAGTCCCGGGTAATTCCGGGATCGTGGCACATCTGTCTTGGGGTGGGATGTGGGAAGAACGGGCTCGGTGGGGAATGGGAAAATCACGCGGTGTTGGGAGCGTCCCCATCCACTGTCCCCATCCATTGTCACATCGGGTGACCCTTCCCGCTGTCCCAAGTCCTGGGTGCTGGCTGGAGGGAGGGGAGCACAGGTGGAGGGCTTGGAATCCCCAATCCCAGCGTGTGGAGCCGTGATCCGATGGTGGATAGAGCTGGAGTGGCTGGGATTGAGCATTCCTGGGGCTCAGGACAGACTGGGAGGGGGGTCTGGACCCCCTCAGTCCAGGGGCATCCAGAGGCGTGTCCTGAATTCCCTGCGTGTCCCAGAGGTGAGTTCCCCTTCAAACGGCACCCGCCCCCCCGGCAGGGCAGCCAGCGAGGAGCATTCCACAGCAACTCCAGTCAGAAACTTCCCTGAAACAGAACTCCCGCTTCTCCTGGGGCACAGCAGTCAGGCAGGCAGAATCCGGGTGTTTGTTGGGATCCTGTGCCCTCAGCAAAGCCCGAGGGAAATTCTCCGAGCGTCCCGAGGCTTTGCTTCCCCTGGGATGGAATGCCAAGGATTCATCCTGAGGGTTCATCAAGAACATCTCTTTGGAGAGCTGCAGGCAGGCAGGGAATGGAAACCCAGGGGCACAGATTGGGGAAACAAAGGAAAAAAAATTACCAAAAAAATGACAGAAGGCCCACTGCTGCCCTCAGAGTCTGTTCCAAAGGGCTCAGGCATCCCTGTTCCCAGATTTCCCAGCGAAAGGCTTGGAGTGAAGGTGCAGGGACATTCCCAAAGAACATATCTCAAGGAAATACCATTTAAATCACTTTCTTCTTCTCCAGTGGCATCCCAGAGTCATTTTCCCCAGGGAGCTGTCATAAAAATCCTGATTTATCAGTGGCAATCCTTGGAGCACGTCCCCGTGCCAGGGGGGCACATCCCTGTGCCAGGCACTCCGGGTTTGCTCCATGTTGTGGCTCCAGCCTGGGCTCGGTCCCTGCAGCCACCAAGCGCCTTCTTGTCCCTCCCACTCTGCCCTTCCCGGGGCTGGGGCCTTTCCTGGGATGGAGCCTTTCCCAGGACAGGAGCCTTTCCCCGGACAGGAGCCTTTCCCAGGACTGCCAGGTGATGCCTCTCGGCGCTGAACCATCTCCTGGAGGAATTTTGCCACCATTTATTCATCCCTTGGGATCTGAGCCTTCCCCTTCCCCTGAGCTGATCCCATTTCCCAGTGGCCCAGGTCATTCCTGCTGGGAGGCAGAGCCCCCATTCCTGCCCGGCCATCCCAGAGGGGTGGGAGAGGCTCCCATTCCCGAGGGTGCTCCCAGGGCAGCCTCAGCCCCTTCCTCGCTCTTTGCCAAGCCCGGCTTGAAATCCAGCATCGGAGCTGCTTCTCCTGCAGGGAAACGCAATTCCCCCATCTCCTCCCGGCCCTGGGACAGCTCTGGGAAGGGGAGGGCAGCGGGAGGACGAGGCAGGTCCGTGGTTTGGGAATGTGGCCGTTGGCATGGAGAGGTTTCAGCTGTGGACATCCCAGACCAGTAACAACCAGTGAGACCGGAGCGTTCTCTGCTTGGGACAGCCCAGCCTCGGAATCCCAACCCCTCATCCCGAGGGGACCCTGCTGCTCCCACCGGCTGGGCTGGGAGGGATTATCAGAAAAACTGGAGTGGGGTGCTTAGAGCTGAAGGTGTGTCCAGGGTGTATCCGGGGTGTATCCATGGTGTGTCTGGGGTGTATCCAGGGTGTGTCTGATGTGTATCTGGGGTGTATCCAGGGTGTATCCGGAGTCCGGAGCGTTTGCGTCCGGGGTGCGTCCGGGGTGTGTCCGGTCTGTACCCGTCTTCCCGCTGTCGTGTCACTCGTGGTCTGGCTCTGAACTGGTTTAAACTGGGCCTCGCTGGGCTTGGTGCTGCCCCCAGAGAATTCCTGGTCTCGTCACCATTGCACCCGTCGGGACTGGGAGCTCCTCCTGCCCCTTCCCGTTCCCGCTGTCCTGGCTCCGTCCTGTGCTCTCCTCCCCATCCTGCCCTGCTCCTTGCCCTGCTCCCAGGCTGACAGGAATGTGCCACCCTGGAATCCCGGCTGCGTCCAGGATGGAGCCCCCGGGCCAGGGAAGGGCTGGAGGCTCCCTGGGAGCTCCCACAGCTCAGCCCTTGGAATTGTGTGTGCTGGTGTGGGGTGCAGCGAGGTGTATCCATGGAAAACCGGGATGCAGGAGTTTGGTTGTGACTGTTCTCCCTTGGATTCGGTGTCGGGATTTTTGGATTTGGGATTGTGGCATTCCCAGTCCGGAATCGGCTCTGGAATTCGGCAGTGCTCGTTAATAATTACCTGTGTTAATTAATGCCATGTGGCAGTGGCAGGAGTGGAATGATGCCCTTGGAATGTTGGACCATCTCCAGAATTCCATCAGTGAAAGTCTGAGATCCTTTGGAAAATGGGTTGGATCAGTTCCCGCTGGTTTCGTCCTGGGTAACATTTTCGACTCTTATCGGGAATGCTGCTGGGTTTGGGCTGGGATTGTGATGTTTGATCCTGGTTTTTTCCCTCCATGGTGGGAAGTTCTGGCAAACGCAAAGAGTTTTCCGGGGGTGTTTAGGGCTGAACTTTGGGACAAACGAACGGAAAAGGAACAATTTGGCTCCTCCCCGGTGGCGTCGCTCCTCTGAACCTCTCTTACCTCATCCAGGAAGGGGTCCTGCCTGGATTTGTACAGAATTCCCGGTGTTCCCTGGTGGCCCTCACCTCTCCCAGCAGAGAGTGGGATATTCCCTTGGGAAGTGTATTTTTGTATTTGGTGTTGACGGGAGCAGAGGGATTTTCCTCTCTCCCCGAGTTCGGGGCTTTTCTAGAGGGCAGAGCCTTCCCTTCTATTTTTGATTCCCTCAAATTCCCTGGATAGATGGAAATGAGGAGAAAACCTTTTCTCCTGTAATTTTGATGCTCAGAGGTAGTTTTGCAGAACTTTGTAGGAATTCTGGGAATGCTGTGGGCATTCCCCTGCTGGGTTTGGTGCCTCTGGCAGTGAAGGCGCTGCCGGAGGATCCCCTTGGCCGGATCTCATGGATCCAAACGTGGAATGGGATTATCCACAGGCACAGCAAATGTCCTTGGAGACCTTCTCTCCAGGGAAATGCTTCTCCCACTCTCCGCTTTCCCAGAGCGCTGCTGGAGAACCTCGTGTGGCCCTTGGTGCGCCGGGATTGGGGAGGGAAGCTCGGCTGCTCCGCCCCGGAGCCAGAGCTGGGCCTGGAGTTCCCTTGTTCCGTGGTCCTCGCATGCCTTCCGTGTCCTCCTGTGAATTCCTGGGTCCCTGGAGTCATTCCTGGGTCCCTGGAGTCATCCCTGGGTCCCTGGAGTCATCCCTTGGCCCTTGCAGTTCCCTGATCCTCACGTCTGTTCTGTGGTCCTTGCCCTTTGTCCTTGCAGCTGTTCCTGGCCCTCCTGTGCATTCCCTGATCCTTGCAGTTATTCCCTGCTCCCTGCAGTTATTCCCTGCTCCTCACCTCCCTGGTTCCCACACCTGGCAGTGACTTTGCACGGACATTCAGCTCTTTCCCTGCTCCTCTCTCTCATCCCAGGAATGTTCAAACTCCGATCCGTGGCTGACTGGCCACGGCAGAATCTGGAAAAGTGGCTTTGTGTGGAAAATCCCTTTCCCTCTTTCCCTCTTTCCCCTTCCTTTCCCTTTCCCTCGTTCCCCTTCCCATCCCATCCCATCCCATCCCATCCCATCCCCTCCCCTGTATCCCATTAATTAGCAGTTCATTCCCCTGGATTGCATCACATCCCTGCAGTTCCCATCCCTGCTCCTCCCCTGGCTCCAGTCCTGCTGCAGCTTTCCCAAAAAAGGTTTTATTCCCTCAGACCCTTCCAGCTCCGAGGCTGCTCAGATCTGGGAGCTGTTCCAGGGTGCTGAGCACAGCGGCAGTTCCAGAGCAATCCCAAGGCCTTGGATTTAGTCTGGAGGGAGCCCTCTCTTCCCATTCCAGCTTGGAACCTGTTCCATCCCCGATCACAGGAAACGGGGATGGAGAACGTCCTGTGCCCGAGCCCATGGATAACAGTGATTCCCAACCCCCACTGCTCCGAGTGCCTTAAATCCATCCCGATCCCAGCAACGGATTTCTGTTCCCTGTGCTCTTCCCCCTACACCTCACAGCTCCTTATCCTGGTTAGTGCATCCCAGTATCCCAGTTAGTGCGTCCCTGTATCCCAGTTAGCCCATCCCAGTATCCCAATTCATCCATCCCAGTATCCCAGTTAGTGCATCCCACTATCCCAGTTCGCCCATCCCACTATCCCAGTTCGCCCATCCCACTATCCCAGTTCGCCCATCCCACTATCCCAGTTCGCCCATCCCACTATCCCAGTTCGCCCATCCCACTATCCCAGTTCGCCCATCCCACTATCCCAGTTCGCCCATCCCACTATCCCAGTTCGCCCATCCCACTATCCCAGTTCATCCATCCCTGTATCCCAGTTAGTGCATCCCACTATCCCAGTTCGCCCATCCCACTATACCAGTTCATCCATCCCAGTATCCCAGTTCATCCATCCCAGTATCCCAGTTCATCCATCCCTGTATCCCAGTTCATCTATCCCAGTATCCCAGTCCATCCATCCCTGTATCCCAGTCCATCCATCCCAGTATCCCAGTTCATCCATCCCAGTATCCCAGTTCATCCATCCCTGTATCCCAGTTCATCTATCCCAGTATCCCAGTCCATCCATCCCTGTATCCCAGTCCATCCATCCCCAGTGTCCCCACGGAGCCGCCGGCTGCACTTCCAACTCCAGCGGGATTTGGTTCCTGAGAGCTTCCCCAGGGACCCCCGAGGATCCCCAGGGACCCCCAGGGCCCCTTCCCTGGACTTTCCCTGGATTTGGGGTGTGAGGAGGATGGTTGGGAATGGGGCCCTGTCAGAATTCCACAGAACAGAAGGAAAAGGTCCTTTGGGAATCCTCAGCTCCCGGGGTTCCCTTTGGGGCCGTGCAGGGCTGTATCCCAGTTGTTGATCCTTTCCCAAGGGATAACGGAGATGCTGTGGGACAGGAGTGGGAATTCCGTGTCCATCTCCTGTGTGCTCCAGACTGATCCCAAGCCCCTGCCTGGGCACCGGAGCTGTCTCCGAGTGGGACAGAAACTGGGCTTGAAACTGCCAGAAAAAAAGGGATTATTCCCGATTTTCAGATGGAATGGAATTAATGTTTAATCCCAAATATTTTATTATTTAATAGAATTTCAATGAAAACTTCCCGGGCCTGTAAATATTTCCCCCTTGTGGAATGTGAACATTCCCCCGCTGGATCTGGGGATTTGGGAATGGAAAGGGATTTTCCTGCCAAACAGTCCCAGAGAAATCCCTGATGAGCTTTTCCCTCCTAAACTTGTCCCTCCTTTCCCTGGCAGCTGAGAGCAGAAATCACCGGGAATGTTCAAACCTCCCAGTGCTGGGATCCAACCTTAACCTGGACCTTGGCACAGAGGGAGTGGCTGGGGTTAGGAATTCCCTGGGTTGGGTTGGGATTTCCCTGGTTTTGATTCACCCTTTCCCTGTTATGAATCATCCCATCCCTGGTTTGGATCCCCCTTTTCCTGGTTTGGATGATCCTTTCCCTGGTTTGGATCCCCCTTTCCCTGGCTGGGATCCCAGGAGGCACCACGGGGCCGGAGCAGCCGGACTTCCTGGATGGATTATGGCCAATTCAGGAACAGGACCTGACCCCCACCCCCCATAGCCATTCCCAGTTCCCAGGGGAGCCGGAACCTTTCCCGTGGGTTTCCCCATGGCCTGAGGCCGTGACTCAAGGGCTGGACCATGACAAGGAGAGACCTTGGGATTAAAATCCTTGGGATTTCAGGGAAGGAGGTGGTTGGTTTCTGCCCCAGCCTTGGGGACAGGCAGGAGCATTCCAGAGGTGATGGATCCATGGAATGAGGGCTGAGGGGACACTGGGACAGGCAGGAGCATTCCAGAGGTGATGGATCCATGGGAAGAGGGCTGAGGGGACACTGGGACAGGCGGGAGCATTCCAGGGGGGGTGGGACGATGGGCGGTGGGCGGCGGNAGGGGTGATGGATCCATGGAATGAGGGCTGAGGGGACACTGGGACAGGCGGGAGCATCCCGGGGGGGGCAGCAGGAGCTGCTCTGAGCGCTCAGAGCATGTCCCTGGCTGCTCCTTCCCTCCCCACGCTCCCATTCCCAGCGTTTGCTGTAAATAGGGAATATTTATATAAATTTATTGCAGAGATTTCTAAACCCGCCCGAATCCTGTTTCTCCCAGAGCTTTTGGCTTTGCTGGGAACTCCTGGAGCAGGAGGTTTTCACCTTCCAGTGGGCTCCGGCGTCGGTACAAATCAATCCAATCCCAACCCCAGTCCCAGGTGCTGGGAATTCCGGAGGTCCCAGGGCTGGGAACAGAGCGACTCCTTCCCTTTATTTTATCCCGGTTCCATTTCTCCAGGCGGGAGGGGCCGTTCCAGGCTGGAGCCAGCCCAGGCTGTCCCTGGCGCTCTCGGAGGAGGTTCTGGATTTTCCCTTTCCTTGTTTTTGTCTTTGCCTTCCACGTCCGACCTGGATGCGGTGGCAGTTGAGGGGAATTTGGGTGGAAATGTCGAGTTTTCCAGACATTTTCTGTGATGTGACATTTTCCAAACCTTTCCTTTACCATGCCTCAAGTCCCGGGATCCGTGGGGGTGATCCCTGCTGGCACATGCCGATCCCCAGGGGCTCCTGGTGGTTTTCCTGCAGGGTGAATTCACTCCAGCAAATCCCTCCCTCCGTGGGCTCCGCTTCCCGCCCGGCCTCTCCCCTCCATCTGCACTCGGAATATTCCATGTTTGCTGTTGAGTTGGAGCCTCTGGAGTCGCTTTTCCAGGGCTTTTCCGTCCCTTCCAGGGGCTGGTTGGGAGCATTTGGCTCTGACTGTTAGCACAATCCATGGATTCATCCCCCAGGAAATCCCGGCGCCGCCTCCGGCCCAAGGACCCCGAATTCCGGTTTGGTCTAAAATGACCCAGGCCAGGCTGTTTGTTGGGAATAATTCCGGATCTCCGGGAGAGCCGGAGGCTCAGGGACCACAGCGGTGCCCGGAGCTGGCAGGGCCATCCCGGCGTGTCCTGAGGGAGCGGATTCCATCTGGGATGTGTGGCCATCCCAGTGGGATCCGTGGCCATCCCAGGGGCTCTGTGCCCATCCCAGGGGCTCCGTGCCCATCCCAGGCCATGCCTGGCTCCTGGCCTTGGCTCATCTTGGGAAAAGGCCTCGGGAACGGCACCTCTGCCGTCCCCACGTCCCAGCCGAGGCAGAGCTGATTCCAGGCTGTGGGACGGGAGCGGAGCCTTCCCTGAGCACCGGAGAGCCCATAAATCCACCAGCCCGGGCGGTGGAGGCGCTGCCGCCGTGGGGATGGGGATTCATGGATTCGGGAATGTTGCAGTGGGGGGTCCTCAGCCTGAGCCTGGATTTTCAGCGTCGCTCTGCTCCTGCTCTTCCCGCTCTTCCAAAATCCCACCGTGGTGTCCCGAGCTGAGTCTCCCTGAAAATCTGCGCTGGCACGGGGAACATCCCGGCGATTCCCGCGGGATGGGGGTGTCCCGGCGGGAGGAGCGAGCGGGGGGGACTCGATGCCTTCATCCACAACCACCGGCCCCGCAAAGCAATAAAACCACGGAGGGGCCGCGGGGAGATCCCGGGATCCGCTCCCGGCCCGGCGCGGGCAGAGTGCGATGCCAGGGGAGCCTTCTCACGATGCCAACTGCCCTTAAATGTGGGATCCGGGTCTTTGTAAGCAATGTCTGTGTATTATGTGTAAATATGAGGGACAAATTTGAAATTACTGCCTTTTCCCTGTTTATTTTTCTGAGTAATTCCAGATGTACTTTAGTCTCTCTACTGTCAAAACTTTTATATTGTAAATCTGATGCTGGTGGCTTTTTTGGTTATTTTGGTTTTTGGTTTTTTTTTT
>VWZW01007331.1:315308-395005 GCA_013397115.1 Edolisoma coerulescens | reverse complement strand
GCGGGCTGGGTCACCGCCACAATGTACTGCTTAAATTTCTACATTCTGCAGAAATGCTGAATTTAATAAGTGAAGTTGAAACTGAAGTTAGTAATTAAAGGTAATAACTCTGGAACTGAGCTACAATATTGCTTTTTTTTTTTTAAGTAAGCCCTATATAATTTAAAAACAAGGGAGAATAGATATTTGGAGTACCTACTCTGATCATCTGCCCTGAAGCCAGCAAATATGTATTCTCTGACAGATGCTTACCTAACACAATGTGAAGACAGGACTTGGAAACTTTTGGGCTTATTTCTATACATACTGTTTTTATATATATATTTTTATATCTCTGTGTGTGTGTTTCAATAATAATGACCCCTGAATTTAAAGGAGGAATACAGTGCCACTTGGGAATTTGCTCTGAAAAGTCAAATTAACTTTTTTTACGAAGGTCCATGAAATGATGGTGTTGTCTGGTAGGACATAAAAACATAAGAGCAATACTGGATCCAGCTAAAGGTCCACCAAGACCTTTGTTCTGTCCTTACTGAGGGTCAATTAAAAGTGTAGGAAGAGAAGTATGGGCAAGCGTAAATGATGTTTCTGTTGAGTACTCTCTCAGTTTCCAATTGTTTTTGTCTCAGAGATTTCCTGAGTTGACTGTAGTTTCTGTGTATTCATGAGCCCCAGCAGCCTACTCTTCAGTGAATGTGACCAGTTTCCCCTTAAGCTGACGCAGGCTTTTTACATACTTGTCATCTGAATGAAAAGGGGATACAAAGCTGCAATATGCATTGTGTTAAAACTGTCCACTTTTAAAAGACTTACTACCTGAAGACTGCAAGGTTCTCAAAATTTATAACTACTTCAATCAGCTGAGGTATTGACAGGGGCAATTCTGTAGTAAAATGAAAAATAAGCAGTTGTGCAAGGTTTTGACAGCTACTGTTCATTTAACATTTTCAGTTTTAAAAGTGCACATTCTTTCAAAATCTGTTCACACAAGATATGGATAAGCTTTCTTCATACTGTGCTTAGTAAAAATCAAGAAAATATGAGAAAAATAAAGTATTTTTTCTTCTAAAAATCCAGTTTTGTCGTACTTGTCACATAGAACTTTAGTGTTTTGGAATTCTTATATATGCAGTGGGTTCTCCCTTTTGAATATCCAGAAATCTAGGTAATAAGGGAAGAACTGGTCTTCTGAAAGGTTTTAAATTTCTTCAAGGTTACAAATATATTAATCTCCTAATGCCTTCTGTTTGTATAGCACCAGATCATGAAGGCTACCTAGAGCTGATTTAAAATTCCTTGCAATAAATATATAATTAAAGCACAATATATGTGCTCTGAATTAATTTTTGAGTACATCATCTAATCTTTAACAAGTGGATAAAAGAGGATAAATTATCTTTTTGTCTGGACATAGCATATTCTTTTTATTATAGAAACATTGTAGGGATATGGACCTCAATTGGTTGATATGTTGGTTGGTCTCTCTTGTACAAGTAAAAGCTGTAGATCTCACTTCCCCCCTTGACCCAGGCAGTCTCTTTTAAGCAGATTTGAGTAATTTTGCAGCTCTAATCCTGATCTTGGCTTCTTGGAATCTACCAGCATTACTATTTATTTTCTAAAAAGACTTTTCCCATGCTAGGTCAAAAAGAGCTAGAAAATTAAAAGGTAGGTCAATATTAGGCAATATTTCCAGAAGCTCTAGAAAAATCAAACTGAGAGAAAAATTCTCTGTACTGGTGATAGAAAATGATGAGAGCAAGATGGGAATGGTTTCCTGGTGCATAACATTAAGGTGTTGAGCTACTCTCCAAAGAAAAAGATGAACTTATGTTTTCTATGCTTCCTTCTCCTGAAGTATCCAACCTTGTTCTAAAAGGGAACTTGGACTGATAAAACTGAAAGAAAAAGAGCTTAAATGCAACAGAGCAGACCTCAGAAGAGTCACAAGGACACTGGTGGGTATCTTTTGAATGGGCAAATAAAAATACCTGTCTCTAACTTACCTTTTAGGATTATTGTTCTGTTTCATTCAATTTTTGATGTCATTTTGCTTCGATGTGTATTTTGAAATGTAATAGATTGATCAGATTGCTTTCTCCTTAGCTGAACATCAAAACGATTTACAGCTCTCAAGAGATTTCATATGATAACCTTTTTAATTTTCCAACAACATACGTAAAAACTGAATTGATGAAAGTGCGTTTCAGCATGAGTGGTATTCTACGTTCATTCTTTAATTGCTTTTTAATGGAGAACTTCACCAATTTTATCCGAAAGCACCATGCCATAATGGCTTAGTCTTCTCATGCAGGCTACACCATGTTTTAATTTAATCTTCCCGTTTTGAGAGAAAAGTCAGGATTCAACTGAGGAAAGAAGAGAACAGCTCATCAGTGTTAGAGTGGTCCCTAATAACAGATAACAGGCTCTGAAAGTTTTAAAATAAGGGAAACTCAGAGAATAGAGGGTGCCTAGATCACATTTAATGAGATAATTAGTTCGTCTGAGTTCTGCACAGGGAGCATTTTTAGGGATTTATACTAATTTCAGGGCAAGACAGTAACCAACTCTTGGAAAAGAAAGTTGAAATATCTTCTCTCCCTCACTTGCAATTTTGGAAAACACTGATTAAACTAGAAGCTTCTGAAAATCATGTGTTTTTGGGATTTTTTTGGTCTGGAATGGCAGCACAGATAAATAAGAAAAAAGAGTAAAGTACCTGTCCCTCACTGACACTTGCCTGCTTAGCTGCAGCAGATCACCTTAGGAGGACATTGTGCTGAGCTGCTCGCAGTAAGAGCTACGTGCATAACTTTGAGAAGCACTGTGACTCCTCATGTGCGATTTCCCTGACTGACCTCCATGGGTCATTGAAGCCTTGAACCCTCATCTGTGCACATCTTAAAGCCTAAATAGCAACTGATTATCCAGCCAGTCTGAGGGAGAACAGGACTGTTTTCCCACCCTTTCTAGACGAAAGTAAAGAGAAATGGAGACTTTTAATTCTTTTTGGCTCCTCATAAAATCCTTGTTGAGTTCAGTGGTCTTTGAATAAGGGAAACTGTTAACATATATTGACAGGACTTTGTTTCCCTGAAACACCTTAGAGACTGCTTAATCCATAAGAATGTTGAAATTGACTCCTCTTCTTCACTAAATAATATTGGAATGTTTCCCTGATTTAGTGTTAATACTAAATCCCAAAGTATCATGGGTTGTTTTTATTTTGAACTGCAGGAGAACACTTTGAAGTTTTATAGAAACACAGACTCAGCTCCAGAAATCATCAAATCAGCTTTCTCCTTGGCTGTTGGTTTGACCATTGCTAGGGGCTTCTAAGGTATTTACACCTCACAGTATGTTTCAAAATATTCTGACATTTTATATTTTTATATTTTATATTAACAAGGTTCTTAAATTTTGCCTTAGAACAAAATTAAAATCTCTGAGATTGGATAAAATTAAATTACTTGGGGTGCTTTTTTTTAAAAAAAACCAAACCAAAACAAAACCCAAAAAAACTTGCCCTCCAATATTAAGGAAAAAAAAATCTCAGGTATTATATACACATTTTTGATTAAAGACCTAATGCTAAATCACATTTATAAACAGAATTGATTTAAGACTAGCAATTAATCAAGAATCAATAATTAAATACTTCTGTCCTAGTAGATATTGCTGAATCACAGAATAACAGAATATGCTGAGTTAGAAAGGACCTGCAAGGATCATCGAATCCAACTCCTGGCCCGGCACAGGACGCCCCAAGGGTCACACCATGTGCCCAAGAGTGTTTTTCAAATGCTTCTTGAACTTGCTGTGACCACTTCCCTGGGGACCCTGCTCCAGTGAAGAACCTTTTTTTGCTAATATCCAACCTAAACCTCCCCTGAAACAGCTTCAGGCCATTCCCTTGGGTCCTGTCACTGGTCATCACAGAGAAAAGATCAGTGTCTGTCTCTGGAGGATGATCCTGTTTTTGTATATGAGTCATTATTATGTGTCCAACATGAAAGAGCATGTCTAGTACATGATGAGGTATTTCAGTATTTCAGTATTTTGACATACTTGCCTACCATATTACAGAGCAATAATCAGGGCTGCAATTTTCCAGTGCCTCTAAGAGAAGTCATGTCATTGACCTCAACCCAAAGTCTCTGTTACATGAGGGAGGGTGTCACATATGTTTGAGTACATACTTTGTGTGTACATTTTTATTTCTTTGTTGTTTTGTGGTTTTAGGCAGGTGTGTGTGTGTATGTTTGTGTTTTGCTTTGGTTTTCTTAAAAGGATCCATTTCAAGAAATACTTTCTACTTTTGAAGTCTTAATGAGAAGGTGTTTCAGAGAGATAACTAGGATTTGGGTAGTGGTGACATCAGTCTTGCATCTTGTAGTTAATTTATGGACAGGGAGTACTAGCTTGAAGGCTCCAGAAACAGACCAGTATTATGCCAAAAATGAAACCTTCAATAATGAGCACCAAACTGAAAATCCAGTTCCAGAGAGGGAGACCAGGACCAAAGTGTATACTGGGCTTATTTAGGAACTTAAAAGCACATTGATGCAGGATGTATTTCTAAGAAATAGAAACTTTGTCTGTTACAGAAGGGTTAATAAATTTCAGTACTTTTTTGTTAGTTACAGTAGATGATAACGTTCCACACATGCAGCTATGGCAGAAGCTTTGAAGTCACAGCAGAGCATCAGGGTTTCCTAGGATCAAACAGCATAGTGAATCATGCGGTGGTGGTGGGAGTTCAAGTTATCACAGTGGTGGCTCAAGTAATACTGACAGGAGTGACAGCTGTGCCGAGAAGCTCTTCAAAATCATTCCATCCCCACCCTCCACTAAAAAATTATGTCAGGATGCTCCAGCCAAGCTACTTACAACTGCTTGCTTTTTAACTGTAGCTAGCAGAGCGCCTGAAACAGAGCACCCTGTGTCCCCTCACATCTGTCAGTGTTAGTTATAAAGCAGTATTTTTTGCATACACGGACTTTAGTGCTCAGTATCCATTAAGGCAGTCTGCAAGTCTCTTGGCAATTGGAATTTTTCTGACCTGCTAAATCATGACTCTTCTTCATGTAAACACTTGTTTGGAAGGAAAGTTTCTTAAACATGATCTAGTTCTCATCATTAACTTCAAACCACACTGAACAAACTGTTTCCCTGCTGCTTGATGGAATGCAGAACTAAAACTAGAGTGTAAACAAACCCACTGACAGACGGTGTCAGTTCAGCTCAGCCTTTACTAGGTATGTGGGTATGAGTCAGTGGAAGGAAACATCCTACCATTCCTGCCTCCCCTTTTTCTAGGCAGGATGAAGATTCCGGATCTAATACGTTCTTTCACAACAACATTTCAAAGTATTGGGTTTTGTTTTGCCCTTTTTTCCTTATCATCTTTTATAGTCTGAAGCATGTAGACTAGCATTTCTCTAAAAAAACCACAGATTTTATGGTTAAGATTCCAGTAGATCAGAAAAAGTTACACTTTAAGTATCGTACAGGAATGCCTTTCAGGTGATTCTCTCTTTAGATCAGTAAGTGCTATGGAACTAGGTTCTTTAAATATTGAGAAAATTCAGAGCTAGGTACTATGGAGAGTATATCAAATTCAGATATCTAACAGAAGATCTCAAACACAATCGCATTTCCAAAGGTGAGTCAAAATAATTTCCAATTATATCAGCAGAATTTAAAGGTTTTTGATAACACCTAGCTTATATGCAGTAAGAACAAAGTTTATGTCCTGGAAAGACAGTAAGACGATGATAGACCAGTCTTATCGTTCCAATTAACAATCAGTTCCAGCATTCTCTGCCACTATGCACTACTTCACATGACAAGATTAAGAGTACTGGGCAACATACATTCATGATCTCCTCACTACTGAAAACAGTCTGGCAGGTCTATCTATATGTTTTGTTTTGGCACAAGCCTGCTCTGTGTTTCTCTTTTACTATTACTTTCCTCCCCTCTTTTTGTTTTTACAAAATCTGTTAGCCCTTTTTTCAAGTCATTTGGTGTATGATAGCTTTACTGAGCTATCAAAAGCTGCTTCTATCTGCTATAGCAGATGCTTAGAGCTATAGTGTGAAATCAAAGGAAATAAACTCTGTTGACATCATTTGTAGATTATACCCTCTGCATCATAGTAAGTTTCAAAGGTTTTCTTTGTAAAACTCCAAAAGAAATTTCTTTAATTCAGCAGTTACCTAAAAATCCTCATATTAGAAAAAAAAAACCAACCCTGGAGCAGCTGAAATTAGGTGCAAATTAGTATGATATTCAAAGTAGATTCTCAGATGGTGTAACATGTCATAACTTCCTAGTGTAATTATGGCAGCTTATGTTAGATAAGAATCTGTTCCCTAATGATTTTACCAAGGTACATAATATTAAGAGCAAAAGAATGCATTCACTTCTGCTACTAAAAGTAGTCATACTTCATTACTTGTAAATGAGCTTGATGTTGTCAGCTTTGTCATTTTATTTGAAAATAAGTTTGATCCATATTTTAAAAAAAAAAGTATTATGATTGATTTCTTCATTTTAGGTATTTGAATTTGATGTATTGTCTATTCTACAATGCACTGAATCCCTTTGCTACTTAAAAATCTCAGATTCACTGTGCTTACTGACTGTTCTAAAGAGGGAAGTTAATGAAACAAACACACTAATCTTAGTTAGGAGATAAGGTGGTGTGATCAGTGACATAATAACTAGAAAAATTTTGATTACCTTGGAGGAGAAAATAAAAAGCTATTAATTTTTTAATTTCATTTTGTCCAGAAATAAGGAAATGTAGGAAAAGAGAATTTTTGAGGAGGAAGTCTCACAGTCTGACCTGCAATGAGAAGACTTGTGAATTGCTAAAAGAAGAACTCAGATAAATCAGATCATGAATTTCTGAATCAAATCCAGTTAGAAGACAGTACCTTTCATAAAATCATAAAATTCTATCTCATTTGACCTAGAAATAGGATGCTGCAGAGAAAAGAAATCCTTGAGTAGGCAGTTTCAGAATCAACTGTGCTTCTATGAGACTAACTCAAACTGCAATAAAAAATATCTTCTTATAAATCAGAAAATGAAGTGGAAGGTCTCATATTTTCACAAACCTGTTTCCACTTTAAAAGGAAATAAAATATAATTTCTGATTGTTTATCCCTAATAGATTTTTGCTGCAAATGGTATCAAATACTTATTTTCTTGCCCTAGTCTTATTGTTCCTCTTTGTGCTTCTTATTTCCTGGACTTTGGCATATCCAGATCAAGACACAGGTCTCTTGTAAACATGCTGAATTGTTTATAACTTCAGGAGAAGCTTTGCCTAGAGATAGGGGAAGAATCTAGGATGCCTGTGTCACAGGAGGGCATTCCTATAAAAAAAGTATCCTTCTTTTCTGGTGAGGTGGTAACGCAGATAGCCCACAGCTTCTAAGTACTGTAAGCAGAATTGAATTTTATCACCCCAAGGATAATGACAAAATTAATTCAGTCTTGTAGAAGAGCCAGAAGTATTCCTTCAGGTATCATTTCTCTTCCTGGCTCAGAACACTGAAACTGAACACATTCCTAATTCTGATAATGGATAGTTACAGCCTGGTTTCCTGCACATCCTTACTAGTCCACTCTCTCTGACTCCCATCAATGTTGTGTATGTCACTTTCAGAAAAAAAAACCACCAGCATTATTGGAAAAAAAAAGGATGGTGAGGCAAAAACAATCTTTGTCCCTTCCCTTCCCACACACAGTCACGTAGTGTTACAACTATCTTTTTGAGGGAGGACTGTAGCCACCCTTCATCCCTGCAGCCATCTGGGCTAAAATGCTGGCTTTGGGCTCCGTGACAAAGAGCCACAAACAGAGGCTGTGGAGCACAAGTCACATGCTACTGAAGGTAGGTATTTCACTTTTATTTGATTAATAGCTTCCTATCCAGAGTAACCTTCACTGAGTTATGGCACTTGACTACAGCAAGTATAGATACAAAAATTTTTGAACTCTCTTCATTTTTCATGAGGTAAACTGTATGAATATAGTTATAAAGCTGTGAAATTACTCAGCCATAAAAACATTTCTGTAAGAAAATTGCACACAAATGCAGGAGTTTTCTTTCCCTAGAAGTTCACAAACATGATATAAGTAATTCATTCTTATAATTAATGAAAAAATAGTGAATATTCACTGAGAAGCCAGGATACATCATGATAGTTGATGTGGCAGTTGTGCTGTTGAGAGTCTTAATAATCCTCCAAGGGGAGGAAAATGGGTGGAGATTAAAAGCTATTTCATTCTGTTAATGCTTTTTTGTGCTGTAAATTTCTACCACATCTTTTGCCAGAAATTGATTTTGTCATATGAAAATATGCCTCTTTTGATCATTGATTCAAATAATTTGGTGTACTTTACTTCACTAAGTTAATGTTCAGAAAAATTAGGAATCACTTTTAAACTGACTTCAGCAGCTTTTCCATGCAGCACAACAAAAAAATGAAGGCATCAGTATCAGTGCTGAGGTAAACCAACCATATTAATATGAGGTAAAAGTGATGCAGCTACTGTTTACTAAACACTTAAAGGACACTTCAAGCCTAGTTTGGAATACTACTTTTTCTGAGGAGCTAGTAACAGTGTTCACAGCACTAAATAACTAATTCTTAGTTTGATGAATTATCTCATTAGGAATGACCATTCTGTTTTGTAGTTCCTTGCCTCCTTATTTTACTGCTTCCCTAGATAAGTCACCTTGGCTAATGTTTTCCAAAGGCTTCTTACCTTCTGAACTGAGTTTTGGGATTCAGTAACATTTAAATGACTGACAACTCAGACAGGGTATGATTTTTAGCATGATGCATTGCACTGCAGTGCAAATTTAAGTCGATCAGGTCATACCACCTGCATAATACCTTCCAGAACACAGGAGAAAGTATCTAGACTTTGTCTTTATCCTACTGTTTCCAAATGCCTATCACCTGACAAAAGGTGCGTCTGATACATTCATACCACTTGTTTTCAACTGTGAGGGAGAGAAGAAATCTTATGAGAGTTGGGTCACAGTAAGTTATAAGAAGTCTGTGACTTCAAAAGTCGTATTATAAATGTTCAGAGGCTTTTCTCTGGAATTTTGACATAGATCTGTTTCTCGTTAAGTTCAGGTGATTTTTCATGCCAACAGCATTCAGTGATATACTTTGCCATTTGGGGAAAATTTTCAATCTGATTGTTAAGAGGCCTAATTGTTTTCAAATAGCCTATCCTACCTATGATTTACTCTGGACTGAAGGTACTTGGCCTGCCCATCTTCTCTTTGAGTCCACCTTCTTTGAGGCAACTTTTTCACTCTTGGTGTAAGCTTTCATTTTATAATGACTATAAATTTATTTCAATTTAAATACTTCTGAAGTATCTACACAAAATTAAGAAAATGGTTTTGTAATATTCAATAATTTTTATTTCCTATTTTAAAACTTCTCAGTGTTTGGGAGAAAAAATATCCATGTCTGGACTTTTGAGTTCAGCATGTCTTTAATCCCAAAACTCAGACTGTCAGTAAGAAAAATACCAGATGATGTTTAAGGAGAAACACAAGAACTTTGACTACAAGATCAAATAAAACATCAAATAGAATGATGCTCTCGTGTAACAGAGTTTAGTCATATTTTTTCACATCTCCACAAACAACTGTGGGATAAAGACAGAGTAAAGCCACGACATCGACTTCATTCAAATATGGTCGGGAATAATGTGACATTTTAGCTAGCCAGTCTTGCAAGAGATTGTCTTCAGGGTGGTAACAAACATAGTAATGTACTTTACTGTCAGTCAGGCTTCTAACGTCTTTTGACTTCTTTATGGCATATGACAGGAAGCTAAGCATTATTTGTGTGACTGCTGAGCAGCTTAAATTAATATTAGTATGAAAAGATACAGGGACAAGCCAAATGAATGCAAGCTCTCCTTTTCCTTAGCTCAGGTACTTAGCTACAAGCTATGTTAGCTTCACTCCTTCACAAGCCTCAATTGGGAACAATGTAACAGGAGATGGTTTCCTACACTCCAGTGCTAGGTTTAGATTTTGTACTTTTATTCATTTAATATGAACTAAATTGCTCTTGGGGAAAAATGAATTGAACTTAGGAGGAAGAAAATGGGTTTACTATTCAAATAGGTTGTATTCTCTTCAAAATAATATAATTTTGCTGGCATTCTCCACTTTGTCAGAACAGCAAGGTTTGTGAAGTTATGTCTGTTTTAGAACAACATCTCTAAGCTTTGTCAGGGACTCAGTCACTAAAACACAAATCTAAAAAAACAAGAAAAAAAGTTGATGTGTTCCAGCTTAAATGACATTTTTTCATTCTGAAAGCACATTTTAAAAATTTTCATTCTTTCCAGCATGGAGTAAAAACTTTTAGGAGCCTCACTGTTTCATTTTGGAGCAGGATTTGAGTCCCTTTGGTCAATCTCTAAACTGCTGTTTAGGCTTGCAAACCTCCCAGATAGTTTGAGATGTGCAAAGTTCTTCAGGGTCTCCCATTATGTACCTGTGGCCAATGAAAAATTGACAGTGGAGTTTCACAGGATATCGTGAAAGAAATCACCCAGAAGCTAAGCACAGAAAGTGAAGAAGAAAGCTTGAATATATCATTGTACTGTAGGTCTTTCAGCCTCAAGTGCATTTGCTTAACAGTTCTGCTGGAGTTTCAAGTTTGAAGAAAAGCAGTAAAAAGCTTACCAATTGTGAAACTGAAAAATCAATGAAGTGTGAACTTATTTCATTCCCTTTTGAGATTAATTTCATACGCCTATCTTTTGGTGTGCTGAGCCACAACAGCCTTTGGGTCTCATTGATTTTGGGATTATTTTGTCAAAAGTTTTGCATCATTACAAAAAGACACAAGGTGTGGGTAGCTGGACAATATATTAAAAATTTGGCCTCAGAATTCCCAGGACTTTTTCAAAAATATTAGGCCTAGGAGATAATGAAAACAATAGAGAGGAATAATATCTGTGAGTGTTTAAGTAAAAGATACAGTTAAGCTCCCAGCTGCCTCTCTGATCTCACAAGCAAAATGCAGGAAGCCCAGCTCTTGATAAAGTGGAATGTGTGATTACTTTGTAATAAGCCATATTTGATATCCTCTTCTCCACCTTTTCATGCTTTTCTCTTTTTTTTTTTTTTTTTTAAGCTAGTGTAGGAGTTATACTGTTTAAATTGTGTACCGTGTGCCTGCCATTGCCCGAAAATTTATGTAGCTGTTGCTATGGCTGCAGCTTCATCCACTGCATATTCTCAGTTCTCTACGGCTAAAATGCTCTGTGGAGTACAAATTTCCACTGCAGTGGTGCAAAAGAAACAGCATAAAATATTCTGCTCTTTGATCCAACTTATATTTCCATGTGTAGAATGTCATATATATTTGGAAAACCTGAGCTCTGTCAGTGACCAAAAAGCCATTTCCTTTTCTGCTAGTGCTAGAGTAATTTGCTACTGTCTCTTTTCTCTCTGGTAGTTGCAGAGGGAAATACGCACACATGAGTTTATAGAGCCCAACCTGTTTCAGCAGTCTTGGTATGGGTTTGTTTCCTTTTCATTTGGTTTATAGGGCCCTCTGTTTTTCACAGTTAAGCACAATTGTTGAAACTTTTCTTTCACTACTGCTAAGAGGTAAGTGCCAGGATTTAGCATGTATAACATTGTCTGAGGCATTTGTTCAGCTGTCTGTTGAATCCCCTGAAACTAATGCTCAGTCTCTATTAAAGTCTCAGTCCCTGGAAAGCAGAGCCCATTCTGTCCTATAATTAATCTTGCAGGTACTGCCTTGACATTATTGGTTCACCAGCAGAGCAGAACTGCCCCAGCCATCAATAATAATTCAGCACATTAGGACAAGGCCTATGTACACAGCCCACAGATGTAGCTGAGTTGTGTGCAGGCTCCAGCACTCCTTGCTGACGGCAAAAAGAAGGAAAAAAATCTCTGCAGTCAAAAGTGTTTTGGTCGCTGGATAATTTTGCAATACAAAGGTCGTGGTGTTACTCATGCTTTGGCTTTAGGTTTTTTCTTCAGATGTTGGCACTGTTTGGCACAATGCTTGTGATTGTCTGTTTACTGAATCTTTATACTAAAGCTGTTACAAATTGGTTTTCACAGATGGTGGGAGCTTCTCAGATCAGGAGAGGCAGGGAATTTATTACTCAATATTTCTGTATTACTGATTGGGACGTGAGAAGCATAAGCAATCTGTTCTACTGCAGGGTTTGAGCTCTCCCTCCTCCTTCCCCCACCCCAAAAATTATGGCTAGCTGGAGAAGGGGTTTTTTTTCTCATTTTGTGTAGATAGCAGCTGTGCAATTTCAAGCAGAATGTTTGCTTTGATCTTCCTTTCTTTAATTGAAATCCACAATTATGAGATTTGTTTCTTTTATGTTTGCTAGTTTATTGGTTTAATCTACAAAATGTGCTGTCTTGCTGTCTTACACAGTTAAAGGCAACAACACAGTTGGGATTTAAATGGCAAACTTGGAGGGGGGTTGTAGTCTCTCAGGTATTGGGGGGATAAAACTTCTTTCATCTGATTTCAGATCATTATACATACAGGGTAGCAACAAGAACCCAAACAATATGTCAACTAATTGTAAAGAATATCCCTAGGTAGCCACTTTATGCAAACTAACCACATGAAAGGAAATTTTAATATGGAGGCAAAAAAATCCTGCTCTGATAGCTTATTTGGGGATTTCCTCTATTTGGAAGCCTTTGTTTTCATTATAGAATTCTTTCTTGGCCTCTCCAGTACGAAATCCTACCTACCTGAGTTTAGCAAAACATTTTGGAACAGTCAGGGTATTTGCAGTTTGACGGAGGCATTGCCAAACTGTCAGATTCAGAAGATAAGGCAGAGTAAGCACCTACAAACCAAATGAACTGAGAGAACAGCTGGAAACAAATTCACAAAGGATTTTGCTTTGTTAGGTATATTGGGGTGAAAGAACATCAATATTTGGTCCACCTATGGATTTTTTAATTGTTTTTCAGGTTGAAAATGTCAGAAAACTCATAAAAAAACTTCAGGAAGATAAAAATCCTTTCGCTTAGTGTCTTTCCCAAGAACTATTTCCTGTCAATAGCTATGGCCAGAAAAAGAATTAGTAAGTAAATTTTGAGAAATACTTTGTGGTTTTTTGTAATAACTTCCTTCTCTTGTAATATAGATGCCTCAGAATGAGATGGTCCTAGTTCTGTGATTACCGTATAGCACGGACTGCATATCAGATTATCCATCAGTATTCTACACTGTTTCTCCAATTAAGGGAAAAAAAAAAAAAAAGACTTCTGTGAAATCAAGTTCAGTTGTATGTCTTTTGCTAGATTGCTAAAAATTGTTGAGAATTTGTTCTCAAACATATGAAGAAAACAAAATAAAGCCATTAATGAAACTGTATTGCAAGTCACAGATCCATTCTGGAGTGTTCCTAGTTTATATCAGCTAATAATAATCATAATTGTGATAATATCAAATGGAAAATCTTATATAATTAAGGTTGAGCAGAGCAACATGAAGCATGGACCAGACTGATACCCTGTCCTAAGGCTGAGTATGGTCCTCATTGGATTCAATGAAAAAGGACTCGTAGCAACTTTAGATCAATTTACAATAAAACACAAAGACAGAAATCTGTCAAGACAGAAGGCTAAGTCCTAAGAACATAGCCACTCTACTGGCTTGCAGTTCTAATGTGTGGGATTGCCAAAATAGGTTCTCTTTCAGATATAAAAAGCCCACAATGCCTTACAAGAATCACCAATAATAATGAAGACCTGCCTCCTCTTGCTGGGATAAATAAATAAATAAATGAATAATGCCGTGTAGGTTTGTTTGCAGTGGTGATGATGGTTTGGAGGGTGAGAGCAATGTGATCGTTCATCACCCTGTAGCCCCACACCGCAGTATTACCATTGCTGAGAGCAGCCTACAGGCTTTGCATCGAGTTTGCAAGGCCTCAGCTCTGAGGTGTACTATCTCTGAACTTGTGTTCACCTGCCTGTTGCTTTCAGTAGGTCTGCTTTATCTGTAACAAGCATTTTTATTCTGTTCTTTTCCTTATCTTGTCATGGTACAGCCATGGTTTCATAACAGAGAGTAGTAACAAGTAGCTCGAGAAATAAAAGGCTTGTTAGTTTAATGGCTGTTGTAGTTCTGTGCACAGAGGGCAAACTCTAACATATGTGACACTGAGAAGAATAAGATGATAGGACTCCTAAGGACTAAAGAAGAATCAGGAATGACACAATGCCTGCCCTCTCAGGTCTGACCGCAAAGAATTCTTGTCACAGGTCTCTGTCTCTGATCTCTTGCAGATCTCTGTGTTACAGACATTTTCTGCCACACTGGGCACATGACGGACACAAAAAGTGTTGGGAAAAAATACTATTTCTGTATCCCTCTTATATTTTATCATAAGTTTGTCATATTCCTGTCATTGTTAGAACCATTTTTCATTAGAAGCACAGTTATGTCATCTTGAGACCTTTATGTAGAAATCATATTTATCCACTCTAAATTCATGAATACCATGAGTATAAGAAATAGAATATATTTTTTACTATAAAATACTTTCATTTCAATGTTTGTAATAAAAAGTAAAAAACTTCTCAGTATTAAACTTCAGCTATCAAAGTAACTCAACCTGACAGGTTTGAGGGTATCAAATCAGAAGTCCAACCTCAGTGTCAGAAAAGAAACTAACATTAGATCACTTAGTTGCTTGATATGAATCACACAACTTGGCACACAAATCCGTAGAGCTAAGCAATCGCAATTTAGATTTGCTGGGTTAAAGGTTTGATCTAGCTACTACAAAATGAAAGTCAATTAAATAGCCGGACAGACATCCAAAGATTGTTAGAATTCAGTGTTAGACATAATATATATGTATTAAATTTTGGCAATTATTCATAGAATCATAGAATAATTTAATTTTGCAAAGACCTCTCAGATCACCTAGTCCAACTGTTAACCCAGGACTGCCATACCCCCCACTAAACAAAGTCCCTAATTGCTCCGTCTACAAGTCTTTTAAACACCTCCAGGGACACTGATTCAACCAATTCTCTGGGCAGTCTGTTCCAACGCTTGGCAGTTCTTTTGATGAAGTTTTTTTTGTAATATCTAACCTAAGCTGCCCCTGTCACATCTTGAGACCATTTCCTCTCTTCCTATCACTTGCTGCTTGGGAGAAGAGTCTGGTCCCTACCTCACTAGTGGCTTTGAAAAGAAACATGAAACTCTAATGAAAGCTTAGAAGTAAGTGAGTATTTATCTTCTTAACTTGAGGTGAGTTCAACTTCATTTGGAGATTGTTGCTATCACTTTCTCATTTCACAATATTGTCAGCCTAACCCTTGCACAGTGGCATTGTATCAGCATCACAAATTTCAACAACTGTAAATCTCATTAGACGAGATTAAAAATACAGAGAACAAATTTCCCTAAAATTGGTGACAGAAAAAACTAAATAGGAACATTTACTCCAGCACTTCTTCTGCTCTACTAGTTTGGATGATGGAGTTCATATTCTACTGAGATAACTTACTATGTAAACGATAATGCTAAACTTATAGAATTGAAGAAAAGGGTGGAAAAACAGACTCCTGGAAAAAATGTAATTGTGTTATTCTACAAAGTTTTTTGTTTGACCGTGGAGAAATTTTACACATAGAGCAATGCAAAAGATACCTGGATCTAGAGGATGTTAATATGTCCTGGCATCTATCTCTTTTTGGTATCAAAACCACAGATAGTTTCACAGTGAGAATATAATCACAAATACTCAGAGCAGACTTCCATGAATATTGCAGGGAAAAGTAATTTACGCCTATCTTAACCAAATTGAAAGAGAAATTTTTGTCTCCATCTCTTTGTCTTCCTTTTTTTATAATTTTCTTTTTCTGTTCTCCACAGTACATTGAGATTCAGTGAAGAAATGTCTGTGGAATAAAAATATACATTTTACCTTCTGCAAAGAAAATACTCAAACAGGTCAGTCTTGGATGAATCCAAAATGTACAGTCTCAGAAGGTTTTACTCTTCCAATAACTTCCTTCAAATAAATGGCCAAAATTGCAGTTTGGATATGTCAGTGGTGCAAAAAGAAGTAAAACTGAAATCCCTGCATGTTTTACCACTAACTTAATCTCAGTTTCTATAGCTATAAGCATAGACAGGCCTTATATATTGAGTATCAAAAAAATCTGATATTTTAAAAAAAATCATTTCTACAGCCAGCCAGCAGTAGTTCGGATCTCAGGCATGCTTGTAAACTTTCTACTGAAGCTTATGAGTCTGTAGTTTCACTGAACAAACTTATCTTTATTAAATGATATCTTGGCTGCTTAAATGAATCTCCCTGCAATAATACTATATCTCTGCATTTATGGTGTAATACTTCACATGCAGGTTCATGGTCAAGAAGGTATTGAAAACTAACATATGATGGAAGAATATTAAGTGGAAATAAAGAATTTTTAAGAAGGGAAGTAATTTGGTAATATACATTGGACGCAGCTATCTGGTGAAACAGAAACCAAACCAAGCTTGCAAGTGTAAGTGAATTATTAGAGATCACCAACTTTGTCTGTTATTGAAGACAAGAGAAAGTAAAAAGCAAAACAAGGATGTGAATAAATTTGAGTACAAAAAAGTAGGGAAACTTTAGGTTTTAAAATTCTCCTTGTCATCTATAGAAAAAGAGGCAGCGGAATTGATCAGTAAACATAAATATAGATTTTAAAGCTATCATTCAAGTGTATATAAAAAAAATAAATTTAGCACTCTAGAAGGAAAATTGTAAAAAGAAGCAAAGTACTATGGTGATTTTTTTTGCTACTTTTATAATAATGAAAGTGTTACAAGTTTAATTTTTACCCCCAGTTTTAGGTTCAAAATTTAATTTTTCTATGTATAATATTTTCACACATCCTTCTCTCTCTTTCTTTCTTTCTTTCTTTCTGCCAAGTTAAACAGGACAAGACAGCTAGGAAGAAAATGAAAGAAAAATTACAAGAAAGAAAACAAAAATTATGAAACACAAAGAAAGGTTTTAGAATTTATTTTTATGTCAATGCAGATATTTTGAAATCTCTCCTCTGAGTACAGAAGAAGGAATATATCATTATCAACCTTTGTTCTTACCACTTTTTGATGGTGATCTAGAAATGCTCTGGCAAGAGTATAACAGGATGTATCTCGGGAGTGTTTCTGGTTTTTCTGATTTGCGTGTCTCTGGTAGGTGCATCAGATACATGTAGTTCAGTGTAAATACATTATCTGTCATTTGGTGTGTTTTAATGATAGGTCACTTGATTGGGAAGAGAGTGAAGCACTAATATTTTATGTATATATAAATAAGTATTGCAAATTTTCTCATAGATTTCTGTCTGACAAAATATTTACATTCTTGTGAACTGATTTGCTCTCTCAGTCTTAATGGTCTGATGCAGACAGTAAACTCCTCGGGGTTTTCTTTCAAACTCTTCTATGTATTGCACTGTGCTAATGTTTTATGTTGGTATTCCAAGGGAATGAAGTTGCAACTGTGTCACTCCACCATACGTAATCTGGTGAGAGAGTGCTTGCTGCATTCTTTTCTGAGATGAATTACAGTGGTTCAGGTTAGCTGTCTCTTCAGTACACTAAACTGCAGTAAAAAATACTCTTTTTGAGTATGTTTACATTTATTAGGCCCCTACAGTTATGTCTTCCTGAAAATGATGCTCAAAATGTTGCATTCTGAATCAGTGAGAAAATGAATAGCTGATACTAAGAAGCACTCACTATATTATCACCCTCTGGGGCAGCATTTCCTGAAATGCTGCAATGCAGTTTTATGATATGAAGCAGGTAATGTATGCAAGTACTGAAGGTATATGTATCAAGTTCTAGCTCAATTGTAAATTAAATTCACTCTAATGGGTAAGGAAAGGAAATGTTTTGATTGCAAAATGTAACAATATCTGTGCATTTTTATTTTATATCATTAAAGACTGGACTTCAGGCCTAATTCTCAGACAGATTTTGACCAGATTAAAATAGTTTTTATGTTAGGTATGCCAGGGAAGGAATGAGTAATGTGCAACATTTTTAATCCCACAAAGTATCTTGAAATTTTTGAAAGTCACTTAACATGAGGGCAAATTTTATAGTTAATATGAGAGAAATATAAAATTATCCATGGTCGTTTGAACATTAATTATCCTTCAAAAATAGATCGATAAATCTCCTAACTCTACTGTGGATAATTCAGAAATCAGGGAGCAAAACAGATAAAAAGCAATATGTAAGACAGCGACAAACAGATTTGGGAAACCACTGTAAGGAATATACAAATTCATCTACTTTTACACTAAGAGAAATTATCACATACTGATATTCTTTAAATTATCTGTTACATTGTCAGACCTAGAAAGAAGAAATTTAACCAAGAGTTGGACTGCTTTTTCTAACTATATCACCTGGTCTACTGAAAATACAGCTTAACTTTACAGATGCCTCATCTCTTCTAAACACATTTGTACACCAGAGCATCTCCTTCATTACCAACTTGCTTACAGTGTTTATAGTGAACAATAAATATAACTCATTTTGGTAGCCAGAAGAATGTAAAACTCCAAAATATCCCCTTAGTATCAAAGAAGCAGGATGTCCAGTAGTGACATCTGATGGGAGAAGAAAACAATACTATGCTGGTGTCATTTAGAGTTGTTTTATGAACACCTGAATAGTGCATTTAGATAGGCAGGAATCAGAAAGGTCAGAAAAGCTTCCCAAATGGAATTCCTTTCCAATGATATTCCTGTAGATATTTGGGAATCGTAAAGAAAGGTGGGGGAGGTATCTCATGGGAGAGTGAAACAGCAATAAAATAGCCTGTCAGTCCGTGCAGTAAAACAATGCTTTTGAAATCAAAGATGAATATTGAGAATAAAAATGTCTCATTCTTGATGATTAGTTCCCTTTGTGCAAACATAATTTATAACTGACTTCACTGAGACGAGTATGTTTATTGGTTATTCATTGACATGGGGAGCATCCTAATCTCTCTCAAATGCAGCATCACAGGATTGTTTGAACATTCCTTATATTTTGGTGACTTTCAGCTCATCCTTCTTCCTTTGATCCCGTGGGTAGGGCTAAGAAATGTAAGATATGCCATTGTATTTGAAAACTGGCATATTCAGATGTAAGAGAACAAAAGCAAGGTAGCAAAACATAAGCAGCCAAACTATTGCTTGAAACCATCAAAGTGCTCATCCTCTCCAGACTTTTTATAAATACATAGTTCAAATCTCAGAGATCAGAAAGGGGAATAATTTGGCTTTGAAGTAGACAAAAAAGATGGTATTGGCCACCAAACAAAAGAAGGTTTTCAGATAGAGAGGAAGAGATATCTCAGGTAGAAATCAGCAGTTTGGTATAATTTTTTTGAATACAAAATATGCATCTTTGTGTATTAAAAAAATATAAATTGCAAAGTGTAGTATATGCATAGTTTATTTCAGGAAGAAACAAAGAGCATGAAGGACAACAAGTTAGAGTGACTCCTGAATTAGGATATTCAGAACCTCTGAGATCAGTAAAAGAAGTGAGAATCCGTGTCACACCAACAAAGACACTTCTTTTTTGACATAAAATTCCATCTTCTGCAATCATACCGACCATTTCTGTCACAAAGGAATTTTTGTTTTCATACTGCAGTTAGAGCAAAACAGAACAGGTCCTATCCATTGAGTACGTAAACAGAAAATATGAACAGACTATTTAACTTTATAATCTCCTTACTGGTAGAAGAAGAAGAGCAATCTCCATTAAAAAGGAACACCAAAAAGCAGAAAACTCAAAAGAATCTTTTAATTGAGACAATGTTTTCCCTTTTGTTATGATTAGAATCTGTCTTGCTCTGCTCTCTTACTATCCCTCAGTGTTATGACAATCATCTCATTAGTTTTTCATTTAAATATCAGTTTTTCCTATTCAAATTAAATGTCATTAAATGTAATTAATTTGAATGGTGACTGAGATCGATTGACAGGACAAGAACTTGCATAGCAGCTGGTGGTTGACCATTCTATTACCCTTCTCTCATGTTTCCTAACATTTATCCACAGCCCATACACACACAGAGAAAGAATTATCACAGAGAACATTTCCACTCGAAAAAATATCAAATTTTGAAGCCGCAAAGACATTATCTATCAGAAAATGTTATTACTTAAAGGTTTATGAGTTCATGGATTGACAATAACCTGTAAATCATACACCACAGACAGGAGTTCTTTTACCATATTAGAAAAATACCTAGGTATTCATTTATATACCTACGTGTATAAATATATAGCCATATATATCTGCCTATCTTTGTTTTAGCATATGTCCATATCCAGTGAAATTATCTGTAGAAGGTTGACAGGTGAATAAGCCTTATGGCTGAGGAGCTTGCACAGATGCCTGAAAATTCAATTCCTAGATTTTAACTTCCTAACTGCAAAATAGGCATAACAATGTTTAGAAATTTGAGAGGAAAAATACATTTTATGAACTTATCTATGTGAATAGATTTTATAGACTTATTTACTATGTCTTTAGAGAGCTAAATGCATATATAGACATCTCTTTTTAGTGGTAGTATCTTTTTAAACTCTTCAAATATCATTTAAAATTAAAATATTTTGCACCTGAATACAACTCAGTT
Organism: Edolisoma coerulescens; assembly: GCA_013397115.1. Classification (NCBI taxonomy): domain Eukaryota; kingdom Metazoa; phylum Chordata; class Aves; order Passeriformes; family Campephagidae; genus Edolisoma; species Edolisoma coerulescens. The sequence goes on along the minus strand of VWZW01007331.1, from coordinate 374,239 downwards.
CCCTAATCATGATAGACACAAGGTTTGCAGAACTAGAAATAAGTGACTTAAACTTTCTCCTACAGGTCAGGAACAGAAAAACATTTAAGCATTAAAGTATGTATTAAATCAACAGCTACCAAGTATTCAAGGAGACCTAGAATATCCATACAATGAAAGTGATTATTTGAAGGGCAAACTAGAAAACACTAACTGGAAAAACTTTCTTGTAGTGAAGAGAGCCAAATAAAAACTCTGCAGCAAAAATGTGATTGAGAAGAATGCATTTTCTTAGACTTGAGTGGGTAAGTATTTACATTCAGAAGAAAATCCAAAAGGCAGATACCACAACCACCATCATTCCTCTAGATTTTTTCAGAGACCACAACTGTCATCATTTCTCTAAATTATACACTGAAAAAAATATAAAATTGAGTTCTCATAGGAGAATTTTAACTCATCTCTCTTCCACCTCACAAAATAAAACTCCCTTCAAATAGTAAATATTCAGTGAGTTTTACAGACTTGATTGTATAGTATGGAGACTGTTATTGCTAGAAACATCCCTGTCTTATTTTTTATATTCAACACTGCTGAAAAACAATTTGCTAGACAGCTATTGAATCAAAAATTCTGATGCTACAGTCTTACACTGACCTGAGCAAAAGTACTGACCTATCTAGATCAATTCACTGTGGGGGGGCCATTGCAAACATTTCTTTAACAGGAATACAAAGGCTTGTTAGCAAAGGGAACATGTGTGTTCCAGAACTTCCACACATTCTTTTCAAAATTTGTATTCATAAGTAACCTGTAGGAAAACAGGTGGAAGATGGCAGGGATGTACTCCAGTACAACAAAGAAACAACCAAAAAAAAAAAAAAAAAAAAGATTTTGTCTATTGTTCCCTGGTGAATGTTGCAGGCAGTTCCTGGGTGAAAAATTAATTTTCAATCATCTAGAAATAAAGTACCTACTCCTCCAAAACACATTGCAAATCTTTTCTGTACAGTGGGAACTCCTGTGATTGAAGATGGAATATTTTAAGATGGTGGATATAATTGTCTTCAAACTGCAATCACCTTGTCCAACATAAGCCATAATTCTCAGTCTACTGCATTTAGCGTTTTTTTTAAAAAGGATAAAGATTAGAAAAAGTAACCTTTAAGTAAACTCAAAGTGAATGTTGAAAAATTATGAATGTGGAAAAAAACAGCTATTTTATATTTTTTGAAAACAAAAATTTATTGGAATTTAAATAATATATTATACATTGGCAGAGTATAATATCCTTTTACTCATACTTTCTTTACTAGAAGTTTAATTTTGGTGATATATTGTGGTGCAAGAATGTAGCAAGTCACTACTGACATGCTTTTGCACTTCCCTGAGATGAAGCCTGGCAATCAGTGCAAGTTGGTAAATGTACCTTTTTCACAAGATAATATTCTCCTTAAAAACTGCCTCCTTATCAAAAACTCGAGTGAGTGTATTGTCTTCCAGACTCATGACAGGCAAGTCAAAGGTAGGTCATTGAATCCAAATTATTTAAAGTTTATGAGAGGCCCAATCAAGTTAACACTCAAAACAAGTATGGTGTGATCAGAGTGAAGGGCTCTGTAGGGCTCCTAAGGTTCATAGCTATTCAAGCTTTGACACACAATATAGAATAATTAATTTTTATTGTCCATAAAACATAGATCAGTGAAACCAGAGATAAAAATCAATGTTTCTTGAGATTGGGCAAGAGCTGAAAACCAAACCCTGAGAAACCCATAGCTGGAGACTTTTTGAAGATAGACGTCTCAATTCCAATTATTTAGAGATCTTATAGTCTTAAACTGAAGAAAAATGCACATAGTTTCTAAAGAAAAAAAAATAGAATGATAGTGTTCATGAACTTAGGTTCTCACACAAAAACTCGCAGTATCTTGAATGTTGTTCAGTTAGACACACATTTTTGTCGTATGTTGGGCATCAGAACAAACAAAATCCATTCTGTTAAGCTGCACCAGGCGAAGTTTAGACTAGTCATTAGAAAAAAAATTCTTTACAGAAAGAGTGGTTGGGCACTGGAATGGGCTGCCCAGGGAAGTGTTGGAGTCACCATCCCTGGAGATGTTTAAAAAAAGACTGGATGTGCCATGGTTTAGTTGATAAATTGGTGTTGGGTCATAGGTTGGCCTTGATGACCTCCAAAGTCTTTTCCAACCTAGTTGTTTCTGTGATTCTGTGAAATAAGAACACAGCAAAAACATAGATGAACCATCACTTGACATAATAAATTTGTAAAATTAATTTTCATATCCACATATTGTTCATAAAAAACATTTCTAGCAGTAGGCATTTCAAAGTCTAATGGAAAAGGAACCTCATTTAATGCCAAGCTTTCAGTACCATTTCCCCTAAAGTTGCAGTCTGATTCAACTGACTGCCTGAATGAACATATTCCTTATTCCCTCTGAGCAAGTGACTTGTGTCTAATAGCAATGTTATTAGCCAAAGAGCCTACTTGATGTAGAGTGCTATGTGTTCTATTTTTCTAGCCTAAATCTTTGTATTTTTTCTCCTCTGCAGTACTCCCTTTGTCAAGCAGAACAAATCTAGAGTAGTATGATATTTAGTGACTTTTTTCACATGCTTGGAACTGGAAAGGTGAACATCTTTCAATCTATCATACAGCAAAAATATCCCAGAATCAAAGCAGTTTATCCTGCTTGAAGAGCATGCCAAAATATCTGCTAGGTTATAAAACTCTGAGGCAATAGGTGAATGTGGGCAAAATACCTCTATAACTCAGTATCTGAGAATTAAGCACTGTAGATATTTTAAAATAAATGCCATTTTGAAATCAATGTCTCCTGACATTTCACCATTCTAATGGTGCTTTTAAAATGTCCGTTGTTCTAGAGTGCTATTTCCATTCCTATAATTTGATGCATTTACACACATTTAAATGATAACTGTCCATTTTTTTTAGGGAACCTAGGCATAGAAAATGGGTGCCTTTCAGCTCACCATACAGCTTGCTACTGTATTATCACAATTTGATAAGCAATGCAAGATACCTAAACCACTTCTGCTAGTAAGTGCTATCATCTGTTTTTCTGAGCAGACTGAAAGGTCTTACACAAGGTTTTCCTGATGTTCCTAAACTTGCAATTGGGCAAATTTCTGTTGATTTTGTCCCATACATTACTGAGTGTTCTAAACAAGAACAGAAAACTGCAATTTCATTTTATCAAAAAGTGATTAACCTAAATATAACATACTTCAGGTTCTGCAAGGAAAACATAAATAGGTTTTTAATATTTCTTTTTTTATAACTATCTAGCGTTGTAATACAAATGAAACAAGTCATAGTGACGTTTTTTCTCATGGTAAATCAAAATACCATGTTATCATCCAAATCAAGAAAAACCTTCCATTTTTTGAACCTGAGTATTGTTCAGTATTTAATGAAAATTTTGCCTAACTTCAGTCCTCGTCATATCATGTGTATACACCAGCTTTCCTTCTTATCATTTGTATGTACAGTTATCCAAATTTCATGCACAATCACAGTTCATGCAAGTATAAAACAGGCATGTTTTTCCATATTCATATTTCTATAGTAAAAGCTTGTTAATAACATAATTTTTATACCTTTTAACATACTATATTGTGGATTATGATTTTTCTATAACTTTTTTTTTTAAAGTAAATATATGTGGTTTAAGCTACATTAGTAGACCATGAAGAAGGGTGAAGATTTCACTAATTTCATTGTACTACAGTATTCACAAGGAGCTATACATTTAGCATCAAACTGGGAATCCAGATTAGTTGTGTTATTTGTTATCTTCATTTTCAGGCAAACAGGGCAAAAACTGTGCATATACTTAATCAATACTTAAATATTTTCTCTGGAAATTAATTTTTGAAGCGAATTGTTAGAGATAATTAATTCTCCTTTTCCAAAAAACCCCCCACAATTAGATTCTGAAGTTGTGAAGTGTTTTGTTTCATCAAACTAATATTCCAGGCACCAAAAGAGGAATCCGTCAGGCAACACCAAGAGTTAAGCTGGAACTTGGAAGTTCTCTCAGTCTTATAAACAAACCTCATTTCTGTTGTTTTATTTACAAAGCATCAGAGGTATTTTTCTCTCAGCCATGCATAAGCCAGATGTGCCAGAAAAGTAATCTATTTTGTTGAGCTTAAAAGAGAGAAATCCTAGTGTTCAAAACCTAAACATAGAGAACTAACACGGAAATTTTTTTGCTGAAGGAAATAAACTTTGATTGTTTAGGAGTACTTCTGGAATCAACCTCAGCATGCATATACTGGTGAAAGTCTGTAAGAACATGAATGCCCTTGCAAAAGTCATAATATCTGGTTCAAACAAGATTGATCCACAGGAAAATAGTTATGATACATAAAATATATTAAAGCTCTAAACAAAGAACTTCCCTTACATAAAAAGATCTCCGGATAGTCTTAAGGTGATTGAGTAACAAATGCCAACAAAATAAAATTAAATGCCTTCCAAAACTGACCTGCTGCAAGGTCTTCTTATCCTTAATGACTCCAGAGGATTTTGAATCCAACATTATCACAGTGATCTATATCAGTAGTGGAGTTTTATGAATTGCTGTTATTTAACAATATATAGTGGTTGATATTGCTGTATCTATACATCTTTATTGTAATACACAAGTCTCTGTCATCTGTGTAACTTACCTTCACGGTCTAAATGTGTTATCAGACTTTTAAAATGCTCTGCCTTGAAAGAAAAATAAATCAGAAAGAACTTTACTGTATATGAAGTCTGCATGTTTTGGGTAAGATGTGCGAGAACTTCCCTGCTTCCATATTTAAATTTCCCTGTGGTCAACATAAAATATACATGTTCAGGTGGATGATTTCAGAGGATATTGGACAAAACAGTGCTCTTTCACTGGGATTGCCTTAATGTCCCTTTAGTAATAGCTATTTATATAATTTACATTTAGAAAGGATTCATCATTTTTAGAGGTCTTTACTTCCCACTACAGCTCACTGAAACATAAACCTCTGCAATCTCTCCCCACTTATCCTTTAGTCAGGTAAAACAACAAGAATTTTGCTTGACAATATTTGAGGAACTGGCTTTCAGTTATTACTGAAAGCTAAACCAGGAGAAGGTAGTTCACCCTTGCTATTTTTGTGTGCCCATCCTCTCTGGTTTAAAGAAAAGCATTAAAGAATATGTAAACATTTAAATTTTAGAAGCAATTTCAGTGTATTCTGTATGTTTCTGTGGTTTATAAAAACATGATATTTCATATTTGCTGTTGCCTGAGAATTCTGTCAAGAGCACATTTATAAGAAACACAGCAGTCATTAATCTAGAACTATGAATCTATTTGCGTATTTGCACGTCACTGCTGTCACCTTGCAAATGTCTGAATCCTTGTTGCAGGCCTTTAAACTGACAAATGATAAAAACGAGGCAGAAAGTGCAAAACAAATTTAGAACAGGAATAAAATACATGTAGAAATGTTTCTTTTTCAAGCCTTACTAGAATCAAAGGATTTTACATTCATGAAATTTGTATCAAGCAAGTTTTACAAACAACTGATCTCCTGCAGCATTCGCAAAACTCTTTGGAATTAGCACCCAAAATACAGTCTGTAAGACACTAAAAGCAGAAAAGTCTTTGAAGAGTTTTGAGTATAGAAATTTCTCCCCTGTAAAGAGGCTCAATCAGTTTCTAGGCAACGTAGCTCTTCTAAATCCCTTTCATGTTCTTTATAGTATCCCATCCAGTGACCCTGCTAGAAGAGACTGGTTAGAGCAGCCACAGGCAGCACAATCATTTCTGCCTGCCAGGCTTCTTTGTTATTCAGTGTTTTTGCAGGATGTCTGCTGTATAACCTAACAAGCCCCCATAGGAGACAATATCTTAGCTGATTCCCCTGGCAGCCAATCACTCTGCTACCACTGCAGAAAGCGACTTACTGGCAACTGGCTGCCTCTCTTTCACACTGCTTGCATTTGCGTGCACACACGCAAACCCTGACGGAGACCAGACACCCTGATCTTCTCTTTGAACCTCTTCCTTCGGTGTCTAATGCTGGTTTACTCTCATTACTAGGGGATTCAGCTGATAGCACCGTCTAGCTATAGCTGTAGGTAGGGTGCCTAATCTACAAAGATAAAGAAAGAAACTCTACTTTAATTAATTTCTTATTGCAATTCGCCAGGCCGGCTGACACTTGTGAAATTGCTTTGGTCACTATAATGGCTCTTCAGAAATGGTGTTATTTTATAAACACAGCCTGTTGCATAACAGAAAATTTGATTTATGACATGCATCAATCCTACCTAATGGCTTTACTCGTATTTTGTAAACCCTTGACAAGCAATTATATGTTTTTGAAAGCACTTGTTGCTTATAATTATAATCCTGCTAATTTCCTCATTCCCAAAAGCAACATTAGTGTTTGCTAATGAACTGCAGATTAATTCACTCTGAATTAGTCTCTACCCCCAGCCTGCCCCCCGTGCATACTAGATGGCACTAATTTTGCTTTGGGGATCTTAAAAGGATTTGTTGTTTGAGAGTAGATACAAATGGCCTGTTCTATTACTTAAGACTTTGGTTTACTTTAATTTGAATTCATTTATTCAACAATGTTCGAATTTGAGCTGAGAGATAATGCATTATAAAAGAAATACAGAAAAATTATACAGATCAATACAAATAAATTGAACACATAATACAGTAAGTAGCTCAAGGTGGTGCCATTTTCTCTGGGGCATCTAATGATATGAAGCTGGTAAACCGAAACAAGCTTGAGGGTCTGAGTTCAGTCCATAATGGTTTAATGGCCACAGCACTTAAGTACCAAACACAACATAACACATTTTCTCACATAAGACTAATTTTGTACTTGGTGATTTCATTCACCTCTGCAATCTTTTTAAAAATTGAATTATGTTAACAGTGATCTTCCTTTTGCTTTGCACTTAACCCCCCTGCTTTTCCTTTTCATCTAAATTTGTGTAATATCTGACCTAACCATAAGTGACTAGGATTCACTACCTAAGTTATACAAACCACTCTCAGAATTCATGATTTGAAACAACAGATTATTGCTTCCAAACTTTGTATCAGCTGCCAACCTCACACTATAATCCTTGATTCACACTGCATGAAACCTTTCATTCTCTGCCAGCAGCTGCTTGCTAAGCTATTCCTGCCCTCCCTTTCTCTCCTTGGCAGATGATGTGTTAAAAAAAGTACTAACTGGAATATGTGCTAGCTGCAGGTGTACCAAATGGGGCAAGCAGAGACTCAGAGGACTGAGACAGGATGAAGTTCTTCATCCTCTGTGGTGTTACGTTTAAATAACATAATGAAGGTAATGTACATACTGGTTCGATGAAAGCGCTAGGTATGTTGACACCCTCTGCTCCCATTTGATACTGGTTTTTAAATCAGACATGGTTTTTTGCTGTTTAGTTCCATTAATTAATGAAAGGTGGATTAAATGTGGTTTTGAAATACCCAAATACATAAATCGTGAGCTTACTGTAACCCTGAAAGAATTCAAATATATTATACTAAATGAAAATAATTAAACAAAAACATTTGTCTTAGTGATTCCTAATTCTGGTTCTTCCATGGTAAACTTAAAATTCAAGTCACAGCATGGCTGGGGCTTTTTCTTGAGCAATTACTAGACTAGGACTTCTAGAATTTGGCCCACAAGGGCCAGATTTTCAAAACTTTCACTTACGAGCCAAATGAAGAGGCCAGATTTTCAAGTGCTCGCTATGCAGTGGAATGATAAATACTGAGTTCTGATGAAAATGAAGCTGCTATGCAGAGACTCCAAAAATGTGTATTAAGAATAAGGGGGCAGAAGATTGTTTATTAGTGTCTTTGTTATAAATCAGGCATCAAGTGTTAATTTGCATGGTTTAATTATTTGTACATCATGAAATTGAATGATTTGATGATATTCACATTTGCCAAGAGAAAAAAAAAGAAACAATAGTTCTTATTTTTCATATATTTTAAAGCTCAAGCACATGGTAGCCATAACCTTTCTGTTAGATTGTTTTTAACCTTAAATTTATAAAATTTTTGAATTTGAAGTTTGCTTGGAATATAATAAAATTTAATTATTGTTGTTTGAAATAATTTTGTTGCATTTTTGTGCTCTACCTCTGAAATGATCCAGACAGTACTTGTTAATATATTTTAATGGGAAACAAAGTAATTTATTATATGCTGGTCTGAAATTTCATCCATCCTGACAGGTTTAGATTCTTTGGACCTGTGCTTTTTACTTGAAATGACTTCTTATGTAGAAACAAAGGATTATCACAGGCACAAGATATATTGACACATGTTTACATTTAAACAAAAACAGCTGTACAATGCTACTCATTGACAGTGACATATTTTGTGAAAAAAATCTGTAAGCATCATTAAACATTCAAAACATTCTGGAAAGTTATCATTCTTGTGAAACTTTTAAGCTTTTTGAAATTCACATAAACTATTAAAAGAATTCATCAATTAAATTGAATCTTAAATAAGTCAGGATCCAATGAAATGGACTGGACTTTTATATTATAAAAATATAATTTAACTTACAGGTAAATGCCAAAGAAAAATATTAATTAACTTTTTTATCTACATTGGAGACATACCAAAACCTGCAAATACATGTCTCTGGTATCAGCCCTTTTGCATAGTTCTATAACTGAGCTTCTGAGAGGTGAGATGTTTATTTTGACTTTCTGAAAACTTGTAGTAGAAAAAATAATTTTCAGAGTTTCCCATTGTGGTGTGTACTAGGGAATATCAAAGTCATGGGAAAAGGGGTCCTAAATAATCACACAAATTCATATAAATATCCGGAATACATAGTCACTGTCATAGCGGTTGGTTTTCTTGCTTTGTTGTTGTTGGGATGTTTTGTTTTTTTTTTTAGTGAAATTAGGGAAAAATTAAAATAAACAAAAATTTGGATCTCGGTAGGAGACTTACCTTTCTCTATAACCAGTGATAGAAACGCTACTGCATCTGGGAAAAAATGTGTGAGGCATCTTGGATGTAAGCTGAGTTATCTATCTTTGCAGCATATGGTTCTGATGGGGTTGCTTTACCCTCAGTGAATTTCTTTTAAGTAGTTTTGCCTGCAGTGAGTATAATCACCCTCACCGTGCAGAAGGTGAAGATTTTACTATGTGCCTGAAATTTGAAAGAGGTGAGTCATCACCCTTCGCAGGTTTTATAGCATAGTTGCTCAGTGGCAAATATATGGAAAGAGCGCAAAGAATGGTGTTGAAGTGTTACAGATTTTCTGGATTTACATACAAGAAAACAAAGAGAAAAAAATTTCACGTTACTGCCAGTTATTTGAAGGGGAAAGTTCAGGAGGAACTCTGATGAATAAGCCAGTAAATAGAATTCTGTCAGTCCTCAGAGGAGGATGCTGTAACCCTAAATATATAAAATTCTGAAATTTTGATAGAATCGTTTTTCTTTCCCAAGATTCAGGGTGTTCTGCTATGAAGTACATTTCATACCCATAGTTTTTTTCAGGTCACTGAATAATACCAAGTCTCTAACCAGTAGTTACATAGGTACCAATTTACACTGGAAACACAATTATTAATTCAACCTTCCCTTTTACAGATGTGAACAGAGACTGCTCTTATCTATAGATAAATATTCAACAATTTTCCAATTTTATCTATTTTATCGTAAGGCTTTGGACTAGTTTTGGACTGAGAACTATTGTATGTGTCTGGAAAGAAAAAGAATGTTCTGGCTTCCCAAGGAAAAAATTGTACTGATTTGGTGTATTCATTGTTATCAATTTTGCTGTTATTCTTTAGTTTACACCTTATGGATGCTTTTGTTCCAAATGTCCTCTTTGGAAGTCTCCTTAAACATATTGTGTTTAAAGAAAACAAGAAGCAAATAAGCAAAGAATCAATGGGCATTTTTGCAGCTACTCTGTATCTCACTTTCCAAGGAGTAGTCAAAAAAAAAACCTTTTCACCAATGCACAAAAGACAGCAACACCTTATTTTGGTAGGTTCTTCAAATACAATGTAGATTTACCAAAATGGCTTACAAACACTTTAGTGAGTAGTATGATTTTTAGTAAGTAGCTTGATTTTGTTGCTCAAAAGAGAAAGAGATTCTTTTGTTTAGGGACAGCACAAGGAAATCATAATCATGTTACACCATTATAGGCATCTTTAAAAGGGCCTTCCAGCATTTCTGGCTACAGATTTCTCCTGGGAAGAACCGAGTTGGAAGTCTTTACCACAACAATTAGACATGATGAATTCTAGTAATGACAAACTATACTCCAAATTCATGGGTTATAATTAGTCAGTTGTGACTCATAAGGCTAAGTGTAACTACTAAATGTAACAAGTGGCTCAGCCATTAGAGTCTCTCTTTTAGATGTCTAAACACTTAATAGTGTCTGCAGCCCTAAAGCAGATTTTCAGGTTTCTCCTCAAAATAAACAGAAAACTTACAGAAGCCAACAATTTAAACAGAAAATTTTCTAAAATGGCTTTAAGGGCTTAGCTCTTCGACTGCTCAGAAACTCAGAAGACTCAGCCTGGCCTTGCATTTTACATGTGGAGAACATCCTTATGCATATCATCCCTTTAGCACATAACAATAGAAAAGAACTTCCTAGTACAGTATTTTACCCACTATCCAGTGGTTAGCATGGCAAGTTGAAAGGTGCGGCAACTCATTTTAAAGTCCCTCATCTATTTCCTTTTTTGGAAAATGTATTCTTATACAGGAGTTCTACTCTGTAAAAAAGTGCTGTAAACACTAAGCTGCATTTAATTTCTCTTTTGAGTTTGTGAGCATTTCATTGAGCAGTTTTAAACAGAGGCAGCTGAGAGTTTTTTCCTACAGAATTGCACATTATGCAATGGAAGTTTCCAGTCCAAGACAGGAAAGAAATTCCTTCTTCATGTCATAGCAGTAAAGGGTGCCATTGATATCCTCAAAGAAATTTCCAATGGTAAATGAATGAATAAGAAGCCATCCTTCTCTTCATCTTAAGTTCTGCACTCTGAAGCAGAACATAACTTCAAAGCAGAAGGAAGATATACAAACAAAACATTTGCTTGACATCCAAAGAAACCTCCTAGAATGAGAATGGGAATATTGATTGTGAAAAATTTTTGATAAAGATATTTGGAGATGTTTAACAGTAAGAAATGTATGCATCTCTAGGATTAGGCTCCATCTGGCAAAGGTAAGGCTCTTTTGACTTCACAGTGTCAAAGTCAGAAACCAAACCAGGAGAAAAAAGTGAATCTACAAGGTCTCCTCAGCCTCAGATAATTTAACAAAATGTAACACTTCCATTTTACATATAAAAACTTATTAAACTGTGAAGTCTTCCTGCCACTTAAAAAAAAGGTTACTAGATCTTTGCAGGAAAATAGAATAGGAAAGGAAATAGGATACAGGCTTTGTTTCTGTTCTTTTCCATGTTCATATTTCTAATCTAACCAAAGTATGATCTCCACTTTTCAAAGTGTCAATGGGAAAGTATTTGTGTCAGTTCTTTCTGAAGGATCTGTGCTTGCTTTTTCATGGATTTTGAGTAGAGAAAATAATTTGAATCTTTTTATTACACATCCTTATGTATACTATGGATTTTGGAAAGACTATATAATTTTTGTCTCTTGACATTGGTTTCTAGAGCTGGTTGATGATGAAATTAATATAGATTTTTAAAAAAATGTATAATAAATAAAGGCAAGATCTGTCAAGTAAGGAAATCTTTAATAAGATCCAAAAGGAAGATTTCCAAGTAAGTATTTTGTCAGCTTTACAAATTCTTTAAAATTAAAACAATAAAGATGAATGTCCAGGGGAAGGGTAAACCAAGTGAGTCTTTAACAAGTATTGTCGATGAAACTGGTGCCTGAACAAAAGTTTTATGACTCAGACTGCAGCATATCATGGCTTTTGGATGGTAGGCATGTGTAAATCATGTCTTCCAAAAGAAGGATATATAGTAATAGCAGTAAAATTAAGTTCAAATTTTTGAGAACAAATTAACTTGAATTATCAAGCCATCTAACAAGTATTATTAATAAAACAGTATTCTATGGCATAATTTAAGTAATGTAGAGAAGTCACTTCTTTTTTCCAGGACTTGGCTTATTTTCTTTTCTTTCAAGAGATTTCCATTATTTTAACAATTTTGCATGCAATGAATAATGGATTCAAGAGGGTTATAAATAATGGACAATTAAATTATGAATATGAGAAATGTAATATTAACAAAACACAAGGCACTCATTCTAAAGAAAACTGTTAAATGCCAAAATTCCATTAAGATTGCAATCATGGTACTGATTAGACTTACAGAAGAAAAGTTGTGCAAAGCCAGCCATATTTTTTTTTTTTTGTCTGTTGCTTTAGACCTAACCTAAGTCTATAGAAAGTAAGACTACTCAGGGTCTAGTGACTTTTCCCCTCTCGCCCTTGGAATTGTTCCTTTCTATATTTATAGATAATGATAACTTTTCTAAAAGTTGTATTTATTAGAATGTGTTCTTTGCCTCTGTCTGTTAAAGCCCACATGTATTAAGGCCAATCAAGACTATTTAGACCAACATTCTGGTACTGATTTACAAAGGAGGAAAATATTAAAATCTGTGTTTTCTAGGACAAATAAATCCATTTTAACAAACTTTCATTACTAGCCAAATCTCTGGCCTATCTTAAATTTAAACAAAGAAAGAAGAATTGCAAAATATAAATAGCTTACAACTACGTAACATTTACTTTTTCTAATAGAGTATTGCAAATACGAATTTGTATAAAGTGTTTTTCCAAACGCAAAAAGCAGTATCACACAACACAACTTTTGGTGAGGTCACTCAATTTTAATTGAGCAAATAAAAAGAGAAAGCTTTTATTCATGTTTCTCTTCTTCTACCTGAGTTAATTATCTACCTTAACGCACTTGCTGTACTTCCTTTAAAACTTTATCAACACCTCCTGTTTAAAAAAAAACAACCAAAAAAGCACCTCATCAAAACAAAACCACCAGAATTCTATTTTCACATCACTTTTTCTCATTTATTTAGATACAAACCTATATGTAAATAAATATCAAAGTCATTGCTATGACACTAGCTTTTGCTCCAAGCCCTCATGGATGGTTTGCTTTCATCAAGTACTACAAGTTGTAGCGTGTGGGCTGTCTTTCTGGCATTGCCCAGAAACCCTGAGCATGGCAGGCTAGAGATCTTTTGAACCAGCCAGGAAGCAAGGCTTACCCGGCAAACTTACAGCCATTACATGCCTCCAATATCAAGTCATGATCAGATCCAAACAACAATAAGGAAAGTAAGGGCATACTTGACCAGCACTGTTAACAGCTACAGTGCTGCTGCAGAACAGCTTTAGTTGGGAGCCAAGAGTAAGAACTCATCTCAAAAAGAGGGTTACTCTCAGAGTCTTGTTAATGGGCAAGGGAAACGTCACACACACACATATAGGTAAGCAAAACTAAGCATTTATTATTAGTGTAATGGAAAACTTAATGTAATTCAAACGTCATCATTACTATAGACCTCATTTTATGAATGGAACAACATTATTAAGAAAAAATAAAGAATAACAATGCAGTAGCAATGCAGTTAAAGTACTTGTATACATTTAAAATTCTATTTCTGCTATTGATGTAACACACACACTTAGGGTCTATCAGGGGTGTAAGGACAAGTCACCAGCATTTGGAGTCCTTCACTGGGAAGGATACGGTGTTCATGATTTCTTCTTCCTCTCATTCTTCCTCCATTATACATTCAAACACAGAGTTAGTGAGCACACATTTACATTTTTGTCTACATTGGTCTGTTACCCCAGGTTACATCAAGTCACTACATTTTATGCTCTTTATGTATGATAGGATCTTATCATGCATACTATTATAACATTAGATGCTATTACCTTGTTATTTTTTTACCCATAAACCCAGTTTTGAGGATCTACAGGTCTTCTCTTTTTTTTTTTTTCTTGATTGACCATTAGTGAACAGTTTATAGTTGTGGGTTCTCCAGTAGCAAACCTGTGCCCCATCTCTAATCATCCCATGTCTTCATTTTTCAAGGTCTCTGCTGTCATAGCTGTATCTTTACCATATATATTTACCCTCATTTTGTGAGGGTTATAAATATCTCATTTTGCCTAGAAAAATGCTCTTAGTGCTATCCATATACACCTGCAGCTCTACAACACAAAGATAAGCAAAGGTAGAACAAGATAGACAAACACATTTGGCAGATTAGAGAAATTTCTGTCATAGCTAAAACAAGTAAAACAAAGCTACAGATCAAGAAATATTAAGACAAAGCTGGCCTGACACATCTCAATCTAGAGGCCTTTCAAACTCATAAAACCTTGTTGCCTGTTACTAGCAATAGAAAAATGCAAAGTTACAGCAGCTTCTAAGCGCGAAGGGACATGCTTATAGAGTACAGCCAGTGACCCCATGCAAAGCAAGGAGTTGCCTCCACCTGTGGCCCATCAGAGAGATTAGCAGGATGGAGAGGAGGAAGATATACTCAGAGCTCTGAAACAGGTGTGTTTGTTTCTGATTTCCAGAAAAACAGGTGATCCAGATCACATAGCTGTGTTTGGTATTAAGATTTCAGCCAATGGGAAAAAGAGAGAATGCAGAAATATTTACTAATCGGCCCATTCCAGGGTGAGTGGGAGAGAAGAAAAAGACTTTAAACAGAGGATTAAATAATCAGCTTTTAGTACCTAGGAGATGTTAAAACATGCCCAAAACCTGGCATTAGTACAATCAAGATATTTGTAACAAGCCTAATTTCCTTTTACTGGTGAGTTTATTGCTCTTGTAGGAAGGTTGTATGTGCATTACAAATTTTTTTTCAAAAAGTCTTTTGTATAGTCTCATATAACATTCTCATAAGCAAAATAAAGAAAAATGGTGAAGATGAAACCATGTATGACTGAATCTCTAGCTGAAAAAAAAGGAGAGAATATTAAAAGGAGGTCGATTATAATGTCACTGGGTTTTGGGTCTTACAATCTAGGAAATGGACCGGATACTTAATAAATCATACTTGTGACACCCAGCTAGTAAGGGTAGTGTGTTCTTTTGGAATGGATGGTGGGCTGAATAGAATAATGGAATCACTAAGGTCAGAAAAAACCTACAAGCTCATGGAGTCCAACTTCTGAATGAACACCATCATGTCAACTAGACCATAGCACTAGATCCCACATTCAGTTGTTTCTTGAAAATAAGTTTCATTCCCCCTCTTCCTTACTTCACCAAGAATTGAAAATGCTATAATTTCGTGGTTGCTACGTCCAAGATGGCCTCCGACCACCATGTCTCCCACCAGCCCTTATAAATTCGTAAGCAGCAGGTCCAATGGGGTCCCACCCCTGGTAGGCTCACTTACCAGCTGTGTCAGGAAGTTACCTTCTACGCTCTCCAGGAACCTCCTGCACTGCCTTCTCTCCACTGTGTTGAGGTTCCAGCAGACATCCAGCAAGTTAAAGTCTCTGACAAGAGCAAGCAATCATAAAACATCAGCCAGCCACTGAAGTATAGAACACTTCACCTTCCTCTTCATCCTGGTGGGGTGCTCTATATCAGACTCTGATCAAGATATCTTCCTTGTTAGCCTTCCCCCAGGTTCCTACCCATAGGCACTCAGCCTTCTCATCACAGTCCTTGACAGCTGAAATGCTGTCTAACCAACAGGGAATATTTTGTGTTTGAGAAAATACTTTGGCTTTGAAAAATTAAAATTGTTATGAATTCAGGCAAAAATGTGAATTTTGAAAGAGGTTGACATGAAAAGATAAGACTATATCCAAAGCAAGACAATATGTATTTGGAGAATAGATCATTCTACTTAATATGGGTAGGTCTCAGCTGGAATATTTTGGGATGCTGTGTTTTCAGAATTCATCATAGTAGAGGAAGTCAAAAGGAAAACAGAGGGCTTGTTTGGAAAACATGAACAATAAGGCAATCAAATCCAAATTTTAGTAAGTAAATATAATTTTTCTAGTACTTAAAAATCTATTTAGTTGCTTAAATATTAATGTCTACAGCCAATTAAAACAGCCCACGTGTCCTACTTAGCTTCCAGCAGCTCTCTTATAAGAACATGCATTTTATGTAGTGTCATATCTGTTAACTTCATAAGGAAATCCTAAATGCTTTAGAGGATCTGAAATGTCACAGATGTCCATAATTTGGACACCTTAGTGTCTCTCCAGTTCAAAAAATTACTTGAAGAATGCAAAATTTTGAAGTAGTTTGCAACCACAAAGACTTTAATGACAAAGCAAAGATAAAGCTATGAAAGGAGCTTAGAGCCAGTAGCTCTGAATTCTATTTAATAGAGGTTTGTTTGTTGGTTTGGTTTTTAGTTTTGCTTTCTTTGTGTGATTGTTTTTTCCCTTTTTTTTCTTCTAAAGATGCCTTTAAGCAAACATCTTTGAGTGGCCCAAATACTTTTCAGCTGTCCAGGTGCTCTTAATCTTGCCCAGAATAGAACAACAAATTTAGTGATATATTGCAGATTTTCTATATATTTTAGTCTGTGATTTCCATCTGGAAATTAATCTCATATAACTGACTGATTAAATTAAAGTTGAATATTTTCATTGCCATCTCATGACAATGATTGCTGAGCTTTCAGCAGTTCTGACTTTAAAATCAGTGTAAAATATTTTCTCCAAAATTTTTTCCTAAAACTAAGTGTGAAATAGCATGAAGTACACACCTGGAAAGCATCACATTTTTAATGCTACCTCTCTGAGGAAAAAACACATCCTGTTTTAAAATATGTACTTCTGGTTGTTTAGCAAGAGTAGGATTTAAGTAGTAAGCTTTAAATCTAAGGTGTATTACATATATGTCCAACTATGCTGAGAATAGAAGGGAATCAGGTTTTCCATAAATAAATGCACTTAAAGAGAGGACTACAAAGCTGGAGAGGTGTGGGGGGCTGGGAAGCAAAACCAAATAAGTGGACTTCAGGTAATCATTCTTCTTCCAGTGCTTTTCATGATTCTTATCAGGGAGCATAGCCCCAAATCTTGCTGCAACAGCTTTTGTTCAGATGGTAATGTTGTCTTCATTTCAAATTAATGGCATCTGGGTGCAATAATTCTTCAGGTAAGTTTTCCTGAAATGTCTTTTGTAGGTTTTTTTTTACTTGAAACAAAAGTTGTGGTATAGAGAGTGTGAGATTTTTCATGTTTTTATAGAATAAGATAAAATTAATTTTGGATTTCAATAATTTCAGAAAGTGTGAAACTGCCCTAGCTGTGGAAAGATCTAAGCTAAACCAAGCTAGGAATTCAGGGGAAAATCTGATTGAAATGCTTCTATCTTTTGCTTGATATCAGTGAGTATAGTTTGCACTAACTATAGGTTAGAGAATGCTAGAATAAATTTGTTTTTAGCCTTCCACCAAATTTAGTGAAATGTTGATTGAATTGACTGTTGGGGTTTTTTTCTTACTGTCTTTATTATGGAGAGTTATCCCACACTATATAGGAAAATGCTGTCATTGATGTGTATTGCAGGTGTAATAATTCTGTGAAACTGTCTTGTTAATATATTAAATTACTAAGAGGACCTGAGGAAAGCACCTGTGCATGCTCTGGGGAACAGTTCCAATTGCCATCTCAACAATCTAGAAGAGAGTTTTTTCCCAGCAAGCAGACTTTTATAGAGAAGTGTCCAAATACTTTGTAGAGAGTGACTTTAGAATACAGAGAAAACAAATGTTGAACTTGCTTAAGCTTTCTAAGTTATTTACTTGTTTTGGATACTAGAATCATCTGGGAGTTATACAAAGATATATTAAGAGTTATGTAAAACAAGGATCCTACCTGGAGAAGAAAGCTTCCCAGAAACTGGTCTTCAACTGTCCTCTTGACTTCAGAACTATATTTGTCCTCAGAAACAAAATTTCCAAGATAGGCATCAAATCAAAGCTGATTGTGAGTAGCCTAAGCAAATGTGTCATTACTTAGAAACGTAAATTACTGGCATAGAATTAAAAAATCACCACAGACCAGAATAAGCTTATGTAAAAAATTTTCTAAAGTTCTATTGGTAGTGATTAGGTTTTCACCCAAATTTCTCAAAAAAAAAAAAAAATCAAAAGAGACAGGCTTTAAGAGATTGGGTTGGAAAATAAAATAACATCATCAGCTTTCCAAAATCATAAACTCTAGAGATGATAATTTCACCAATCATGGTAATTCACCTTATCTTTCTCCTTTAACAGAATTTTGTTATCAACTATTTTCTTGCACCCAGTCTGATTAATGAATCTTGTAACGTCCACAGTGTTTGTTCTAAAAGTTGCACTTAGCTTGAAGTTTCTTCTTTTTCTCATGGCAGAAGAGCTTATGGATACAAAAGCTTCCATCTTTTCTCAAGCTATACCAATTGATCTAAAAAAACATACCAGCTTTACTTAATTTGTATCCTTACACAGTCACAGCTGCAATCAATATAATCGACTTAGCACCTAAGTTATGGTAACATTAAGTGAGTGATCATAATGTCTTTTTAATGCATTTAGCTAAAGTTTAAACACTTTTTGTTTTTCTGATTATATGACTTCAGTGGTTCTAAGACACCAATTCCTGTTATATTAACTATAGTAGTCAACCTTTTTAATAATCTTCCCAAAACTCTTTTCAGGTGAAAAAACTCACTCATTTTTATAAGTTTAAATCAATGATACATGAGACGTAGCAGGTATTTGCTCAAGTTTACCTAAAAAGCCTCTGGACAAAAGCACAGTGCAAGGCTCTTGAACCTTGACTGTTCTTTTAACCTGTAGAAATATCCTTTTGCTCATTTAAAAATATGGATAAAAAGAGAGAGGAAAAAAAATCAATCTTATGTTCAACAAAACAAACGTTTTTCTAGTGTAGTCAATATTCTGACTCAGACCTACAGTTTATTTTAAATTGTAAATTATATCTAGACCACACTTTAGGTTAAAATAAGGTGGTACAATTACACTGCAGGAATTCCTCGGGAATACCTGGCCATGATTTTTCTAGTAATAGCAAAATTACATGAAGGATTCAGTTTTGCTCACAGAAGTTCACTTACTCTGCCTGACTTTGGGCCAAATCTGGAAAGCAAGACATATGCAAATGGTTCAACTTTGCTCCTATATACAAATGTGAAGTTCCTTGCAGTTAACATTTCTCAGCCAAAATTGAAAATCTTTTGAAATTTAAAACTACACCAAAGAGATTTTGTTTTTTGAATATATATATGAATGGCATTCACCTATGAGGAGTCTACCAATTAAATCACAGTAAGACATAAAGAACTAGAAAACTAATGAATTTAGTTAAATAAAGTAAAAATTTTAAAATTGCATTCTTCAAGTCGCAAATGCCAAGTTTCAAGCGGTGTTTCTGCAGAGAATGTGTATCAGAAATACCAACTACTCCACAATTAATAATTCTGGAGTAGGATTCACATGCTAAGTCTATTTTTTCAAAACCCACAGTCTAGGCTTCTTATTGGTTCATAAATCTTGATATGCCTTGTAAATTTTCTCATATTTTCATTAACTGTGACTGTACTGACAGCAAAATTATCCATCCTGACCAGATGGTGACTATAAAACAGTGTAAGGATGATGCAAAGAGAAGTAAAAAAAAGCAAGTATCCATAGGACTTATCTGTATTCGCTGTACAGCTCTACAGTTCACAATAGCCCCATGAAAGTATCACTTTAAAATAATAATTAATAACAAAAGCCCATTCATGGCTCTTAAGTCGGCAGAAACTCTGAATCTGATTGTTTTCACTGATGTTCATCTGACTGTTTTCAGCTGATATAGGCAGCTAATTAAATAAAGATGAAGCTCTTAATTTGTTTCCTAGGTCAAGCCATAACATTTCCTGAGTTATTTGACTGAAGGAGAAACAATACAAATCTGAGTGGTTGACTGACTTTTTTTTTTAATACATTACATTATCTAGCACTTTCTGTTTTGGTTTTTTGCAGTTCAGTGGCTGTTGCTTTTCATCAGACTAGTAAGGGTACTAGAAATAGTTTCAAAGCAGCTGTGAATAAGTAATGTTGCTGAAAGATGCAAGTCTTATAAATGATCCAGAAAAATCACAAAAATTGATTTATAGTCCTTGCTTTCCTCCTTGCATGTCTCAGAAGCCACTGTTGCAAACTTCTGGGAAGCTCATTACCATGTTCCTAAACAGAAGCAAAGTAACTAAGTTAATAGCATGTGGTTTTTTTCTGCTTCAATATTCCTGAAATACAAAGTTATCTAAAGACTGCTACTCAGAGAAATTTTTCTGCTTAAAAAAGCATAGCTTAAGGAGTTGAAATGCTGGTCTTGGTAGTTAGGATTTCTGTCTGAAACTTGAAACCGTTTTCAGTAAAATTCTTACTTCTTTATTCCAGATGGTCAGTTATAGAACTTAATTTACAAAAACAGTTTGGTTGCCATGTTAATTAAGATTAGAAAGTGGTCTTTAAATGGGGATATTGTTCTGGTTTTCTCCCTATCTTATAGTTTTGAGCCCTAAAGTGATTTAAAAAAAAATAAAAAGAAATTAAGCAAGTAAAGTTGTTTCCATTGCAATCAATCAGTGAGATTTTGAACCAGGGCCATTTATGCAAATGATTAAAAACTGAGTGAGCCATTTGCAATGCATAATTTAGCTAAAAATGTTAACCTCTCCTTCTGTTCAAGGCTTATCCACAAGCAGATCACACATTCCTTGAATTTATTTCTATTTAGACATGCTTTCTGGGGAAAAAAAAAAATTAATCTGGTGGTTTTATAATCACAAATATTCATGAGTATTTGGCAACATTTATTTATAGTTGCATCTGGTAGTAAGTACAGATTTATTTCTTATTTGTATTTCTAATTCAAATCATGGGGTTAAAAATATTTGCAGCTAAAATTCTGTAGCATTTTCTTTAAAGAGAGAGCAGGACCTCTTTTCTTATTCTTAATATTCTTAATATTTTCAGAACCAGATTCCAAATAGTTACTCTGTGTGATATCTTAAAGAGCTTTCAGAAAGGGGATTTTTCAAACTGGCTGTGCTTTAAGCCTTCCTATTTTGACATCATATAATCATATGAACATACAATCTAATTCTGTTTGAAATGGTCTATCTGGCTTACCTTTGTGAGAGGTTTATACAGAGAGTTGCAAGCACGTTGCTCTATATGGGCTCTTTGCAGACAGAGGAAAACTTGCTGGCCACCCATAGACCCTACTGGGAGTCTTGGGACCATGATCGCACGCTGTAAGTGTTGATGCCACAAAGCCCCTCTCTCAGCTTGGATTTTTAACAGACTGGGCAGCACAGTGGTGCAGCCTCCTGTTGTTGGGTTTGTAAGACTTGGTGAGCTTACATCTGTTCGTGTCATGAAGAAAGTGCAGCTCATCTGCAAAAAAGGCACCACTTACACGCTCTAGAAGCCCAGTTGCTAATACAACAGACTGTGTGGTTTGGATAACAAGATGTGGGAGTGTCATTTTCATAGTTTTCTTCCGTAAATGCAGGAGACAGGAAGTGAAGCCCAGTAGGTAGGATTCTGGCTTATTAGAAGAGTAACACTTTTCTATCATAACAACAACTGCAGAAAATTAAAGAGAAGCAACTATTCTTAGTAAATTAAAAACATAATCTGCCATAGAATGTTTGTAATTAGCCGATATTGTGATTTAGAACAAGCAATGTCGTAAATTTAGGGGAATTTTACTGCAAGAAAGAAATGTAGATATTCTAATGTTTATTGGAATGAAAATTGTACTGCTAATGAAGAAAACAGTTTATAAAAGAAATAGAAAAACAAAATAATAGAAACACCAATTACAGCTAGAAAATTATGTAGATTTTTCTTAACATAATTAACTAAGCAACATGAGACATTGATTGGCTGTTACTCGCAAGCAACAAAATATTATCATAAAAAGTTTAAAATAGAAAAAATGCAAGTACATTTTAAGCACCTATTTTAGATTTAGTTCCTGTAAGGGCAAAATGTTTCCACTGCAGCTAATTCAGCATCCCCATTCCCTGACTGGTATTCTCTTGGGTTCCAGTCTATATCATACCAACAAGGCTTAAATTAGTGGAAATGTGAATATGCTATAATCAAAAAGATCCCAAATGAAGCGTATTTTATTCTTGTTAGACTAAGCCTTTTGGATTTACTATAGTCCACTGAAATATTTTAAATCTCAAAAATCTCTTCTGTATTCATCCCAAATGGAGTTAGCCAAACAAGAGTCATTGCCAAATTATTTTATTTTATAGGAATTAATTGAGTAGTTTACTCACAGGAACATGTTCTCTTGCTGTCAAAGGCAGGAATAGGGGTGTTTCTTAGTAAATATCACATCCCCTTAATCATCAGAGGAAGCAAATGTTTTGTTGGTTTTGTGTCACCTTTGTTCCTGAACTACAACACAGATTCTAATAGGGTATGCCACAAAGCATAAAGATTTTAGGCCTCACTTTTGTTTTTTTCATAGTTTTATATATTACATCTGGCATTTTATTTAATATACATATTTATTTTTGTATTTATTCATTCTTCCTTCCCATAAGAAATAATCTCCATCCCTTGGGAAGGCACTGAGAATAATTTCCAGGCACTGGGAAGCTAAAGGATTTTAATTTGGCAAGCCATAACAATGCTTTCCCTTCTAATGTTTGTGTGAACTGTCAGAAAAACTAGTTTACCCCTGTAAGAAAACATGTATGATCAGTTGCCTCTTATGGATACAGGATTGCAGAACGAAGACTGAATGGGAATAAAAAGAAATGAGGAGAGAAGGGAGGTGTCCTGTACACAGTGGCATTTCAGGAAAAAAAGAACCTCCATTTGACCTGAGAACTGAGTATTAATGAATTCATATTTTTATTTATAGACAAATGTAAAAGATTACTTCTACTGGGGTAGGAAACTGAACAATCTAATTCAGTTCCTGTAGTGAGACTTGTAAGAATTGAATGCATCCTGTGTTAATTATTTGATTGCCAAATGCATTAATTGAATGGCCTGTGATTTAATTCACTACCACATTTGAGCTTCATTTTCTAATTCCAATATCCAATTTTTTTGCATTAATAATTGACACAGGTTATAATTTATGGAAATGACCTTGATTTTTTTGTTTGTTTATTTGTTTTATAGTTCCTTTTAAAATCTGCAAAGGTGTATATAAAAGCAGATTAAATGAGAAATTAGTAGCTTGCATTGACAGTCTTAAAAACTTACTGAAGTACATACTTTTGCCTCACCAAGTAATTGATTCTCTCTCTGAAAATGATAAGCAGATTTCCCAGCAGAAAGATGAGATGAAGGGGTGTCCTTTATTTCCCAGGGGCGAAGAGAACGCAAGGGTTTTTCCAGGCTGTCTCTGACTCTAGGCTGCAAGTTTCTTTCTACCCATTGTATGATATCACTTTCACTTCCTGTGTAGACTAGTGAATTTTTAAATAAGAATACCCTATGCACATATGAACTTCAGCACATTGGTCATAAAGGATATGAAAACCAAGAACTCAGTTCCCACAAATAGAAAAGCCATGATTTTTAAACAGTTGTTACTTGTAAACACAATAACAGTTTGAATATAGTAGACACAATCTATAAAACTTGTATATAAATAAAATAATTTATAAATTATTTGCCTGTTGCAACTTGCATGAAGATCATGTAAAAAGGAGAAACTAAATTATCCAAGCCTTCTACTTGGTTAGAATATGTTGTCAATATTTAAATAACATAAAGTTCGCTTTTAGGTTTTTCTAGAAGTTCTTATTTTTGCTGTAAAATCTTGCATGGTAGTAAAAATGTCAGAGCTAAAAACACAGTAAAAGGCTTCATGCTTGAATTGTCATTTTATTCTTTTGTGCAGAGATTGAATGTAATGGTCCATACTTTTAGTCAGTGATGTTGACAAAACTGACATACAAATTAAACAACTTACACCTGAGGTTCTTTGTGCATTTGACAAGCTATAACAGAATTGTTTGCAAAGTTTTATTGAAGTTCCTACTTCCATTTATCTTTGTTAGCATAGCTATAGAAATCTGCTTTGTAATATTCCTGTATAAATTAAACAAACTATAACAGAATTAGACAAAGAGAGGAAAAGAAAATAGCATATTTTATGCTTAAGTAAAAATTTTTTTGTAGGAAAATATTTATAGATTATTACTTCGATTTTTGCAACAATTTGACTTGGTTTATTAACAATGCCTAAGACTTGCAAGAATCTCTGATCAAGGATGTTGAATAACTTCCTTTCTCTCTTTTACCAACAGGGGAGTTTCCAAGCATTAGTGAACTTTAACCCAAATGCTTCTTCATAACAACTGACAGTGTAGGTTATTATTCCTAAATGGTTCTTTTTCACATTTTTTATATGATGCATGATCAAAAAGTGAAGAGAAGTCTAAACTGTTTGCTAAATAAGCCACTAAGTTCTTACAAGATGCCAAGCACTAATTCTCAATCCACCACAATGTTTAGCTTGCGCATAAAGGTAAACATGCAATAGGCCTCCAAAGTCAATCGAAATTAAGTGCTTCCGTCCATAAGTTGCCACCAAAAAAGCTTACTGGAAATTATCAGGACAAAAAGTCCTACCTTGAATTTAATTATATTTTCATATCCATATTTTATATCAACTTTTACAAGAGTCCAAAAGTTCCTGTAACCTTGCAGTTAGTGACCAACTTCAAAAATACCATAAACCAGAAGATTCACGATAATAATGATACTAATGGGTAAGTACAGTAAAAATAGCCAAAAGAAAAAAAACTTGGAGAATTAGATAAGATTTCTAAGAAATAGGAAAATAATTAATTCTCTTCATTTGAAGTCTAACTGTAAGAATATTTATGCACCTGCCTGTCAAAATGACACAAACTAAACAATATAGGAAAATATCCAAAATGTGCCGGTACATATTAAACTATAAATTTTATAGATTTTTAATAAACCTAGAAGGCTAAGACAACTACAGGTGAAGAATACATTGCAGAAATGAATTGAGCATCCTTTTTAAGAGAGAACAGCCAAAATCTGTTAACATTTCATAACTCGTTACTGACTGTCCATTGCCCTGTACCACCTTCTCCCCACATTTAAAGCTCTGCATTCCTGAAGAAAACGACTCATGCTTTGACTCCAGAAATTAGATTAAAATATTTAACTAACTGAAATTGGCTCACTTAAAATACATTTAATATTTAATTGTTTCACTGACTTTGTGAAAATTTACTTCTTTTATGCTTATGTGAAAATCATGCGATGGTGTGGGATATTCATCACCGGACACCATAGTGCAGATAAGACCTTACCCAAATGGCAAGAAGGCCAAGAGAAGATGGAAAAAATATAATAAATATTTCAGAAAAAAACAACAACATTTTTTCAAGATGAATGTTTTAATAATCCATTTTACCCTGCCAGTGTCAAACTAGGTTAAAAATACTTATGTTAAAGAAAATCAAAATGTATATTTTATAAGCCAAACACTTTTAAAGCTCTATTCAAAGTGTTAACTAAACATATTTGGTTGTTCTGTAATACAGAAGAACAAATTATATTTCCTGCTTTAATTTTCAAGCTATTTAATATTATTTCCCTGAGATTAAGTCTGTCTATTGATGTTGATAAAAAGTATGAGCTAAATCTGGAATCCTATCATCTTTTGTTGTTACCTGACTCCCTGCTGACTATTTTCCCTTAAACATTTTCTAGTTCTCTTTCTAGCCAGTCTTGCCTCACGAGGTTGTGCTTTATAACAAAAGCTCCTTCTTAAGTAAAAATGCAGTGCCTTCAAGAGAGGAAGCTACAGCATTTAAGAGGAAGTAGAAAGAGGAGGATGTCCTGTTATACAAAACTTCTAAATTCAGAGCTGTTCATCTGAGTTTGGGTGAGACAACTCCATTGGGTGGGAAAAGAAGAAGCTTTTCTTTCTTTCTTATTTTTTAAAAATAAATTAGCATTTTTAAACTATTTTTAAAATAATTTTGGACAAATTAAGTTAAAAAGAAAATACTGAAGCCTGTAAACAAAGCAAAAATTTCAGGAAATGTTCATAAACACAAAACCACAACAAAAAGGGAAGTAAAAATATTCCATAATTTCTTCACAGTCATTCTAGTCCTGCATTCTGTTTTGGCTGTATCACTGTTAGCAAAAAAAAGTATTTTAAGAATATAAGCACAGATCTTTATCCCTTTATCTTACTTTAAATATATCAGAAGCAAAATATATACTTTTTCTTCTCCATCCTGTGATTTCCACAATAGTTGCTGCTTAAAAAAATGGAACAATATGAATTCATCACTGGAAAAGCTTTTGGTAACAGTACTAAAAATTCCCTGGACCTTGCTCTCCCTTACAGTTGGTACAGACCTGCTAGGTGTTGAAATAATCCTGGGTACTGGAAACTCAGTCCCTTTGTAGCCAAAGGGAATTTTTCCACAAGCTTTGACACAGCCAAAATTCCACCTTATAAATTAAATCAAACATTTATGAAAGCCTTTAGAAATTTAAACTGTTTCTCATGCTTTGGAGATACTGAAAATGCCAGAATGTTCACAGCAGGAATTCAACTCTCTTTATTAGAAAGAACTTGAATCTGTTTACTTTACAAAATGCCAGATATACCTGAATTTTCTTTTAGATATGTGCTTCTTCTGATTGCTTTTGTCTCCTGTTGTGTTATGCTTTTCTTCAGAAGACACTTACTAGTGAATAACTTCAGTATTTGAATATCAGCTTGACATGAGCTTTATATTTCAAGACACACTTTCTATGAAATTTATAAATGTGTTCATCAAGACAGCAGTGTTCCGTTGCAGGGGATCACTCATTATTATGTGCGCAAAATAATGTACAAAAGATTTATCTGAGGGTTGATACATCCAGTTGGGAGTCTGGAGAAACCAAGTTTCTCCTGCTGTGAGACACAGAGCAGAGCAACTTAGACACTGTTTGTGATCTGAAATGGGTTGCTGTGCTGGTTGTCCACCCAGCTTGCCTGAATTTTTTGAGTGATTGTACTCCTTTGGGTGCATTTCCTCCAGTCACACACGCTGCAGTGGCAGGAAAAAGAAATGCTTCAGATTTGTTACAGTGATAAGACTGATACTTTAAATTGGTACATTTTCTCATACCACTTTTCCCCACTTACTACTCTAATCTGTTTCAGACTGCAGCAATGACTACACTAACTGGTCCTTCTCCTCAAAGTTTGTTCACAATCATGAACAGATATGAAAATTATTTTAAATTATTTTCAGGTGTCCCTCAGTGTCTGTATCAAATTATTCCTAACACATGCTAGATGTGTATTTCCTCTTCAAATGCTTCTATTCAATAAAATGCAATGTAATATAAAGCAGGAATTTTTTAAACTGTATTTGTTACTGACACCAAAATTATGCTTCTAAAGATGATAGCCGTCATCTAGCCCATGCATCATTGTTAAAATTATAACTTATGTTTCAACTCTGTTCAAATTTTTTATTATTACGCATGAAAACTTAGATCCAACTCAGTAAGAGTGAGTTGGGTTTTTCCTACTTGCTTGAGCAGAAATAGGGTTTTAATTCATTACATTTCTTTGATAAATCCAGATAAAATTTTCAAAAGCTTTCTTACAATGTAATAATTCTTTGTACTTAAAGATGACTTAGAAATTTTTTTGTTAATATATACATAATTAGAATTTGGCTTCTAAGTGCAATACTTGTTAATAAATTAAATATAGGTTTTAATAGGTTAATTGTTCAAAGTTAAATTTCATTTTTAGGAAAACTGTCTCTGTGGCAATTGGTGTCACTAATTACAAACCAAAAAGCTATTTTGAGCAAAATGTTCCTAGTTTTCATCTAAAGGTTTATGTCCAGCGTGTTTCTGAAGCTATGACCCTCAGAGTTATTTAAAATATAGGCCATTGAGTTTATAACTCATTAGTTAACAAACTGTTACTTAAAGATTTTTCTTCCCCACTACCAAGAGCAATGCTGAATCTTTTTCTTTCATTGTTGTAAATTTTTATAGCATTTTAGCTAACTAATCAAATTAGAGCATAACACCACCCTCAATTTTGTCAAGACAGTAGGGAATCTAGTCTGATTGAGTAGAGATTTATCCTTTGAACGCTGTGATTCCTATTATGTTATTTTCCTTGGCATTAGGCAAAAGGTGCCTCTCAGTAAGACTAATTCAAGCAGCTGAGAATTGAATATCTGGCAGTATTCTATTTCAGTTTACATTCACTGATATAAGTCATTGTGCTAGCGATATTACTTTCATCTTCTCCAAAATCTTTGGCTAGATCATCACCTTTATTAATACTGAAAGCTAAATTTTAGCTTTTTTTAATGTGGTGCATGATAGATTAAAGATAATTTGCAGGATAACTTGTATTGTTATCTGAAGCACTAAGACTTCAACAAAAATTGAATATCATATTTTACAGGGAAAATCCTATTCTAGCTCTCTTTTTCAGCACTTTACTTGAAGTTCCCATTAACCTTAACAGTGCCATCTGACAACTTTTTGATTGGATGAAATATTATTCTAGTAGAAAAGGCTAGATTTGGATATGATGAATCCCATGAGCTGTGTTAGCAGGTTCAAAAAGTCTGACAGAACTAATACATCAACAGATTCTATACAGCAGAGACAGTGCCTGATTGGCATACAAAATACAGAGAGACCTTTGTCAACATTATAGCCTCTCCCAACATCTTCTGTTACATTAACATTTTCTTGTCTTTCTCCAGAAATAGTTCAAGAGCCCTGCATAAACCCACTGTAAATCCAGAATGTATCAAAATTCCTGAGAAAAATTCTGTCAAAATTGGGCTTTGCTTTTGAATGCAGATACCTGTGATGTCAAGCAGACACCTTGAAGGATAGTGGGCTAGAAAGTTTCAATAACTTTATCTGCTAAACTGTGGACCAGTATTTAGGGGATGAGGTACTTTTTGATTTTGGTTAGTGTTCTTATCCTTTGGGAAGTTGTTTCCCTATATATTGGCTGTTTCTTATGTGGCTATCCAGAGACAGCACAGGTGTGCTGTGCCCTTCTGTTATATGGTGACTACACCTTGAAATTTTTATGATAATTCTGAAGTGAAAGCCACTTTCAACAGAGAATAATCTTATACAGAAACAAGGAAACTACTTCCCTCGTGGTCATAGCTGAAACGGAATGACAGTAGAAAAGTCAAAGTTGAGCACTAGGGAAGCAGAAATACAACAGTCTCCTAACAGTTCAGAAATGATGAAGGTAATTTAAAAAGAAAAATCACATGGGAGACTGTCTGCAATGTGAATTGCACTGCAACTTCAGTTTAGTAGCTTGAATCAGGAAGATGAACTTAGGAGGCTGGATCAAAGCTGAAATTACTCTTATTTCCTGGAGAGGGGAAAAAAAAAAGCATATCATTAAGAATTAAAATCCCTTGTTTGGATGTCATAGAACATAATTAAGAATTTATGTTTAGTGATGTGTCAGTGGGGAATTACATTATTTTTTATCAAGGTGTAGAGTTCAAACAATTGACCATACTGAGTCATATTGTCTGAAAGACACATTTTCTCACTTGAAATTCAAAGGTTTTTTCCAGATAGATTTTCAGTGGTTAACAGACATGTAGGGGTAAAGTCTGCATTTTCTCTTAAGTGACTTTGAAACTGGTCTCAGGCTTTTTTTTTTTAAATCTGACAGTGAGAATTATAATTCCACTGGAATTTCTACAGATATTCTGTTTCAGTCAAACTATTTTTTAAGATTGAAAAAATATTTAAAAGCAAACATCAGAAATAAAGTTGTTTTTTTTTTTCAAATGTGGATCATCCATATTCTTGTGAGAGGAATGATGAAAAATAAAAAAGTTAACCTAATTATACCTTTCTCATAAATTACCAGTAAAGAAAATCTTCTGAAGGGGAGAAAATATTAAAACATACAGTTAGTTTTCAAGCTAGCTTTTATTTCTATTTTTCTTCAATTATCTACATCATGTCCTATTTATGATAACGGCACTTAAAGCTAAACAAAGACTATTTTCTACAGATTTTCTGCCTCACCAACAGAGTAGCATAAATATCCCCTCTGATTAATTTGGTGTTTTGCTTGCGTACATAAAAGGTTGCCACAATTTTGTCAAATATCAGTGTATCGAGTATTAGGAATACTTCTTTTTAAAGTTATTTTTCATCCTGAATTTGTCTTAATTGGCTGAATGCTTAGCTGTTACACAACTGCACCAAGTACAAGTCAAGATGGCAGAGGCAGTGACTGTGACTGTTTATAATTTGATAGCATGGAAAACAGTGCAAGGATTGTTATTGAAGTCTTTATTATACCTTTATTGAAAAGATATAACAAGGTTTGAGCCACTCAAACAGAGATTAACAACTGAGAAATTTACAAGGTGTTTTATGAAGACTTTATTGCTAAACATTTTTCCCTGCTAACTTTGCCTATCATTCTATTGCAAAGATTTCAGCTGTGACCTCCTTTATTTTGTTAGAGATCAAAAATCATGTACATGAATGAATTCAGGTGCAAAAGAGTTGTGAAATTTAATTAGGTCCAATTGGTTTAAAAATGGGATACAGAAATGAATGTGATAATGACTGCCATAAGCAAACTTTCATTTTATGCTTTAAAGCACAGCTTCTCTATTCTGTCCCCTTCTCTATAACTTTATTTGATGAAGTAGTTTCTCTATAACTTTATTTGATGAAGTAGTTCTATTCTGATCTTATACTAAAAATAACAAATGATTGAAATTTAGTCTGTGTTAGTGTGAGGGGCTTTCAGTCTGCCATGGGCCAAATTCTGCTGAGTGTCAAGGGCAAAAGTAAAGGCAGAGAATGAACTCATTTTATGTTCCAGTTCCATGAAAAAATCAAAGTTGTTCAGTAGTTAATATCTTTTCTACCCAAATAGCCTATTAATTAAAGAACTGTGCTCTACTCTTTTCCTTCAGGACCCCAAACCTCATAAATTTTGGTTCTTTGGGTTCAAAGTGATCTCAGATTCATTTCTCCCTAATCGGTTAGCTCATTAAGCAACTTTAACCACCTTATGTAACAGCTTTTATGTTAAATAAATTATAATACGGAATCAATAGTAAAGCTAGCCTGATCAGGCAGAGGATCAAAGCTTTATACACAGATTATTGGCTGTATGTCCTTGGAGTGTGATCTCTATGAAATTAAGGGCAGATGCTTAATAGTCTACAAAGTAATTTTTATATTACAAGTACACAGATACATGACCAGTCTCCTGTGCCTGAGGGTTTTCAAACAGCTGCAAGAACTGGTAAAAACTCAAATATGTACAGGTAAAAAACTCAAAACACTTTAAGTTACTTAAATCTTATTTTTTGGATGTTCAAATTTTTTATGAATTTGTAAACAATAGCGTAAACAATAGCATAAACAAAGCATTTCTAAACTTTTTTTTCTTAAATAACTGTCTTTTTTAAAGTTGCATAACTTTTCACATAGTCATTCCTTCATCATTTACATTCTCTAACATGTGATTAAGTAATATCAAGTTTCTAATTTTCCAGCAGTACATAAAATAAGGTTTCTTTTCTGGGAAATCAGGCAATGTTCATATTGGTTTTAATATTTAATGTATGGTACAAATGTGCCAATTCACCACTTCTTCTTGTATGCAAGCAGTGGAAAAAAAACAGGAGGAGAAAAGGTTCTTTTGTAGAAAAAAATGTCACCTAGAACACAAACAATTCTTGCTTAAAGTTCTACTTTTCTCTGGAGTGCAGCTTTCTAAAGTGCATTGGGGGATACAGCTTTTATTATCTCAGTGACCTGCAGGTAATATCTGCTTTGTGTACAAGTGGAAGGAGAGTTCATTCTGACTGCCAGCTCCACTCAACTTGTGACCTAAAAGTGAAGGAGACAAGGTTTGGTTTGGTCTGATTTGACTTTATTTTGCTTGGATTTTTTAATCAGGTATCACCATCAATAAAGTTTCTGTAACTGAAACTTGTCTTCTAAATTAGTTGATGACATGCAAGACAGAATAGAATAAATATTCTTTTCTTCCATACTCTTCTTTACAGCAAATAAATCTATTGAAAGTTTTCTTACTAAAAGCAACAGATTCTGAATGCTTAGGTGTAAGTATCTTCAGAGAGGAGCTGACCCTAGAGGGTTACAAGAAATGTTCAACCCTCACAACTCCCAGCCTTAGTCACCCTTGCTTCCTTGCAGCACTTGGTATTATTTCTCTCTGTTCTCAAAATGAGAAAATAGCTCATGGGAATTGTTTCTTTGCTGTACCCAAGTAATCAAGCGTCAGAAACAAATGAAAACAACAGAACAAGTGGAAGCAGAACAGCTCACTTTTTCTGTAAGTTTATATTTTATTGTCACAGCAAATTCGTGTCTCATCACCTGCTATTTTCAATCATCTGGTGGAGAAAGGGCACTTCCTGTTCAGGCTCACTGGTATACACAGGGACTGGAGCTGGTATACGCAGGGAACTGATACTCAGATTTCCTTCTGTTATAAAAACTTCCTTCATAATGGTTATGATTTTCATTTGGAGTCTAAGTGTTTTCCATTTTTGAATGCTTCAGACTCATATTCTAATATGAACATGTTTAATAATTTTTTATGCAGTTCAAAAACTGACAGTTTTAACTTTCGAATGAGAAGATTAAGTACTGTTCTCTTAACTGGGCACTATGGTTAGTCATCACCATTTTTACATCCTGAGCTTTCTGTGCTTCCCTAAGTTGTTGGTCCCCTCTCTAGTTACTGAGCACTGAAAGTTATGTTTAAAGATCTCTGCTGTTCAGAACCTCTTTCCAAAGACTGTTCTTTACTCACATATATACAGAAAGCCTTTGCTGCATGCATGATGCCAGGAGGTCAGGCAAGAGATTTTCAAATACCATGATAAAGATGAGGCTGTTTCTAAGTGTCTAATCTAGCATGTCCAGATCAGTGCTATTCTACTTCTAAATTATCATCTATGCCATAATAATAGTCAGCCCTGAGGCTGATCTGCAATCTTAATTAAACTGTTGTGAAGTCAGTTCACAATAATGAATTAATTATCTGTGGTAGTGTCCCTAAATTTCAGAGAAAGAGACCCACTTCTCAATTGGCATGGACCCAGCAGAAGTACATAGATGGTTATCGTGGCTGAGCTGACGGCCAAATAGTTTTTAATGCTGCAGGTACCCAGTCAGGGCCAGTTGCTGCTGATCTAAATCCAATGCTTTTATTCTCTTCCCTTGCAGAGTTGTCCTACTCAGGGTTTCATCCACCCGTCACCCAACGAGAAGTACTGCCTTGCTCTGGTGTGTAGCCTGAACTTTCTCTCATGTTTTTAGTTCTATTCCAGGATAGATTGGGCTCTCTCTTTCATCCACACAGTTTGGGTTAAAAAGTGCCCCAGTGATCATTAGGAATCTCATGCCCAGTCTTCATTTTACACTTTTCAGTTTCTTTGCCTTGGTGACTTAATTTTTTGTGAGGGACTATATTCTTTTAGTTACTTCAAGCCTTCTACCATTTAATTATCTTTTTTGCTCTTATATCACAAAACTAGGAGAGGAAATTTCTTTGTTTAATTTTTCACATATGCTTATTTGATCATTCATTATTTCATATATATTTCTGGTTTCCATTTTTCCTTTCAGAAAAAAAATTGCAGTCTTTTCACATTCCTATTAGTTCTTCAATGCCCTTGAACATTCTTATCTTGTCTAAATTCCCTGTATTTCTCACTTTATTTATTTGTTACAGCAGTTAGCAAATTCACTTTGCATTTAACAAATTATTTACAAGTATTTGGCCTCCTCTATATTCCCAACTGTAAAGTTTCTTCACTTTTTTTAATACACTGAGCAGATTATTCTTCTGAAAATGCATAACTGATTTATTAATCATTTACATTTGGATATTTGTCATTAGAGTCCTTGTAAAACTGCCATCGAACATCTGAAAAGGAGATCTCCTCTGTGAATAGATAAAATATGAATAGATCAAATACATTCTATGAATAATATTACGGCCAAATGGTAACTTTAAATAGGACAAACTATTCATAGATGGGGACATTTTGAAAATAAGGCTCTATGACCTAAGTAATTTAAAAGTTTGTCAAAATTAAAATTTTTAAATTCTTAGATTATAAAGAAGAATACATCTCTTCAGCAACTTGTTCAATAGCTGTGTAAATTCAATGTGAATGGCTTCAATACAGAATGACAGGGACATGTTGAACAATACATTCATAAGGGTCAAACCTTTAAAATTAGATGCTTTTATTAGACTTCTCAATGTTTGTTGGATATTAAGAGCAGAGGGAGGAGACTCAAAAAACTGCATGGCTATCTAAGCCATTTCCAGGGATTTTACTCAATGCCCAAAAGGCATCTAATGTCTTTCAGGTTTAAAGTGCCACCTAAGTCCTTTAACCATCTTTAGAAATGTTACTCTTAAAAGAATGGCCTGTTATGCAAAGATGAATCTCCTTCTATTGAAAATGAAACAATGAGTGTAGGATTGTAATTTTAAGCAGTAATTTAAAAGATGGAATGTTAAACAATAATAATTCAACCAGCTTTAGCCACAAAATAACCTTTCCTGCCTCTTCTTTCTTTCTACTTTTTTTTGTCTTCGGCATTTCCCCATTTCCCCAGGCTGTAAGTCTCCTCAAAAAAGAAAAAAATGAAATGGGGCGGTAGATTCAAAGATATTAATAATGTTCCTGTCACAGTAGTTTCTTGTCCACTGGGAAATTGCTCATTTATGGTGAATCAGACCTCAACTATTGATGGATCTTTATAAGTTAAAAATATTTCCCTTCTCAATAATAAAGAAAGGACTTTGAAATAATACATTAAAAATGTCACTGAGGGCACTGTAGATGACTAATGAGTGACTTGAAAAGGATGAGTGCAATGTTTAGTCTTATAAGATTATTTATTGACTGCACTTTTACCATATCTATTTTTTGATTGACCTTTTCTGAAAGATAAGAATTACTCGGCGTCTGTCACCATGTTTATGAGGTTTTGGTGCTAAAGATTAATGGATGAAGATACACCACAAAAGATTTTTTTCTCTTTTCTTATTATATTTTAAAGGGGAAATAAGTCACTGCTACCAACACTACATCTATGCTAATGACAGTCTGCATACTTGCAGTTACTTGCAGGAATCAGTTTTCCTTTTTTATCATAAACTTGGTATCCAAAAACTTGTTTTAAACAGAAAACCCAACTATTTCTATGAATAATAACTTGTGCTTAAAATGTGCATTTTATGATTACACTGGTTAAATGTTTAGGCTAATTTAAATTAGACAACAATCCCATATATTTAACAAAATAATTCATAACAAACACTTTACAGGAAAGAAACAAATTAGGATAGTTAGAAATTGCAGGAAGAATTGAATGGCAAAGCTCAATAAACCCACAACTTTGGTTCCTCCTCTTGACAGCAGTAAAAGGCAGCTTCAACTGTAATATCCAGAGAATAAAACACATTTGATATCTCAGCAACAGGCAAAAATTTGGTACTTAAGTGAGACTAAATGACATTGAGCAGGAGTTGGTATGATTATACCTTTCTGATGAGTCATAACTAATAAAGCAGTCTAACGCTCCTGAAGCGAAACTGGTAACAAAAGTGAGAAGAATGCAACTGGCAAGATCAAGGAGGCAGTGAAGGAGAATATGTGTCTCACACACATTAGTCCAATGGCATCCTGGCTTGTATCAGCAATAGTGTGGCCAGCAGGACCAGAGCAGTGATTGCCCCCCTGTACTGGGCACTGGTGAGGCCACACCGAAAATCCTGTGTCCAGTTTCGGGCCCCTCACTGCAAGAAGGACATTGAGGGGCTGGAGCGTGTCCAGAGAAGGACAACAGAGCTGGGGAAGGGTCTGGAGCACAAGTCATGAGGAGCCGGGAAGGGAGCTGGGGTTATTCAGCCTGGAGAAAAGGAGGCTCAGAGGGGACCTTATCGCTCTCTACACCTGCCTGAAAGGAGGTTGCAGAGAAATGGGTCTGTCTCTTCTCCCAGGCAGCAACTGACAGGAAAAGAAGAAATGGCCTCACAGTGAGCCAGGGGAGATTTAGGCTGGATCTTAGGAAAAACCTCTTCAATGAAAGGCTGGTCAGGCATTGGAATAGGCTGCCTGGGGCAGTGATGTAGTCACCATCCTGAAAGTGTTGAAAAAGCATGTAGATATGGAACTTGAAAGCATGATTTAGAGGTGAACATGGTAGTCCCAGGTTAACGGTTGGACTCAATGACTTTAGTGGTTTTTTCCAGCCTCAGTGATTTTATGACTCCATGTGGTTTAGAGGGAAAAAAAAAAGAGAAAATTAAAAGGAAAAAAGAGACCTTTCAATGTTTTTGCAGAAGAAAATGTCTCGGTAACTTATTAGACAAATCTGCTCACTGTGTATAGAATTCTAGTATGAACCTAGTGAGTAAATTGACAGAAATTTTCATATCTAATTTGGAGAGAAATAAAATCTCAGGTAAAATCATTTTACAAATACTTGCAAAAACATTTTACAAATACTGAGTTGGTAAAAAGTGAAAAAGAAAACATGTACTGTTTACTGTGAGATTATGCAGCTTTTAACATAGAATTCAACCCCTTGAACTCTGTCCCACTTTTACTTTTTTGTTTAGATTAGTATTTTAGTATTTTTCACATGTGTGCAAGTACTGTCTCTCTGCTTCCAGAAACCAAGATTTTATACTTTACATTTTTCTCAATTATTTGGTTCTCAATGGCAGGTAGGTTCCTTCTTCTCTTCTCTCTGCATATATCTCTTCCTCTTCAATGTCATCGCCTCTCCTCCTGTCTCCTCTCCTGTCAATGTGTGGTCTTCTGCTCTTGCAAAATTGCAATAATTTGATTTATTCACATCTGCAATGAAAGAATTCTTATGAATAGTTACAGTGTCTCAGCTGACATAGAATGGCTTTTTAACTTCAGCAATTTGTTTGTGTGTCTAAGTCTTTGTATTTGTTTCTAAGCTTTTCTCAAATATTTTAAAAATCTAGTGGAGATCGTATGTTGTAATCTGTCTCTTATTGGAGGTACCGAACCACACACTTAAGATTCTTTATCAGTAGTCTCATTGAAAGTGTCAGGACAGTTTACATACCTGAGCTTCAACAAGAGCATTATAAATCTTATTTCTCAGAGAGGCACCAACACCACATTACCTTTCAGTCTCTGAACTGCCACATTGCTCTCTGTCTGCCTCAGTTTCCATTTTTCTTCCTCTCTTAGGGGACATCTACAAGGCTACATAGCTATCATACCCACCACTAGACCTCGAGTAACATTCTCAGTGTGATTCCCGGAACAGGCAACCCTCTTGTCTCTTGGAAAGAGGGCTGGTTGCATCTGTCTGCTCAGAACACTGTTGAACTGTACAGGGGTCTGCGTGCCACCACAAGCCACATGGAACTTCTGTGTGTGAAATTAGCATCCAATGCCTACAGAGCAGGAATTTGAGCCCTGATCTCCGAAATGCTAACCCACATTTTAAGATGAAGGATTCTCGGAGATAGAGCTGTGCAAGAATATTAATGTGGGAGAGAGGAGCGAAAAAAAGACTCACTCTGTAGGTTGCTCTTCAAGGATTTGTCAGGGATATGCAACATAGAGATTAATGGAGATTCTAGTCCCAGGAAATTTGAGATAAATAAGCAAAAGTGATACAATTTTCAGTGGAGTCACTGGAAAAAACCTCTCAAATCGCTCCAGGATATCTGGGTTTTGCATATACACAGGGAAATTAAATTCAAGTTCTGGCTCCAAATCTCTTTCATATGAGCAAGTAACACGTTCCTTGTGAGTGGTGCAGCTGGGGGTTTATCTTATTTTTCATGGATAAAGGAGACTGTGAAAATGTCTTAATGTAATAAAATTAAAATCTTAAATAGATGGATTTTTGTAGCAGACAGGAAGGCACATACCTCCGCTTAGAACAGAAATTTAAGAAGCTGAGTCATACTCTATTTTTTTTCTGTTTTATACCCAGAACATCTGTGAGTCTTTGCACAACCTCTTAGTTCTTACCATGAGATCTTCTGTGTGAGTTTGGTTTGACGGATATCCCCTCTAGTTAGGAAATGCAGTGCTGAATTTACCCTGCCTTAATACTTTTTTTTCAGAAATACTCTAATGAAACATGTGTTCACACAGCCTGAGGTACTATACATTAGAAGAACCACCAACCTCTTCAACTGTGCTCCTCTAGTGCTCAGTAAATGTGATGTCATTAAACATAGCTAAGTTGGAATGTAACGAAGGGTAAGCAGTGTTCCAGACCTGATTTTGACCATAAGGGACTCTTGGGGACTCTTACCATTTCTCAGCGGATACACAGTAATTAAACTGAATTTCATTGTGTGTAAATCCCTTAAATGCTTCCTAAATCTCTCAGAAAGATCCTGCTGGAATATTTACTACCCTACTACTTTCCTGCCTCGACAGTACTTCTACAGTTATGACCAGATTTCTTTTTTAATTCAGTACTGCCCTTAACATTCTTATTGTCTTCCATAGCCACAAGTCATGATCTGTATTCTCTTCCTGTTGTGAAACATGTCAGTGTCTGCCTGTCTGATTAACAACATCACACTCATGTCTTATCTTTCTACAGTTGGACATACTCCACTGTGAGGATGCAAGGGAATTGAGTTAGCGATGTCTTGTATTACACTGTGAAGATTAATGTACACTGCTGAATCTCTGACAACAGGAGGTCCCACTGGATGACACGATGGGAACAGTAGGATATTTTGTTATCTATGGCCATGACATTATGTCCTAGTTTCATGCACCACAGTACAAAGCAGTTGTTCTACTCAAAGAAGTTACTTATAGAAATGATGGAAGGTGGAATAGCAGAAAGGAAAAAATTATTTGATCAAAATGAAGCATCCCAACACTCTTCCTAAGAAAGCATGGTGTTTGGCAATTATGTTAAACAACTTCCTGTAGACTTGCACCTTGCAGATGTGTGGTACTCTGCATGATTCCGAATGACAGGTGCTTTCAGTAGTTCTCATCTCCACCTAGCTTCCAGACCTTCTATAAAATTCTCAATGTGATTGTGTAATCTGTTTCTGCTGTGATTCCTGGTATTTGTCATGATCAGACATTGAGCTGGGTTAAAAGGCAGTAAATACAATGCATACTCATAAAGTTTCTCTTAGGTGTCAGAATGCATCCTTCACACCCTTTTATCTCCCTTGTTCTGCTCTTTTTTCTTTCTGTGGTGAAAGACTTTCCAATGGCTCTACTTTGCTCTTGGTCTTTACTGTTATAGGGCTTTTTAACATGTGGGTTAAAGCTCTCGTTTCCATAACTAGAGCCAACAGAGGAGGTTTCATCCTGAAGTTGCTTTAATGATAAAGCAATGTCTTCTCAGCAATTCAGTGGTATTTCAGAAAGGCATCAGAAATTAAAAATAATGGCCTGTTGAATAGGCAGCACCGGATTTTAGATCCTCTCCTGCTAGATTTCACCTGTCATATATTGGGGGAGGGGTATTACTGATCTAGTTTTAAGCAGAATTTTAGTATTATAGAATAAAAGTATCTTCTGTGATAAGAAAGATTTGCAAAACTAATGCATGAGACAGAGCACAAGATGAATAGAGAGGATTTTTTTCCACAAAAGCCCTATAAAGACAATCTTTATGTGTTTGCACACTCAAAAAAAAAAAAAAAGGGGGAAAAAAAAAATAAAAGGAAAGAAAAAGCCTTGGGTGCTGTGTGGTTAGCTCTAGAGTCTATCACAGTACCAATTTGGAGCTGTCAGAAGGCTGCTCTATTTTATTCTTTTTTTTCTCTGTGTGTGTGACACATTTTAGCTTTCTACAAAAAGGGAATAAAGGGGAAGCAGCTCCGGCTAGCCTTGGAAAAGCTATTTAGCTTGCATATTGTGGAACTGTCTTCCCTAGCTAGTTACTGCCATTTTATAACGCTGCAGCATATTGGATCAAAGACTAGAACTGCCACCTCCTGTTTACAATGGGCTGGAACAGTCATAGAATTGTCAGGGCTATTTTCTTCCTCGGTGTGATTGGAAATAAGACTGAAAATGGTAGGTTGCTACCAACAGGTTAATT
Organism: Edolisoma coerulescens; assembly: GCA_013397115.1. Classification (NCBI taxonomy): domain Eukaryota; kingdom Metazoa; phylum Chordata; class Aves; order Passeriformes; family Campephagidae; genus Edolisoma; species Edolisoma coerulescens. The sequence goes on along the minus strand of VWZW01007331.1, from coordinate 333,966 downwards.
TCTTTTTTTTATTATTTAATTTTTGGCTTTCACCTGCAATGTCAATGCAAGTAAAGCTAAAACATTTAACCCAGAAGGGCAAGTGTCCTTTTTAATCCTTTCAAATATTCTTGTGTATACCTGGAACAACAGGCACAAATATGCATGCGATACTATTGTTTCAGAGATAATTTCAAAGGCAAAACCATGGAGACAGGAAAAAAACCCCTAAAAATAATCCTTGAAGTGTGTTCTAGATTTTTAATATATGTTATGCTGAGACAAGAGCTGTTGGTAGACTGCATAAACACTATGTCCCAAGGCTTAACACTTAGAAAGGATATTTTTATAGCTCTGCCAGTACCAAATTTTCGTGAGAGTCATCAGTGATTTTCATTTTGCAGTGACAATATGGTGTTTAAAAACATCAATTGACTGATAAGAATACTTTCTTTAAAGGTGAAATTATATTCCAAGTATCTAGAGCATGTAATTTGGGGGCTCTGGCGGAATAATAAGCATTTGGCAGCCATATTTCTAGTTTATATTTCTGATTTATCTTTCCAGCTTTAAGAAAGAGATTTGTTGCTTATATTCACCAAAGAGATGTAGAGCAGAGAGACAACAGACTGCAATTTTCACACTGGACGAAAATACAAACTTTAAGATTCCCATCACTATGCCTGTTAATGCAGGTACTTTATCAGGAAGATGTGCATAAACCTCTAAAGTTGGGTTTTCAAGAGACAAAAGAAACACAAACAAGAAACATGGGTACTCACCATGTTCTTATAACACCAGCTAAGGTGGGAGACCCATGCCTTTCTTCTGCGTCACTTCCATATATAACTTAAACAAACAATGTCATTCCTTTTCCTGCATGTGCCTTGTGCAAGACCCAGGAATTGCATCATTGCTCCTATTTAGTGTTTCTAGTTGGTTATATAAGGGGTGCACATTGTAACAAGAAAAATAATGGGATAAAGAGGAAGCTGCTCTGCTGCTTTCTTTCTTGCAGTGGGCTTTGATGTATGCTGAGATCAGAGAGCAAGACACACTACATCATGGGACCAAGGATCTTGTGGGGATATTTGGCATCTATAATACACCATCTGTATGTGATTTAAATCACTCTCAAAGGTCCAACCCTTTTGCTTACTTATTTTCCGGTTTTTTATTGAAAGGCTGACTTGTATGTGCAAGCATCAGTTTGTGGACTCAGTGATGACTTAAGGACTATTGCCTAGAGACTGCTAAGGGCTTTTTCCAGTCTGTACAGGTGCCCTTTTCTCTTCATGGTCTTCTGCATCCAACTAGAACTGTTTATATTGTTAGTTCTGGAATTTTCTGGTTTGAGGATGATGGTGATTGTGCATCCATCTGCATCTTGCATACTGGGTGTGTAATATTTAAAGGAATTAAACTTTGACAACACTGCTTCCTTAGGTCTCACAACACTGTGTGTAAAATAAAGGAGTGTGAACTATTTGGTACCTGGTATGGTCTGGTATATTGAATGATTATTTTTGATGCACTGATAATTTCTACATATTTTGTAGAAATTTTACAGAACTGGATCAAATGTTGCCTTTGCATCTCCTTTGGTTTTTTTTTTCTTTGTTTTTTTTTTTCTTTTTTTTTGTGCTTTTGTGTAAGCCTTATATTTCTGTAAAGTATTTGGGACTGAAAAGCACACAAATTTTTTCTTAAATATTTTTTGCTTCCTGCATGGAGAGATCCTTAAGTTACTGAAATCTCTTCAGCATTTTATCTAAACTCCCCTTCAAAATTGAAGAGACACAAGATTTTGCATTTTGGGTCTGTTAATGTAATCAAGAAATTATGTGAGTGGAAACTAATTCAAGAAAATAATCTGGTGCTCAGAACATAAATGGGACTTAGAAATGTAGCTCAGAATTTCCAGCCTGGTTCAGTTAGACTATCATAACAAAATAGAGTGATTATAACTACTACCCAGTTATAACTGTATCTTTTAATTAATTACCTTTTCTCCAGACATCTAGGCTCACACATTTATGCATTAAGATTTTGGGCCATGTTTTTTATTATTCTTTTTCAGACCTTGGTATCCTTGTGTGTATTTGCTCAAAAGAGAAGCTAAGAAGAACCATTTACTTTCTCTGTATTTACCAAAATGTATTAAATTAGTGGTACAAAGAGCAGTTACTTCACACCTGCACATCAGATTCACTTCAAACAATATTCTAGTACCATTCTTGCTACTCCTTCTTGCCTTGTATATTAATTTTAAATATCTTCATCTAGTTCTTCTCTATGTAACTGTTTAAAATATAGAAAGGAAAACACTCTGGTGGTTACAGCAGCCCTACAGAATAGGTTTCTCTGCCTCAAGTCCCATCTGGACAAATTATTTCTCTTATTAATGACTCAACTTTCATTGACTTTTGAAAATATTTCACCATAGAACTGAAAAAAACTACTTTGCCAGCAGAGCAACTATGTGCATGTTCTTGCCATGTAGTGGATAGGTGATTACACTCAGCCATTTCTTTTCTCTTTTCTTCTAGCTGCAATCTTCAAGTCCTTTTTAACAATCTTATCCCAGAGGAGGAAAAAAAAAAACCCTGAAATGTTTGTTAGACAAAAGGCAGTCTTTAAAAGAGAAAATATGTTAATTTGAATACTGTTACTTAGGCAACATTAGAGATACAGCACGGCTTATCACTTACTGAGAAGGAAAATGGCTCCAGGTAAACGTAAGTCTAGTTCATGTAATTTCTTTATACTCTTGGAAAGCAACCAGTTAATCTCAGACCACCTGATCAGGCTCCTTCTTGTTTTTGCACCTAACTACTCAGTTTCATATCTGGTAGAGTTGAAAAAAAAATAAGAAAAGGTCTAGCTGGGTTGCTTTCCCGCTTCATAAATAAGAGTAAAGTCAGGCATTCCTTAACTATTTCACCTGTGATTTGGATTTCATTTTTCTTTTCAGAAAACAGAGTTGTGGGGATGATGACTTTAAAATCCCTTCCCTATGTTGATATTTATAAACTACAGAGGGTGGAGGTTAAGCTCTGGTCCTGTTTTCAAAGGCTTCTCTCATCAGCCAAGGTCAGGAGCTGAGCTCCTGAGGGGCCTTGGGTTCATAGTTTTATTACCAATGAGTAATGCCTTGAAACTGCATCCAGTTCTGCTGCACTTCAGAAGTTTATGTGGTCCTGTTTTTAGTATCTTGATTAAAACTTAGTAGTAAACATAAAGTAACTCTCTTGTCACTATATATTTTCAAGTTTTAGTATTTTTTCACCACTCCTCTTTATGACCAGAGTAATAAATGCACCTATATAGGTTTTCCCTGACATTTTATGCTTCTGACTCCATGAATAAAATATGCTAGAGAAATGCTAAAACAATGTCTCAGGCAGTTAAATAAGCAGAATGACCTTATTAAATAGATGTTTTTCAACATTTAAAAGTAATAGATATATTTTAGATAAAATGTGCAATTCACCGGTTTTGTGTTTCACTTTTTTTTTCTTTTTTCTTTTTCTCTTTTTTTTTTTTTAATTCAGTAAAAGACAGTCCAGAATTGCTCACCTCTACCTGCAAATAAATGTGGAAAGAAGCAGCCTGGACAGATTTACCCTTATGGAACATAATTATGCTAATAGTTACACATAGATTTATTTAAGATTACCCCTATTCTTGGCATTTTCCTAAAGATTTGTGGAACTCTTAGCTTTTCCCTTTCCTTATTTTTTTCTCCTGGTAGTGTAACGTGACGATCAGGTTTAGTGTCTAATGAGGCAGCCATTCTGAACACGTAGAGACAAAGAAGAGGTTTCCCTGGCAACGAGGACCATGCCAGAGCTCTCAGAACAGTTATTTCCCCTGTATTCAGGTTCCTTTTCTGTTTAGGATGCCTATTAGTGTGAGTTCACAGGCAATGCCTGGCAAGCTTTTCAGAGATTACTGCTCCTAAATATACATAACAAAATACAGCTAGGGCTATGATTTATGAGTAAACTGAAAAGTGGTGAGCTGACATATATTTTTTCAGTTTTATATTTTTTTTATGGAATCTTAAAACAATGGTGACCATAAGTTCATTACATATGTCTAAGGCTATTAAATACACTGCCTATAGCTCTTTAGAACTTCACTGGTCTCAGCAAAATTTGTGTGAGTTCACTGAATTCTGAGCCATATTTTTGCTATCACTAGAATAACCACTGATTGAGGATTTAGATCTAAAACACACATGAATTTAAGCACATATTGATGTGATGAAATATTTAGAACTGTATGTAATATAATTTGAGTTTAAATCCCAGTTTAAATGTAGAGAAAAATTACAGTAATAATATTAGATAATTTTTACTACTTAAAAGTAAAATGAAATTGCAATGACATTAAATTCTTTAGTTCAATTCTTTACTTGCATCGGAAATCTATAAACTTTTTATGATGAAAACTTCTGAAATCAGATTAAGAGATGAGCTTTTCCACATCCTTACAAGTTCTTGAGAGAACCAAGAAGATTACTACACCCACCCAGCCCTAAGCTTGGTCAGTATCCTGAAATTGTTCATGCAGTGATCCAACTCAGCTGAGAGTTTTGATCTGGAAAGTGTTTTCAAAGTGCACCTGCTCACACACATTAAACATACGATTGCAATTTCCACTTCATGTAGAACAGAAGCATTTATCTCTCATCCAAGATATGCACTGGAGATATGGAATAGAATGTCCAAGCTGGAAGGGACCTACAAAGATCAACTAGTCCATCTGATAGAAACATCTGTTTAATTCCATCTTTGTCAAGAGAGAATTCAAACCAACCAGCTTTCTCTCCTTATTTCTCCTTCCTCTCTCCCCTTTTCCTTCTGTCCTCCCTTCTATCCTCTTGCCCTAATAAACACAGCCTTGTGAATACATCACTGTATGAAGGAATGGACAGCAAGTGTATGAATATTCTGAGGCAATAGAAAGGATTGTTTCTGGACAAGTACTGCAACCAGCTGACTTTCACTGCAGTCATCATTTCATCTGTCAGCAGCTGAACTTTTAAATCATTAATCCAGCTCATATTAAAAAAAAAAAATATATATATATCCTGAGCACTTTAAGCTCTCCAAGTGAAAATTCAAGCATTAGGATACCAAGAGGACAAAAACTCGCTACAGCCTTGAGTAAAGGATCTAAAAGGCAGATTTTAATATCTCTCTCTTCATTATTCACTATTGATGATCTGTAGGAAGCTACATGGTGTCTACGCATACTGATTGGAGTCCTGCATATTTAGAGACGATCCTAGGCAGGTATTTCCACTGGGATCTTAAACATATGGCAACTAGTTCCTCGTGTCTGTGAGACAGGAAAGTTTTCTGACTGTCCTGGAACAAATAGGAGCCTTAAAAACAAGCTCTGCAAAGTTCCTTGTATCTGGTTCTCATACACTAACCAAATCACTTGTCACGACTTCAGCTGGGATTGATAGGCCTGGGAAGATATTGCTTGGCTCTTCTTTACATCCTGTCTCATATTCAATTCCATTGTCATACGTAAAGTCAAGGTAGTTGCAAAATAGTGAGAAACTAAGGAAGAAAAATAAAAATGAGAAATAGGAGTAAAAATAAATTAAAAAGTGGAATCTTCCTTTGAATTTGTAAGGAAGGTATTCTCCATTTTTTCTCCTGTGAAGATTGCAAAGGAAACTCATTTCAGCTTTGTAAGACCACAACGATTGCTTCAGACACAAAATGAATCAAACCTCTTGTTGGATTATGTGGGTGGTATTTCCACTCTTCCCTAGTGGGATAATTCACAGCCTGCAGCTGTGGCATGAAAACATAAATATTTTTTCTCTTTCTGTCTGGCTTTAAAAGGAAGGACCTGCATTCATTTGCTGTTTTAAAGAAAAAGGAAAAAGAAATTGAAGGCCCATTAAAGATTAGTAGTGTGAAACAGAGCAGTCATAAAACAAAACTGCATAAACAAAGGAATTAGTTTGCATCTTTTTAAGCAGCTATAGTCTAGTATTTGAAAATGAATGAGAAGATATGTACTTGCCCAGGTGTATAAATAATAAGATAATGGTTGTAAACAACCCCTTTTGTACTGTTAAGAATCATAACTCTTAACTTACCTGCTCTTAAAGAATTAAGTTTTCTTTTTATACAGCAAAAATTTTTATATTATTTTTACTTATTAAAAGAAATTTCTTGGATTCTTTGTGTGCAAGTCAAACAAATTAGATAATACATGAACTAAGAACTTGCTATTCTATATCATTAAAGACACTTTGCAAATTCCCAGCTGAACTTCACTTCCAACTACACTTTTATTAGTCTAAGAATATCTTCTCCAAGGGAAAAAAATCAAAGCAAACCAAAACAAAAAAAACAAAACCCAGAACAACAAAAAAAATCCCAAACAAGTAAAACTTGAATTCAATGTTTCTTCTCTTGCTAATACAACATAAAGTTGATCTTCCATGGCATATTTCTTAAAAGCCGCTTCAAAGTTTTTCCATATCCTGTAAATTATTTTCTTTCCTTAATGGCTTGTTGTACTGTTTGCCAGTACAATGACTAGGCAATCACTATTAACACTTAAGCTAATTAAGGCTTTCCAAAAGCATTGGTTACGTTGTTCTCATTAACAGACTTAAAAAAAATACTATTCAGATATATGAAAAAGACGATTGCTTTTAAATCTCAATAAATGAATGTAAGTGTTCATATTCTGGTACATTAACAGTTCGTTCCAGTACATTGATATTTTATGTGGAAATCCTACTCTGCAATTAATATGCCTGATGTAAATTGAAAAACCCATAATCCATCCTTCTCTGTTGTAATGTAAGAGCATATTATTATTGAGAAGCTACAGGATATCAGAACCATTTTTTAAAGTTGAATGCCCATTACCTTAAATCTGCATATAAAATGGTTTACTTTCAGTGTAGGCAATATATAACTGAATTATCATAATACACATGAAAATATAAAAAATAAAAATAGTAACAATAATAATAATAATAATTAGTCCAGTGCATTTCACCTCCACGAAGTAAATTGCATCTTTTAGCATTAGTAAATAAAAATAGCTTAAGCACAAAAATGTAATGAAATACCTGACTGTTCTAGATAACATGAGATATCTGCAATATCTGCCTGGTCACTTATATTAAGTTTGAAAATACTGTGGTCATTATTATCTTTTTGGAAATTTCCAAAATCTACTGAAAAGAAAAAGTTACATTTTTGAACATGTAATATGAGCTAATAGTTGTGTAAATGTAAATAAAATATGTCAATGCCACTTACTATCTCCTGGAGACATTTTCAGATGAGGTGATTGCTAATGATTGATTGATACTGAGATACCCTTTCCTGATCAGATGTGGATCAGATATTATGAAGGAGCGGGGTTCTGGTGGGTTGACCTTGGCTGGATGACAGGTGTCCAAAAAGCTGGTCTGTCACTCCCCTCCTCTGCAGGACATGGGGAGAGGAAATATTAGGAGAGGCTCAAGGGATGAGATAAGGACAGAAAGGATCACTTACCAATTATTGTCACAGATAAAACAGTTTCAGTGTGGGGAAATTAGTTTGATTTAGTGCAAATGAAATCAGAGAAAGACAATGAGAAAAAAACCCAAATTTTAAAAAAACATCTCTTCCCCCACCCCTCCCTTCTTTCCAGGCTCAACTTCAGTTTTAAGTTCTCTACCTCCTTCTCAACGGCAGTGCAGGGAGATGGGGAATGATGTTGTGGTCAGTTCAACCCACATTGTCTCTGTCGTGCCTTTCTCCTCAGAAGAAGGACTCCTTCACCAACTTCTCCAACAGGAGTCTTTCCCAAAGGCTGCAATTCTTCACCCATTCTCCAGCATGGGTCCCTTCCACCGGATGAGGTCCTTCAGGAAAAATCTGTTCCAGCAGTGGAACACAGGGTCACAAGTCCTGCAGCAAACCTGCTCCAGCATGGGCTGCTCTCTGCACAGGGCCACAAGGCCCTGCAAGAGACCTGATCCAGCATGGGCTTCTCACAGAGTCACAGCCTCCTTTGGGCAGATCCACCCAGTCTGACACGGGTTCTCCATAAGCTGCAGGTAGATCTCTCCCTTACCATGTGCCTCCATGGGCTGCAGAGGCACATCCTGCCTCCCTGTGGTCAGCTCCATGGGCAGGAGGGGAATCTCTTCTCTGGCGAGAAGCGCCTCCTCCTCCTCCTCCTCCTTCTTCACTCACCCTGGTGTCTGCAGAGCTGTTTCTCTCACATATTCTCTCTCGTCTCTCTGGCTGAAGTTGTCCATACACAGTTCACAACCCGTCCCTACCCTCTTAACTATGTTACACCCAAAGTTGCTGTTGGACTCTGCCTTGGCCAGCAGTGGGTCTGCCTTGGAGACCACTGGCACTGGTTCTATCAAAAGTAGGGGAACCGTCTGGCAGTTTCTCACAGAAGCCACTCCTGTAGCTCCCTGCTACCAAAATCTTGCCATGCAAACACTATATGTTCCACACCTTGCCTCTGTGAATCACATATTTAAAAATTGTCATAAAAATTCAAATTCATCACACAATCTTCACAAACTTCAATCACACTACTCACATCTACAAAAAAAGTCTCCACACCAAAATCAAAATAACAACATCACAACACTGAAAAGTTGCTGGTCTAGCAATTTTCTCATTAACAATGATGACAACATCTCATTGTAACAAGCAGCACAGAAACCTCCTGCAGCTGCCTGATTGGTACTGGACTGCTGGATACTCCATTGCTGGTACTCTTACTTTAGGTAAAGGGAAATTAAGACCTCATGTATCAAATACCCTGAAAACTATTTTAAAGCCAGATAAAGGTTTAATATAAGGAAACAAAATTGTGTAGCAATACATTTATTCCATGTAGAGACACCACCTTTACGTCTGTGCTATGGAACTCAAGAGATTTTGCTGTCTGATTCATGCAGTAAAAGTAGTTGGGATACTGCACAAGACTGTGAAATCAAAATCTTCTTTCAAAGGATTGCTCTCTGAACAGGATCCCCTTTCTGGAGACACAGGCAGTTTTCTGGAAACAGAGTGTTTGTGAGACCATATTCAGAATTCATTCTATCCTTCAGGAGGCAGCTTTTAATTTTCTTCCTTCTACAGAAATGTGGAATGCCAGATTTAAAAAGTACTACCATCATTTGGATATTACAGAGCTATCTTGAGCTTGTCTGTATATAGAATATTCAAACCACTGCTCCAGCACTTACTTGGCAACAAAACGTCCATACCTTTCTTGATTTCTTCATACTCTGAAAACAAGGTTTCATATAAGCATATGTAATAATAACATATTCTTGCAGGAGCAATTAAAAATAATGAATCAGCGTGCTGTTTTGGGCTGGGGTGGAGTTTACTTCCTTCACAGTAGCTAGTGTGGGGCTGTGTTTTGGATTTGTGGGGAACATGGAGTTGATATTACATGGATGTTTTAGTTATGCTGGGAAGGGCTTACCCAGGGCCAAGGCCTTTTCTGCGTTTTGTATGGCCATGCTGGTGGGAGAGTTGGGGGTACATGAGAGGTTGGGAGGAGACACAGCCAGGAAAGGTGACCCCAGCTGACCAAAGGGATATTCCAGACCATGTGACATCATGCTCAGTATATAAAGTGGTAGGAAGCTGGAGAAAGGGGGAGATGTTTGAAGTGATGTTTTTTTTCTTCCCAAGTCACTGTTGCGTGTAATGGGGCCCTGCTCTCTTGGAGATGGCTGAACACCTGCCTGCCCATGGGAAGTGGTGAATGAATTCCTTGTTCTGCTTTATTTGCATGCACAGCTTTTGTTTTTGCTATTAAATTGTCTTTGACTCAACCCAGCTTTTTCAGTTTTCCAGCTTTTACCCATCCAATTCCCTCCCTGATCGTGCTGGTGGGGTAGAGAGCGAGTGGCTGCTTGGTACTTGCTTGCTGCCTGGGGTTAAACCATGATAATTAGTCAAAATAGACATCACAAGAACAAAACCACCTTGACGTGGTAATGAATGGGAAGTGAAGTTAAAGGCTTTGAAGGATGCTCTTGCAGTAACCGAGCAGGAGACTCTAAAATTCTAAGTTGTCAAATGTCATAACTTTTTAAGAAAACACTTTGAAATTCACAATAGTGACTTTTGTAGATACTAGCTTCATATTTTCTGGGAGCTGTCATCACATCCAGATGTATGTGTGAATGGAGATGTCTGTATGGAGATGGTTCATTTCAACCCATTCCTGCATTTCAAACTATGTAGACGTGTAAGAACATTGTTTTAGTACCTAATGCCAATCTAAACCAAATTTTTCCTTTCCTCTGATTGCAACTTCCTCCTGCTGCTCATCTAGTGCTACCTTTCTGTGATTGCTCCTGGCATATAAGTCTGTTGGAAAATATTATCATCCTCAGCATACAATAGAAATCTTCAACTCTAACCTCCTCGTGAGTCAGAAATGTCTATCAGCCCCAACTTTACCCTTGACTTGGTTTAAATTTAGGAAAATGTATATCAAACTGGGAAAGCGTTTTATGGTTTAGGTTCTTTATTCCCTCTGAATGACTGCTGAATAGAATATTCTCATAGGGTGCTAAAATTGATGTAGCAAAGAGAATTGGCTTACTATTCAGCAGGAACTGCAAGCCCCTGAGAGACACCATGCACCTGTCATGGACAGAGCAGCTGGAGAGGGGAAGTGATCTGCACACTCCAAGGCAGACAGCCACATACTCACGGCTGAACATCCACTCTGGTGGCAACAGGTTGATAATGTTCACAGTGGCTGTGACATGTGACAGAATTGCATTAATTATATTCTTCACACTTAATAAAATCACAAAATATGAGCCTTAGAATTAGCAGTACTCAAAGCAAAAATAAGAACAAAATTTATTAAACTTATACATAATTTTAAATGAGATTTTTATATAGTAAGTGGTTTATTTTGCATTCTACTTGCAATTATACATATACAGACTATTTTTCTATCAGATTCTCTTCTCCACTCTTCTTCCCTTAACTGGCTGCTGATTTTCTCTCTCTCCATTTTTTTTCTTTTTTTTAGAAAGTCCTTCACTCTATCACAGTACTTATTCCACTTTGTTCCTCTTTCACTGTCACACTTCAAAGACTTCCAGGAGTCAGACAAAGTCCTTTCAACAAGGTAGCACTTTCCTCCACAGAAAGAAATTCTTCTCTGTATAAGGCAGGAGCAGTAGGAGCAGTCTAGGTACCCTTACAAACCCTTTTTTTTTTTTTTTTATTTAATATATCCTGTACCCATTACTGTTGGAAAAGTATGAGACAAATGCAGTGAGCTACAGTTGTTAAGGGAGACCACATGATTTATTTATTCTCCCCACATCACAGAGGGACTCTCAGTCCCATACTGGAATAGAATCCAGATATATCTGTCTTTTTACAAGTTCTTATATCATTGTTCCCAAATTAAATACTCTGCTTTAACATAAAGAAAATCTTTTCTTTAGAAAATAATTTTTCAGATGATTTATTTTAATAATTCAATATTTTTTAAAGCCCATATGACTTCAGATTGCTTTTGCAGAGAGGAACTTGAGATTTTTATTTAGCAGTGTAGAGAAAGCCATCTTAGACTCTGACTTCTGAATTTATTAGATTTTTTTTAATTATTGAATTTGAGTACTCACACTGTTTTACTTTGTGGGTTTTCTCCATATATGTAAATTCTGATATCTACAAAAATTAGTAAAAGACAGGACATGATGACAGATATTTCATTTCAATTGTACAGTAACTATCTATAAAGATCTTGTGATGCAAAAATGATAATGAATACTGTCTCAGAGCCAAGCCATGGGAAACACTGATGTTTTCTGGTTTATGTTGCAGCTTTGAAATCTTACCAAGCCATTGACACATGGTTCCTGAGGACATTTGATTCACCTAATGGGCTGAATGTATGGCTTTTGTAAAAAGACAATATCAATAATAATCAGTTTTATTTTGATAGTTTGATTGTTTGGATTTTTTTTATTTCAGTACGTGCCATATGCTTTTACAAACTTAGGTAAAGCTAGAGAATTACATGGTAGCTCTAAACATATACACCTTGAAGTCAAACAAACCTGTTTTGACACTCTCACTAGGAAATTGCAATTGCAGCATACAGTAAAAAGACTTTATAGTTTGTGTTTCAATAAATAAATGTTTAGGTTTGAGTGGCAAGGTTTTGTTCGGGGGGGGCTACAGTGGTGGCTTCTGTGAGGAGGATCCCATGTCAGGTGGATGCCCAAAGGAGGCTGTGACCCAGTGGGAAGCAGGGTCCTGGCAGGACATGTGGTCCCATGGAGAGAGGAGCCCACACTGGAGCAGGGGAAGAGCGTGAGTAGTCCTTACCCTGAGGAGGAAGGAGCAAAAGAGACAAAGTGTGATGAACTGACCACATTCCCCATTCCCCATCTTCACTGTGCCACTGGCAGGGAGGATGTAGAAAAAATTGGAAGTGAAGTTGAGCCTGGGGAGAAGGGAAGAGTGGGAGCAAGGGCTTTTAAGATCTGATTTTATTTCTTGTACTCTTCCTCTGATTTGATTGGCAGTAATTGGAATTAATTTCCCCAAGCTGAGTCTATTTTGCCTGTAACCATAATTGTGTGAGTGATCTCTTCCTCTCCTTACCTCAACCTGCAAGCCTTTGGTTTTAAATTCTCTGCCCTGTACAGCTGAGGAGTGGAGTGACAGTGCAGCTTTGTTGGGTAGCGGGTGTCCAACCAGGATTAACTCACTACAAAGCTATAGCTGTCATTATTAGGGTATTTTAAAGACTGGTAGGATAACTGTGATTTATAAAAAAAAAAAAGTTATTCCAAAAGAAGTATAAATACAACTTATCTGAAGCATGAACTATTAGAGATGTTCTCACAGACTTCCAGTAAGTAAATGTTAGTTTCTCCAGTCTTTCTGACAACACACATTTTCTCTTCCCTTTAAATTAATTTTACAGCAGATTCCTAAAAACTCCCTGGGGACTTGAGCTAACCGAAAAAGGAGAGCTGCTGAAGCACTGTATACAAGGAGTATACTTTTCACTACTGATACAATCATCACAGAGACCCTTCCAAATCATTTCAGTTAGTGTAATGTGTTCTTTATCTTGAAGAATGGTTTGAACCCCACTTTAACCCAAACACTCTTTAAAATGGTGCAAAATCTATTGCTGAGCCAACATTTTTGCAGTTTGAGCAACCAAATCTATTGCTGATTTTTGACAACTAGCTTCACCTTTAAGTTCATGTTTTTGCAAAAGGATTATCTTTGTTGGCCAAAGTGTTCTTATGTTTCCCATCTGAACTAATTGGACCACTGCAATGTTTTCCCAGTAACCTGTAATTTTTTTATTCTGCTTCTTTTGGATTCTATGTGAGTTTTTTGGCCAGGGTTTTTAAAGAGTTTCTGTTGTTTTCTTTGTATGTAAGACCCTCCCAATCCTCCTCACATTGTTCAGTCTCCCACAGGTGATAAATAAATGGATTAGGACTGTGAAAGTTTCATTGGACCAGAATAAGCAAGTCCTCACACCAAACAAAGCTGAGGGGAGAAAACTGCTCAGGCATTTTCTAGAATCCGGGATTCTAGCAAGTGCTGACCAACTCTGAGGTACAAACTCACTTAATGTACTGGAAGGTTTTACAAAGGACAAGGTTATTTTTCTCAGCTATTTTTTCCTGCTACCATCCCCCTGACAACTATGAGCCTCTCTTTTATGAGGATTAAGTCTGTGCCAGCTGCTGTTTTTTCTCAGACTCACATTAAGTAAACACTGCCTTATTAACAAGACCATATTACTCACAATCGTTAAAAAAAGTAAGTCAAAAATATTGTTATGCAGTTAATTATGGTTGTGTATTGATGATATCAAATCCTTATTCACCCTGATTTTATAGAGTTCTGTATGTTTGCTTGCTAACAGCATGGTAATTTCAATGAATGGGGAAGGATAAAGCCACATACATATTCAGCCTCTTATTTCTGTTTTTGACTTATTTACATTAAACATGGAGTAAACACACTTCATAATTCACAGAAGGCTAAGCCAAAGTCATCAATATGGGTGAACAAATCCATGTTTTGAAGTCTAGCTCTGTCTGATACTCTAAGGTGGATATGCACAAGATCATTATGTATTCTTCACCACAGGTCAGTTGCTTAGCTACCAGAGAAGTAGAGAACTACTAATTGAAAGTATTCAGTATTGCTGGCAGCATCTGCTGCAGGACACTGGTCTTGGAAACACTCAGATACAAATGTTGCAGGAGGAAGAATGAAATAAAAATCCACACAATATCATCTTGCTGAAAATGAAAAATGTCTTTCTTCAGTATTGTGATATATGAATTATCATCAGTGAAATGATATTGATTCTGATGACCATCAAATGCTCCTGTGATAAATTTCTTTGTAGAGATTACTTATTCCCAACAAGTTTATATACTCTCATTATATTTTAGACTCAATTGTTGTTGCAAATAGTGGAGTAATTTCTTATTTATATATCTCCATCCCATTTCCAAGTGATTAATTATATTCAGGGGCCTCTAGTTAATAGTAGAGTCATTAAAAAAAAAAATTCAAGAACAAGCAAGAATATTATCCTCTCATGAGATCCTTAATTGCTAAAACTCCTGCATTTAGTTCACATGAAATCTGAAACTTTGTAGTGCAACAAGCATTTCTTTATTTTAGCTCAGAGAAGAATTTGACAATACATTATTAACTTTTCACAGTATTCTCCAGTGTAGGTGTTCTTTTTTTTATTTTATTGTTTTCCTTTTGCATTCAGGGTTTTATAACTTCATTTTCTGCCACTGTTAATGTCTGGAATAAAAAAGTTAAGGCCATCCTGTTGGGGTAAATGAGACATTCTTTTTAATCTATTGTCCTCCTATCAGACTTTTCAAATGAGACATTTTCAACCTTTACATTTCAGCTGTCAGATTGGAAAAAATTAATTTGGACAAGAATTACGCTATACTGCAGTTTTGCATATGAAGTATTAGGAAACCATTCCTTGAAACAAAATCTCAGCAGTTTTATTGAGAAAGTTCAGTTAAACTTCTTCCATGGAGATATGTCTCACAGATAACTTCGCTTGAATTCAATAAATCTATATTTCCATAGATAGATAGTTTTTAAAGTTAGAGTTGCTCATAATGATGGCTCTGTTTGTGTACCATTTTGTAGATTTGACTGACCTGTAAATGAATAAAAGATACAAATTTGTTGTATTTATCTGATTTCCAGAGACTTTAAAACCAAAGACAAATTTTTGTACTTTCTGGGCCTACTTAAAATACATTGTCCCAAGATTATCTGTTCAGATAACAGGATTTCATATTGTCTTACCTGGGAGGAGAATCCAGAACGTGAGTAAATAAAATACCTTTAACTGACAGACTGCCATGTTAATTTAGCACACTTTTATCTTTTATTAATGGATAAAGTGTGATATTACAAGGGTCTAGTAATATAACTCGCAACTCAGTAAAACCTTTTTTAAAAATTTTGTTGTGAATCTGAGGAAAAATCCCACCCTACTTTTTGCTTAAATTGTACAGTTGTGCACTACAGAGTAGGCCTAGAACTATCCCTTGGATGCCTTTATAAAAATATCCCTAAACCAAGTCACTGGGGAAGGTAACAAGTGCAGCTTGTTGCAGACAACTTCAGCTCACACAATTGCACGTTCTAAATAACACATCCAGGTGAATATTCATATATTCATGATTGCATCGCCTTGCAGTCAGGACAAGGTCAACAAAGTAGCTCACATAGCCCTTCAGAGAAGTTGTACATGATCCTCAGGGAACACAGCAAACCACCTAAAGTGCAGAGACATGTTTAATATACCAAGACTGCCTTAATTATAACCTATGAATTCAACCAAAATTTTAATTTCCTCAGACAAATGAGTTTTTCTTCTCTTGTAAAACAGTTATAGCTCTAAAAACACTAAAACATCACTCATCAGTCTCAGCTAATATCTGACACCCCAAAGCCTAGGGAATAGTGGCAATGTCACAGCTTCCTTGCCATCCCATGGGGCTTTCCAGAGATGATTCTACTGTATTTAAGCTCTGCACTTCTCTTGGTTTTCCTTTCTATAACTTTCTCTTTCAAAACTAAATTTTCTGTTACATGGAGAAGGTAGATTAAACTTCGTAAGTTAACATAATTTTAAGATAGCGGTTGCTTAGTGCTTACTTGCCAGCTGTGCTTAAACCATGACACTCTGACCAGTGCTTTTCATCCCTTCTTATCTTTTTTCAATACCCTGAAATCCATATAGACTGTTCAGGGCTCAATGAATCTTTGGTCCCTTCTTAGGTATTCCCATGAGATGTAAATAATAAAGCTGCTAACACAGAAGACTAAAGTGTTTCAGTAAAACCTTCTTTGAGTTTGGGAAATAAGTAAGTGATGATTGAAGGAAAAAAAATACTTTTCAGACAAGCAGATATTAAGAAGAATTTTAACAATAGCTAATAAATTTGCACCTTTGAAATCACAAGGTATAGATAATTTACAAACAAGAATTGGAAAAGGCTCAGCTAATGAGGTCTCTGGACCATTAATAATCTGTTTCAATAACTCCGAACATCCCAAAAGACTGGTAAGAAACTGTCACTCTATGTCTGGTTTAATAAGGTAAAACCAATGGCCCAAATAACTACATATTTTTCAGTCTGACCATTTTTGCAGATTAAAAAGGAGAAATACTGATGGAAATTCAATGGGGACATTTAAAGAAAGCTAAAGTAATTAATGATGATTAAATCATGTATGATTGGAATATGAATTAGTATAGATGGCATGGAGCAAGGGAGGTTATATAATATCTCTATATGACACTAGACTATTGTGTCTTCTGCATTTCCCAATTCAACTCATACATTAACAAATTTGAAGGAAAAACAACAAACAAACAACTGCCCCACAGCTGATAGAACACAGTTGGTAAGGTTCCAGATGGATGAAAAGAATTTGGCTCAGTTAGGTGGAAAAATAAAGTGTCCAAAAGTTGGTTGTGGAATTTAGACATTTGAATAAGAAATAAAGCATACATTTGAAACATCAGTACTGGGGTGTTATATTTTAAAATCAAGAATGAGATCAGACTACTTGATCAGGACTTGATTTACAGACTAAAAACTATGTCTGTCACTTTGATTCTCACAAATCAGTCTGCAACAAGGGCCAGCAATATACCCTTACAACTAAGAAGTCCAACAGCATCCTGGACTGTATTAGGAAGAGCACCACCAGCAAGCAGATTTACATGGTTGATCCTTCCCATCTACTCAGCACTGGTGAGACATCTGGAGTGCTGTTCCCTGTGCTGGGCTCCATAGTACAAGAGGCATGAATTTATTGGAGATAGCGCAGTGAAGGACCACTAATGTGATTCAAGGATTGTAGCACCTGTTGAACTAGGAAAGACTGAGAGCTGGGAGTTTTGCCAGGAGAAGAAAGGGTTTAGTGGGATCTTGTTAATGTGTATCAATACTTAATGGTAGAAAATAAGGATGTAGAAGCCAGACTCTTCTCAGCAACACCTAACAAAAAGACAGGAGGTAGCATGAACAAATTAAAAAGCAGGAAAATCCAGTAAAACACAAGGTAAGGTGTAATACCTGTAGTATCACTAAAAGGTTTGGGTTGGAAGGGATATCTTAAAGATCATTTAGTCAAACTCTCTGCCATGGGCTGGGACATCTTCTACTCAGGTTACTCTTTTGACCAGGTTACTCAAAGCTGTAAGGTGGTTGAACACTAACAGGTTGTCTGGAGAGGCTGTAGAGGCTCAATCCTTGTAGAAAGTCAAAGGCCAATTGGACACATTCCTGAACAATCTGCTCTAGTTCATCGTGCTTTGAGCGCTGGGATTTGACAAGATGACCTCTGGAGATCCCTTCCAACCTTAATGATTCTGTGATTCCATGATGAAAAAACAAGAGGTGACTGTTACATTACTGATGTATATGATGCATATGATGTTTGAAATGGACCTTCCCATAAAGCTTTATTATTAGATACTGAAATATTTCAGGTATTATAATTTATATAAAAATTGCTAAACTAAGATATGGACACTTGCTGTATGAACTTTCCCTTTCTTTCTCTTACTCCTCGGTACACACATACAAATAAATTTTACTTTCTCTCTTTATCAACCAAACCTGTCCTACAATCACCGAAAATTTTGAGACACTCCTAAAGTCACTGAGTTTTAGTACTCTTTCTTGTTTTCAGTTTTCATGAACCCCTATTTCTGACAATAGATATAACTGTGAGATATCTAAATGCTATGCACTAATAATAGACCTCAAGATTTCAGTTTCAGACGTGTGAGAGCTGGGAGGCATTCATCCAAATAAAAATTTTGACGTTTTCTAACTGAAAAATATGCTAGCATTGAAAAATAAATGGTTTCCACTATTTTTCTTTTGAGGATTTTTCTGACTTTCTGTGTCTACTAATTTTCAGACTTTTCTAAGGATAACAACATTCTCACTGGGTCTATTATCAATTAGATCCTTTGTATCATTTTTATATTGGGTAATTAAACCAAAAGCAAACACTTGTACACAACTGTTCTTTCCTGTATGAGGTTTTTCTATTAAATGTAT
>VWZW01007331.1:214260-315282 GCA_013397115.1 Edolisoma coerulescens | reverse complement strand
GGGGGGAAGGGGAGGAACCCAACCAACAGAAAAGTAGTGTTCAGAATAAAGTAAAGCTGACTAAGAGTTCCAATACTGCATGCTTCTAAACCCAGCATCTAATTTCCTCTTTAGTTATATATCAATGCCTTTGACATACAGAATTATACAGTATTGTCCTATTAAACTTGTGGCTTATATAAAGGAATGGTTTCCCATTAATTTTCTGACTTGAAGCTAGTCTTTGAAAATGTCACTCCTGGATAATTACCTCCTATCCAAAAAAAATCAATATTTGTTTATACCCAAGTTTATGCATCCCTTTTATGGCATGTGCAGAAACTGGGTGCTTAGGCTGAGCTTGCAGTAATAAGTCAAGCATGCTGCTTTCTGAAATTTATTGTTATTATGCTGCTTTTGACTTGCTGATCTAGTTACTAAATGTACAATCTGAATTGTTCTACAGTCTCACTGACAGCAGTGGTTGGAGTTAAGTCAGCTGCAGTAATCATTGTTCTGGGGATGATAGTAAGCCCTCCCCATGTTTTCCTCATGTCTGCTTTTCATGCTAGGAGGAAGAAGCAAGTTGGAATAGTCTACATTAAGAACAGTACTACAACAATCTGTTAAAACCTATCAATTAATCTTCTGTTAGTCTGTCATCTCCCATGTCACGTTCCTTTAGAATCCTGGAAAACTGGAAAAGAGAAAAGAGGAAGCATCCTCAAATTTTCTTGGCATTTCATTCTCATGGGGAAATTATAATCAACTCTCACAATTTCTACTCCAAATATATCTCTTGATAATAAATCCAATAAGAAATGCACAAGCAATTTAGTCACTAGAATGAGCAAATAAATCCCGAATTTTATTTGAGTACAGTGAATTCTCATATTACTTATTCCAGCCATACTGGGTTATTTCATATTGTTTCATTCCGGATACTCTCACAGTGTTTGACACCATGCCAAGAGTTTTTGTTGCTCCTCTTATGTATTCCACTCCAAATTATAAATGCACTCTGCCTTCTTTAATCCAGTAGATACCTTGATAATTAAACCTAACAATGTTCCTTTTATCCCCGTTCACTCACCTCCCCAACCTGCTTTCCAGACCACTCTACTTAAAACTGTCTGTCCTTTGGGATTCATAAGCTGGAATAAGGGGGGAGCTTTGCTAACCTGTGGGTTTATGTCCAATAAGGTTTTAAGAGAGTAGAATCATAGAAGTAGAAATCCAGAAAGCCAATAATCTAAATTCCTACCTGTACTCTTTATTATAAGTCACCCAGGATTATTGAATTGCGACTTATATTCCAGTGTGTATCCTCTAGTTCAAAAATATAAGAAGTGCTCATTTTCTTATCCATATAGATTCAGCTTATGCTCAATTTGTATGCAAAGCAAATAATTTGCTCATACTTGTAAAGGATATGCATTATCAGAACACAACACCTGCAGGACAAAGGAGAGGTTAATTTCATTGTTGCCATGAAGCAAAGGAGATCATTAAAGAGCCTGCAGTAACCAAGCTCTGTGAAATAGCTGCATTAGTCATTAACTTTCCAGCACTAAATTTCATATCAGACTCAATTAACTACTACATAGCTTTTAATGACAATATTTTTCAGATGCAGCTTTTGTTTACTAATAAGATTTCCCATCACAACCAACTTTGCCATTACTTTGGTGGCATTAATATTCAAGTCTTGTGTTTCTCTGAAGAAAATGGAGCAATGAAAATCACATTTGCTCAAAATACTCCTTGAATTATTCCTCTAAATTTTAAAGCATTTAAGTTGTACTTTTACACTAAATAGCTGTGTAGATGAATGTCATCTCTGCATGATATCCACAGAACAAATCGGAGTTGTTTATAGAACTTCCATATTTTGACCAGAATATTTCTATTGTGTTTGAGACTTTCATGATCAAAGGCCTTTAAAATAGAATTGCCCTTTAAGTTTGTTATTTTCTTATCCTACTGAAAGTCAAAGCTCAGAATAAAAGAAGTTGCAAAGTTAATACAACCAGAAAATAATTTACATAGGTAGTTAGTGCAACATGCACATAGTAAGCGCAGTTGGATTAAGCCATCAGATCACCCACAAACTACAGAAGAAAACATTCCGGTCTTTAGTTGTAGCACCGTGAATTGCGAGTTCCCTCAGCTCCCCATTGGGTGTCTGTAATCCCTCCCCTGTTCCATCCTCACTGGCTGTTTCCCTGTTGATCCCTCCCATGTTCCCTTTCCCTATTGGATTGTCCCCCTCACCCCGCCTCCCTATGTCCCACTATAAAAATGCCTGTAACTTGCTGGCTTCTCATCTTGCTGCTACTGCGTCTTCGGAAGGTTAAACTCTGTGGAATCCAAGCAGCAGATCGCTTCTCTCTCCTTTATCTCTGCTGGCGCGTCTCCCACCGGCCTGGGGGAAGCCCCTCGAGTGGAAGCTGCGTTCCCGACCGCTTTGTGTGTGTTCCTGCTGCAGCAGAGCGTAGCACTCAGACCCCGGGCTTCCTGCATCCAGGCCCACGCGCCCTTCCAAGCAGCCGGCCTGGCAGAGCTGCTGAAGGCATCCTGGTAACGTGGCAGCACAGCCACATTTAGTCTCTCTGGTGCCTACCCATAATTTTTTGCCTTTTTTGGAAAGGTGGGAGAGATCCTTAGATTCCTATAACACAAGTTATACTTTTAGCTTATTTGTATATTTTCTTTGATGCCTTTGTGTCACTTCTATTATAGTTGGTTGTGGGTTTGGTGCAGGTTTTTTGTCTGTGCTATGGGAGAAATACAAATGCTTCATTTTAATTTTGAAAAATACCCAAGTACACACAGGCAACATGTAAGAAAACCTAGTTTTGAAAGCAGTTGTGAAAGCACTGGTCTCTAACTTGGAAACAACTGCCAATGGTACACTTGTCATCTATATCGATTGTTGTGTTTGTTTTCACAGTCCTAGAAAACCTGAGTAACAATGCTGCACTATAAAGCAATAACTTTAAATGCTTAGCAGACAGGTGGATATATTGTTCAAAAGTAGCTAATGGTAGATAGTTCTGCAAGTTGATTAAGAAAGCCTATGATTATTCTAAAGTGGAAAATGTCCTAGCCCTGTAATTTTTTTTTTTCTAGTTTCTGTGACATTTCCTTCTTCAGCATTCTGAGTTCTTGTGTTTTCTGCATCTTTTGGTCATCTGCCATATACTGCTCTTCTCTTTTGGATGTGTTATTGGGGCTCTAGGAAAGAATAACAAGCAAGTTTTATGCTGTTTTCACTTATTTTTTCTTAATAAGGAAGGTATTTAACCCAGGGAAAGCTATCAGATAGGGAACTATCACTTAACTGTCTTGGATATAGTCAGAAGGCATTAATAATGACCACCAACAGTAGGTCTTATATTATTTATAGAGACCATAGTTAGAATGCTGGAGTAGGACCTGTTCATGACATCTCACAAATGATGTATAGGACAATCCCTCCCATTCTCCTTGTGCTGAGACCAGCTGGGATTACTGCCGTATTTACACCATTAAGTGTTCCATTCAGGCAGTACTTGTTATCATCCAATATGTCCTTGGATAGTAAAACTAAAGGAGTAATATCTGAATCGTATAGAAGGCCAAGAGAAGGACCTGTATCTAGTGAAACCCTCCGATAAGGGGTTGGATTGCTGCACAGAGCAGTATTTATCTGAAAGAGCATATTTATGAAATCCACTTTAGTGTTCTCTTTAGTAATTTGATGTGACATAGAGATGATGCATTGCAGAACATTTTTAATTACTTTCTCTTGGATAAATCTTCAGTGCCATTGCTTCACTGCAGCTCAGGTTTCATGGATCCTAAGAAATAATTGTAGCTTCTTAAGTAACCTTTTACAATCAAAGTACATCACATTGCTTCATGCAATTTTAAATTTTATTGTGAAATTTTTACCAATTTTTACAATTAAGAAGTGTGGATCAATAACATTTATTAAGTGCTTTGCAATATAACTAATATGTAAAATACATTCTAGATATAAAATATTGTTATACAAGTTAGACATTTCTTTTTCTAAGAAAGATTATCAGCTAGCATGGAAAAATAAGGCACAATTAGTTAAATTAAGAAATTAATAAAATGACCTGGGGTTAAAGAACAATTGATATTTTCAAATACATGTTCTATGTCACGCATTTAGCAACCACTCTCCTCAGTTTTAATTTCTCTGAAGTTTATCATAATTTTGCTAGTTACCTGCCTATTCAGCTGTTTCTTCAGACTTAGAGAATGAGTCCCAAGTTCTTTCAAACTCTGTCAGCCTAGACTGGACTGAAAAGGCTAGTTCATTTTGTTCTGACTACAAGCACCTTTGCAGAAATGAAACCTTACAGACATGTTCCAACAGAGAGAGCTGAAAACTGTCTGAAAGATGTGTGAACAACATTACCATTTCCTTCTGTACCTAATATGAAAGGCATTGACAATTAGCATTTGCTTAAGAGCTAAGCTCTGTCTTATCCGTGATAAGAGTTTCAGCTCTGTTCTCATCCTCTAAATTAAGGAGGGAGTGTTTTACTCTATTTGAATTACTCTACAGTCCATTCAAACTATGAGGGCTCTATTTATCAGAACATATAAGTAAGGGACATTAGTCCCTGCGAAGTCAATAACACCTTTTTTTCCTACTTGTTTAGCTGATTAGCATTAGCACTAATCACACACTTGTTAGAGTTAAGTTTTTTGGTAGTTAAGAATACACCCTAACTGATGTAAGCAGTTTTGAAATTGAATGCATGAAGGGGGTGGTAGTGGTGTATTTTTACAATATGCATGAATGCATTGATAAAATTCATTTAGTAGTAAAACCACATTTTCAAAAGTTGAAAAGGACCCCTCTGTGAAGCCAGTTTAACTCTGTTGTTTATTAAAAACAACTCGTGGGCTCAGCACAAAAACTCCTTACATTCTTTTCACAAGGGGTTTTAATTTTAACCATTGCTATTAAGACATGCTCTTTACTGCTCAAGCTGCAAGGTGGAGTAACACTTTCATATGGCTGCTATCATTTATTTCATTGTATATTGATACAAAATGGACATTAAAAAAACCTAATCACCTCATTCGTCACATCTTCCTAGCTGAAAGTTCCATGCAGGCAACCCAAGGGCAATGGCTTTGGATTACAGCTTTATCAAAGCTTGTCCCAAGGAGGTAACGCAAAAAGGTTTTAACCAGGCATGTAGAGATATGATGTTTTTCTAAAACAAACAACCAACCACAACAAAATTGTATTCCAGTTCTTAAAAATAAACAGAAATCTCCAGGGCAGTCTTGTCACCAGCCTTTGAGAACATGAAATCCAGGTCTATTAATCAGAAACATTCAAAAATATTTTGTTCATTATGATCTTTTCATTACTGAGTTTTTATGCAGAGGATCATGAAACACCCTTTAAATGAATTACGAATTTCAAAAGAAGTTAAAATTATATTAACTTTGTCAAACTCTAGGTGAAATATTGCTATGGTGCAGTTGGATTGCTGTTATAAAAGTGTTTATTCCGAAGTAAGTGTGTAAATGTACTCTTTTCTCAGTTAAGAAGTGCTGGATGACAGACATAGTGCTCCTAATATCTGCTCGACTTGAATCCCTGTTGTATTAATTTGCTAGGGCCTCCTTCCTCTTTTCTACTTCTTAAATTGTACTAAACTTAGGGATAGGACACAGAGAATATTTTAAATATGAACTATTTGAATCTCCAAGTTTCAAAGGAAAGGATTTGAGACAAAATTAAATTCAAAATATTGAACTCAAGTTCAAAGCAATTTCCTGAGTTCTTGTTGTTCTGGGTTTTTTGTTTTGTATTTGTTTGTTTGCTGCTGGATTTTTATCAAATTGGTTTCAAGAATTGGAAAATTAAGCTGAACAAAGGCAGCTCTTTTTACAAAATTTTTCACACAGAGAACACACACTTTTCAAGAAAACAGGAAAATCAGTTCCAGCCTATTTTTAAACAAAAAATTGAATGGATAGTTTAATCATAATTAGATCCAAATAGTATCTCTAACAGAAACAGAAGACTAGTACATTTTCAGCTCTAAACCAGATAATATTTTGTAGATTGAACAAAAATGTATTAAATACTAGAAGACTAATTCACCAAAATGCTGCAAATATACTTCAATGTGTTACTATTACTACCTGTGGTGGGTTAACTTCTGGTTCCCAGTAGCCTACCAAACTACTCTCTCACTCACCTTCCTCAGCAGGGCATAGAGTGAAAATAAGATGAACAAACTCATGGATCAAGGTAAAGACAGCAAGATCACATCACAGGCAAAACAGAGAACTTTAGGAAGACTAATTTAATTTTTTGCCAACAAAAAGTAGAATAAGACAGTGAGTAACAAAAGCAAAACTAAAAACATCTTCTTTTCCTGCACCTCCATTTCTCAAGTTCAATTTTATTCCCTCATACTGTTCTACCTCCCAACCCCAAACAGCACAAAAGGGATGGAGAATGGGGGTTATGATCATTTCAGAACACTTCATCCCTGCCAGTCCTTCCTCCTTACACTTTTCCCCTTCTTCATCAGGGGTCTTTTCTCTGGGCTGGAGTCTTTCAGAAACAAACTGCCGTAGCATGGGTCCCCATGGGCCACCATTCCTTCCAGAAGGCCTCCTGCTGCATGAGCACATCCCCCTGCTCCAGCTGAAGCCCTCTACAGGCTGCAGTGTGGTTTTTCACAGGCCCCAGGGGAACAGGATGCTTCACCATGGTCTTCTCTGTGGACTACGTGGGATTCCCCAATTTTCCTTACTGACCTCAGTGTCTGTGGGGTTGTTTCTCTCACATGTGTCTCACCTCTCCCTCTCTCACTGCTGCTGCCCAGCACTTTTTACCCAGCCCTATATATGCTATCACAGAAACACATCTGATGGGGATCAGCTTTGGCCAGCATTGTGTCCATTTAGGAGCCACTGAAACTGACTGTGCCCAAAAAGGGCACAGTCCCTCGTCTCTTCTCACAGAGGCCACCTCTAAAGCCCCCTTAATACCAAAATTTTGCCATTTAAAAAAAAAAAACCACTATTTGAAACAACCTTAAATTGCTTAACACTCTGAAAGAATACTGATAGCTTTAAATACTTCCCAGGCTTTTCTGTAGGACAGTGTTAGTGATTTCTGCAAGGGGTTAAAATCCAAGCTGTTGCTTTCATTTTTAGCGCAAAGAAGATTTTCAGGCATAGACCTAGAAGGGAACTTTACTGTGAATAATACAGTTTACATATACACCTTTTGATTATAGATATCAGGGCTAGCTGGGGTGGTTCACTGGTTATTCTGGAAAAAACCCACAGTTTAAGATAGTATTTATGCTACATGAATTGCCATTTCACCCTTCCTTTCTCACAGGCCAGCAGCCTTTTCCTGCTCATGCAATCCTGTGGTGAACCAAACTGAGAATCTGATCTAAGTTAAAATTAATCAGAAAAAAAAAGGTAGTTTTAGCTCTGATTGGTTCCCTGATCTAGTTCAATGAGCAGCAGCACAAACATTTGTGCTAGCCCAAGGGAGGAAGCAAAGCAGGGTGAGAATAACCTGTCAGGTAGAGAAGGAGGTCAGGACTGCTGCTTGAGGCAGCAGTGCTAGCTGACAGAGTACTTGAAACTGCAGCTTGAGGTGATTTCATATTTGCATTTTTTTCATCTAAACCAAATCTTCATGTTCTGCTGTTGATTAATTCTGATGTTCCCAGAGAAAGGACTACAGCATGAATCTTTACTTATAAATACTTTAAAAGTATTAGCCATTTCTGCTTTTTTGAAATGAATAACACGGTTTATTAATGAAAACAAAAGAGAGGTCAGTATTACAACAATGAGGCAATAAAAACATCAGCTCAGACCAATACAAAAGTAAGCTAAATGAAATTATGTTGCTCCATAAGTTCAGACTAACAGTGTTTATAGACTAGTTTCTAGCATTTGGCAGCTATTGTAATTGAATGTTTTGGAAAACAGCCTCTCCTGGAGTGTCCTATTTTTAAGGGTATTACTGTGATGTTTGAATAGTTTAGCAAGCCACTCTACATATGTAGCTGTCTGACATGAAAACTAGCTGTGCAGGAGCGAATCAGTATTCCAATCTGAACTGGTTATAACTTTTAAAGCAGTGATGCTTGCACATAAGACTAAGATTCAATTTATGTACCTATAAACCGGGAAGGCTCAAACAAACCAGCTTTCTGTGGAGAAGCAGTCAGTTAAATTTACAGCCTTGTATTCATAAATTGACTGCTTCAGAGCAGATTACATTAATTTAGAGATGAAAACCAGTAGATATACAGCAACTATTGCATTTCATTTGTACAGCTGCTGGCTGAAAATGAGGTAAGGATGCAGCAACATGTCATCCAGCTAGTATTTGCTACCCTGCAACAAAAGATCACTTCCACGGCAAAGAAATCACCTATTTTTTCACACATTCATGGATCATAGACCCCAATTAAACATCTTCAAATATTTTTCAGGTAAGGAAACTTCATAGGTATTGCTTAAGAAATCAAATTGAGGAAAACAATTCCAGATGACCAACTGATCTGATTGTTTTGAGTGATAGTATTAAACAGAAATAACATTTGCTCGACTATGCAGCAACATAGAGCATTTCAGCATCCCGGGCTCACGAGGCAGATGTGATGCTTTGTTATAGCTGTCAACAATTTGCTGCATTGCAGGCTAATGGTAGTGGTTTAGGACAGCAGTGTTACAGTGATGTTCAAAGACTCATAATTAACCATCACACTCAGATTCTAAAATATTAATTGAACACACAGGAGTGTTAGAATGTAAATAACATTGTCTGTTAATTTTGAACATTAGTAGATTTCTGCTAGATCTTTAACTCTGAAATTGCAGCAACCTAACAAAATCAGAAGTAGAATTTTAATACAACAGACTCCTCAGAGAATTGCTTATACAGTCGGGCAGATGAATGCAACAAAGGAATGGTAGATATCTATTTCTGCTCTCGCCTTTGAACAGGCATATAGAAACACTCATCCAAAAGCACAGATATATATATATATATATTTCATTTAATAACCTAACATATCCCTGGTGGCTGATACCTACTTGCTTTTTAATATTTTACATCTGCTTCATTAGAATAGAAAAAAAACCCATAAATTAAAATAAAAATGAATAGACGCTGCAAAATTCCATTAAAAGTTATAAATAACCAATTTTGTCTCCTGACTGAAAACATCAAATATCTGATTCTCCCAAACATTGAAAATCAGAAACACATTTTCTCCTTCCCATCTCTGATTTTTGACAGTTATCCAGTGTGTAAAGGTTTCAAGGACAAATTCACACAACTACCAAAAATCACCACGTAATTTTATATGACTGAGACAGAAAAGAATCCTGTTTAAAAGGCATTTTCACATGGATCCCATGTGGATTTTCCTTAAGCTGTTTTTGTCACTGGGATTTTAGGTGAACCAAAATTAGCCTTTGTAATTAGATGTTCACAAAATCACACCAAACTTTCCATAAACCCAACAAGCCCTTTTAAAAGTTGTAGTGTTACATGATCCCAAACTGTGTACTAACGTTTCCATTGCTAAACTTAATTACTCGGTTTTCCATAGCTGGAGCACAATGCCTATAGCCCTCAGGACACAAACTTGAAAATTCCATTCATATAGAGCTTTTTTCTCTAGAACGCCACATGTACATTCAGCAAAGTGATGGGAAGGGTCATGCACATAAAAGCTGAAAAAAAACCCCTTTGTAGTCAGTTAATGAATAGTTTGTTGGCTTAAAGGGACATACTGTCATCACAAAGGTGCAATTCCCTGGCATTAAATTGTACCCTTCCTATCAGAGGTGGCATATAACCTGTAGGTGGTTTGCTACCGTCCATTTCCGTCAAGGTGAATATTATATGGGAGAAAATGAGTCTTTCCAATTTGCACATACAACTTAAAAGATTTAGTAGTGCATAGGTCATTGCAGATTATGATGCTATTTTTCTTCCTGTGTGATTAAAACTGGAAGATAACAGTAATCAGGCAGCATTGATTAACTGGATGATGGAAGATTTTTTTTTTTTTTTGCAAATCCTGAAATTAAGGCCAAGACATTTCAGTATGATGTCATCTGTGATATTTGGATATTTTGTTTCTTGGATTGTTTTGATAGAAAGCAGAGTTAGTTAGTGAAGTGACTACAATAGGGATTGGTGGAAGAGCCTGGAGACTCTGATTCTGAGATGATGGCTTATGTAAAATTATGGACTATGACTGGGATGGTATAGACTAAAGGGACTCTAGTGGTGGGGTGTGAGAAGAATTAGAGATGAAAGTAATACATCTATTTTTTTTTCACATTGAAATTTCCTGTACCATCAAAGATGCCAGATGTTTGCAATGGATGTAAGCCAACACCCGGGGATATCTTGGCATTCAAATATAAGTTAAGGTATTGGTTTGCTTTTCCAAACTGGTCAAAAGAAACAGCATTTGGGGGGCTGAGCCCCTCTCCCCAAACTCTTGAGCAAACCAGATCAAGAGAAGAGGATCATTTCTTCTCATGCATTACCTAAAAAAAAGGGTAGGGTTCACACTGGTGACAGGAAATGTCTCCCCACCCGTTCTTTGACCCAGAACTGGAAATAGCCTGTTCTAGATCCTCTTGGATCAAGTTGTGCCAGAAATGAATAACAGATGGGTTAGATAGTTTTTCTCTGAGCCACTGTTTCAGGAATCCCTGATTCTCTAGCAGTGATTACTAGTGATTACTAGGCTCTGGATTACAAATTAGTTATAGGCTTTAAAAAGGAAACATGAAAAGTTAAAATGCTGACCCCTGAAGCATGTTTTGTTTTCTTGATTTGTTTTCTTGAGCTTCCAACTCCAGCAGTATCATGTCCTAACATTCAATGCATAATGCATAATTATTAGCCTCAGCATCACACCCCTAGCGAATATAAAGTACAACTATGAGTCATATAGCATCCTTTCTGTTAGTAATACCTCTCCTATAAATCTGTGTGAAAACTCCAATTACTAAAACAGATATCAAATTCTAGATGTAGGACTTCTTCACTTCTTTGCAAAAGGAGAGTTGGAACAATAAAGAAAAAAAAGAGAAACCTCTGAGCACTGAAGTAGGAACCAGCAGACAGACCTTCAGTCTAGCTCTTCAAACAGTGACTAAGCACATCTTGGTATTACCTACTCACCCTTTATCTTTGCAGATAACTCAACATTCATAGAAAAAGACAAATAGCAGAAGAGAGACTATTTCTCACTTTCTCCAAGGAAGACAGTCATTCCAATGAAAAATTTACTCTTGGATTAGTCAGGAAGCCTTCTCCAAATTCTAGTATTTGCACTGTTACTGCTCTGCTAAAGTTGAATCAAGTCAACATGCTTATAGGTGAATCAGCTTAATAGCACAGGTTAGACACAGAAAAAAGAAAAAAAAAAAGAGTCTGTCTTTCAAGGTAATTTTTCAAGGTTATTTCTTTCAAAATTAGTTCTTTCAAGTATTTCTTTCAAGGTTACTCAAGAGTTGAAAGAAGAAAATTGATATTGATTCATATAACTTAGTCTTTTTACTTACTGCACACTCTATTATGTGCTACTTCTTTTGGGAGAAGCAACATAAAATAGAGACAATTTTAGAATATTTTACTCATATAAGGAAAAATACCAACTGATTCTAGTCCCATGCTTATTTCACTCCCTCTCCTATGTTAAAGTTCTTGGAGGTTTTTCACATTAAACAAGAAAGGATTAATATTAACATATTTGATGAGCTCATAATCGTGAACACCAAGGAGAATATTTCAGAAAGGCAACAAGAAGGTTAGTGTTTGTTGGATTATTGTGCATTACTCACATGTGTATAGAAATAGCTCCTTGGGAAAAATACAGTGGAAGGATTTAATAGCTAGTGTCTATTCAGCTCATAAGGTGATCCCACAGAGTAAATTCCAAAATCCAGCAACACAACTTCTGAGATTTGACATAAATCACCACTACTAGACTCTTCAAGACACACTGTAAAGAATTAAACTTCAGAACCTATAAAGGCTATCACCAAAATTTTCCATTTGTTACCTTGAACACATATTTTTTTCCTAAATGGTTTTTTTTTCCTCAAGCCCTGCTTTCTTCCTGAATTTTATAATAATGCTTAGTGAAGGCAATTTTAAGATTAAATCTTTCATCTATTATGTAACATTTTCTTGCTTTTATTCCCAAATTACTTCTCCAAAGTGGAAAAAGAAAAAAAAAGAAGATAAATCCAAATCAGGATGCATATTTAAATTCCAAACTCATGCCATTAATACAGGTACAGGTTTTCATTACAATCTTTACCCTGAAGGCATTCTTAGGCCCTCTACCCTCCTCTAAAGCAAAAGGAAAGCACATGTATGACACAAGTTTTTGCTGTCTGCAGGTGAATATGCAGTAAATGTGTGAACCCCCAGATCCTGGTGGCTTTTAAGAAATTCATTACGTAGAAAAACATTGAAAATTAAGGAGATGCACTGTTTCCCATCATTACTAGGCCTGACCTTTTTGTTAAATTCCTCTTGAGCTGTGGCCTTAAGGATGGTGCTCTAAGGTAACTCCATGAGCCTTCCCTGGACTACATTTCAGATTTTCAAACATCTGTGTCTGTGCAGGAGTTGGTACATATTCGGAGAACTGGTGCTAAATTTTAGGACATGGATTTCTTAATCAGTTCTGGAAGCTGACATGACCAATTTGCATTTCTTACTATGAAAGCTCAAAGAGAAAAGGAAAGCTGTTATCATACTTTTGATAATTTTTGAAGTGCAACCTCATGTCTTTAGCTGGTTATGATACTGCTGTCATCTGGAAAATGTCTATGGAAATCTGTCTTTTGTGAGGTTACAGCTTCACCTTATTGAGCTAAGTCAAAAACCTTCAGACTTTGAATTTGCAGAGATAAACTTAACATCATAAATATGTGGGAGTAAGATATTATCAAAATGATACTGTAGATTTTCAGTAGCCATTTCACAAAGTAAAACGAGGGAAGAAGTATTTTAGTGTCAATAATAAATACGCATATTTGAATACTGATATCATAAGCCCTAATTCAAAAGTTCTCAACTACCTTGTACAATTTATGATAAGACTAAAAATAAAAAACAAAGAAATTAAATTTGGAGAAAAATCTAATTTGCTCAAATAGTTGATTTATTTTCTGCTTTAAACATGTAAAGTCTATGAAAGTATTAATTATTATTTAACTTCCTATTTCATTTGAGAATTTTGCAGCCAATTTGATAAAGGGCATGGAGACTTAATTTGTCCAGTGAGGAGCTATTTTCACTCAGCAGGGAGTAGTAAAGGTTCAGGGACACATTTCCTGGCTGCTTGTCCAGCCTGTTGGGTGCCAAGGGAAAAAAAATCTCCCGCAAATTCTTGAAGGCATATGGATATCCAAATTTGTTCCTGAACCTCTCTATTCATAACCTCTGTACAGGGGACATTTCAAGGATGGGGGATTAGGAGCACAGGAAAAGCCAGATGACATGCTTCAGTAATATTTCAATGATGTATGTTCCCGGGTGATCTGAAAGGATTCAAATGTAAGTTTATTTGAATTTGTTAAAAATTGACCTTAGAAACTGAAACAAATTGTAGAACATTCCCCATTAGACTTACTTCTTCAACTTCTTATTTTTAATTATCATGCATTTCAATAGCATTGTCTACATCCATTGCTCATGACCCTGCTTTATAAAGGAAAGTGTTTGTCCTTTTACTCTTGATGGTGTGCCTTTCACTTCTGCTAGTTAATTCTCATGAATGTCAGCATTATGAAGTTCAGGAGAACTTGACCCAAAATGATTAAGGGACTGAATTCTTTTTGTCCAAAATAAATGGGTTATACCTAGGTTAACAGAAACTCATATGGATGTGAAAATGAAGCAACAAAAATTAATACCTTACTCTCTTGCTCCCTAGACAAATTGTTTTGTTTAATTTGTTCGTAAAAATTATTTTTTCTTAATTATGTTCATGTCAATTTTGAAAACAGAGGGTATTTTGAAGAAGGTATTTGCAAACAAGATGTTTAATGATCAATTGAATTTGGCCTCAGGTATTTGAATTTGGCACTTTAAAATGTATTTCAGTCTTAAAACCCATTCAAGATGTTCCTTAAGCCTTTGAATAGATTCTGATTTGATCTTTAGTGCATAAATCAAGATTTATTGGGAAAAAATCAAGTGTACGCTTTTTACCATGGCAAACTTAATTCAGAATTCAAAATCTTCACATGAGACACCAAATATAAAACTACACAGTGGCTACTTGTGACAGAGTTAAGAAAAGAACATTCCCAGTTTTAAAATACAGATAGGACCTCATATAGCAACTATTCCCCCCTATCTAATACAGAAGGCTCAGGGTTGAGTTTTTTTTAAAGACTTTTGAAATCAAGCAGAAACATTGTTTATGGAAATATCCTCATCAGTCACAGAGTGAGATTGAGTGCACGCTCAGCAAGTTTGCAGACAACATGAAGCTGACCATGCAGTTGACACAACAGAGAGAAGGGATGCCATCCAGGGGAACCCAGACAAACTTGAGAAGTGGGCCCATGAGAACATCGTGAAGTTCAGTCTAAATACAGGGTTCTGCAGCTGAGTCAGGGCAATCCCTGACATGAGTAGAGACTCATGAGAACTCAAAGAGAGCAGTCCTGTGGAGAAGGGCTTGTGGGCTCTAGTGGATGAAAAGCTGAACCTGAGCCAACAGTGTGCGCTTGCAGCCCAGAAGCCAATTGTATCCTGGGCTGCATCAAAAGCAGCAAAACCAGCAGGCTGGAGGTGATTCTGTGCCTCTGCCCTCATCTCGTGAGACCCCATCTGGAGTACTGCATACAGGTATGGGATCCTCAACATGAGAAGGACGTGGACCTGTTGGAGCAAGTCCAGAGGAGGACCATGAAGATGATCCAAGGGCTGGAGCGCTTTGCCTGTGAAGACAGGCTGAGAGATTTGGGGTTGTTTAGCCTGGAGAAGAGAAGGCCCTGGGAAGACCTCGTTGAAGCCTTCCAGTATATAAAGGGTGCTTTTGAGAAAGAGGAGAGCAACTATTTGCACAGCCTTATAGTGACAGGACAAAGCAGAACAGTTTTAAAACAAAAGAGGAGAGATTTAGGTTAGATGTAAGGAACAAATTCTTTGTTGAGAGTGTGGTGAGGCACTGGAACAGGTTGCCCAGAGAAGATGTGGATGCTCCATTCCTGGAAGTGTTCAAGGCCAAGCTGAATGGGGCCTCAAGCAACCTGCTCTAGTGAATGGCATCCCTAACCATCATAGGGGGTTGGAACTAGATGGTTTTTAAGATTCTTTTCAACCCAAACCATTCTATGATTATATGAAAAGGAGCTAATATGAAAATTAAGAGAAGCTTATTTTATTTTCAGTGTAGGACAGCCATATTGTTCTCAGACTGTGTATGTACTTTGGAAGTATAAGATGAAGACACAAACCCAAAAACCCTATAAAAATAGTAACTGTATCAACAAAATAAAAAAGCATTATGGTGAGTTGGAGGATACTTCTTTTTCCAACGTCTCCCTTTACCTTCATATACACAGAAGGTAGGACAAACACCCTGTTAGAAGTCCAGAGGGTGTAGATTTTTAATATGGTGGAGTTTGCTCTCCAGAAAGTGGAAATCATTAAGATGATCTGCATAGTTTCCAGATGAGTTAATAAAGATGCAATCTCATTAAGTCACTGTCCTTGCATCTTGTCTTCTTTCATGTCTGGGGCAAAACCGAGTTCTTCAACACTTTGTACGCTCCACTGAAGAGAAAGAGTTTCATTAAATTTTAATGGCTACTTTCTGCAGCCTTTACCTTTGAGTCTTTGTAAATCTGTGTCATTCCTCTTTCACTAAGCCAGTCAGATGCTATGTACCTTGTAATGAAAGATGTGCCCTTTGAGTGCTTTCACAAGAACACTATCCTCTCTATCATGATGTTGTGTTAGGGCACAACTGTGGGCAAGATGGAGCACAGTCATACCGATTCCAGTGTCCTCGCAGCCCAGGGGTTGCTTTCAGAGTCTGAAAGAGATGAAAGAGGCAATCAAGAAAGAGATTCCATTTCACTTTCTAGTGAAGGAACATTCAGTTTGTTTTTGTGCAGTGTGGTTCTGATGACTGCTGACACATGAAGAGAGACCTTAAAGCAAGTCCACATCCTCTTACAAGATGTAACAAAGGCCACAAGGCTGGCTCACTTTTTTCTTACCATCTGACTTCATTCCACTGGAATTCTAAGTAAAGCACCTCATAAGAACAAAATTTGTTACGAAGTAGAACTAAGCCAGGAGGGAAAATGCTTCACAAAAGAGGAGGTAGGGGAACTTGGCAAGGATGTATACAGCTGCATTTTTGTCTTGCTTGCTTAATAGTGTAAACAACTTTTGTTGGTTAGCTTTGTATGCGACCATTCAGGAAACCCTCTATATAGACAATGTATCTTGTCAACCATTTCCTCTGTGTGTAAAATGTAATTCGTCACCCTGCGCTGCCTTGGCAGCAGCCTTGTAAAGAACTCGCTGAATTAATGAATATTTCATAAAGATGTGATTTATTAGCATTCCTCCCCCTCAGCTTTGAAAAAGATCCATCCTTCAAAAGCTGAGTGCACAAAAGCTATCTACAGGTATGGAAAGGAGACTGAAACCCCTGAAGACAAAACCAGGATTTCTTAATAACCTCTGGGCTCTATAGACTTTAGAAGAGATATTTAGTCAATCTTGTATTAATATTTTAGATGGTAAAGAAATGCAGTACTAAGATATTATACTGAATTTGGCTGTCAGAACCATGGGCTATCACAATAAAAAAAAATTATTACCAACTCAGAATCTTTCAGTTTCACATATTTTGATGAACATATGAAAAAAGAGGTCATGGCATGATGTAAATACCTCTAGGCCTTCTGGGCTGCCCCGATTTTCATACTGCCACAGAGTACTTTCCTTCCAGAAGCAAATTCATCACAGGCTCACATTATGAAGCTGAATGTACCTGTGCTTTTAGCCTCACCACTACTGTCCTTGGGTACTAATACAATAGCTACTATAATTGCAAGCATTCTTCTCTATGATTGCAAATATTTATTGTGTTCAATTAATATGTATAGCCCTGTTTCTAAGACATAAACATTCATTTCCTGAGAATTTGCAGATTCTGACACAAGTTGCAATACCAACACAAAATAAACTAAAAAATCAAATGTGATTGTGATTTCTCAAATAGCTAGTACTATCTATCAGTGGCAAAAAAACCCCCTTAAATACGTATTTTTCCTTTTTTCTTTTTAACAGACATCCCTTATTTGCCGTGCTGGTGGGACCCCAGTATTAATTGTCCTCTATGTGTTTGATCCACAACACCTGTTGCATTCACGCGGTTATTACAGCTGGATCACTAAGCTCTTATCTCCAGCTGTAGGAATTTATGCTTTCAAGTCAGGAATTCTCTTATTCTGGGAAGATGGCAAATGCTGCAGAATGTCAGACCGTGGCAAAACAACACAGAACTACTTCACAACAAGAATCATCTATTTTGGTTGTATTTAAATCTCCTTGACTAAACTTGTGTCTCTTTCTCTGAGAGAAAATGAATAGCTCCAATGCATAGCTTTGGGATGTGAGGTTAAAGGAGAAAGATGCATGTGTGTGGCAAGTTATAAGGACAGTGTGATTTTCCCAGGTGATAGATGATACTTTTTGCAGTGATTTTTTTAAAAATCTGTCTTAATTAGTTAGTCTGATTTTGTTTAGGGGAAGAAGTACTCACTGTGTGTCTTTAGACTTCAGAGAGACAAATATATTTGAGGGTAAAGAGGCTTATGCTACAGGAATAACATTACAAATAGGAAAAAGAAAACTAAGGAACACCTGAGGTATATTCAAGCATAATATGATGTACATGAGACAAGGACTGCATGAACTTAACATCTGTATAGAAATAATTCCTGCAGTTTCTTTCAGAACTCAGAAAAGCCTTCTCACTTACCAAGCTATGAATCTAAGCCAAAAATATCAGGGGAAAATATGGAGATATACTTCTTGCACAGGAGTTCTTGCACAGGAGCATTCATCTAGGAAAATATACCTGTAATCCATCAAGAGTGCGTATGAGATATCATGCATAGCTCAGATAAAGCTTATAAAATGCTCAATCAAATATTGATATGATGGGTGTAGAGAAATGAAAAACTATTGCCTATTATCAGAAGTTAATGTTCTCAGAGACATCAGGAGGAAAACAAGAGATTTTCTTGATGCTTCTGTTATCCCCTTCGAGGAGCCATTTCCTGGAGTCTTGCTGCATATTGCTTGTTTATTCTATGATCACCACAGAAGAGGTACAACTGTGGTTGTGGTCATCTGATATTGGCTCCGCAGACATAATCCTTTTCCTAATGCAGAGGTTGAAATAGTGTCAAGATTTATATTTCACCAATTATCGAAGTTGGAGAAACGTACTGTCAGATGAGTTTTTAAGGATTTATGGAACTAAATGGGGTAAAACAAATAGTTACACTAAGAGACTCCCATGAACACTTTTGAAGCAGAAAGTTATTAAGTTACAATTTCACAGTGCTTGCGCTCCCTAGATAACCTGGCACACAATCTGATTTAATCACCTATCTAAATGTAAAAAAAATTTTTTTTGGATGGCACTGGAGATTTTGGAAAGGATAGGACTAAACAGGAGGCTGAAGCAAGCATTATATATACTCAGTGGGTCAATACTAATTTACCTTACATAATGAGTTTATAGAGCTGTACCTTGCCAAGAAAATTTATAGTAAAAACTTAGGTAAATACTTAGGGCTTGAAGTCCTACTTCTTAGTTCTTGTTAAATATCAGCAGTTTCAGAATTGTTGGGAAAAGTCCATTGATGTGGTGAAAAAGGTTAATAACATTACTAATAAAGTAAAAAAAACTTTTGTAACAAGGTCACACCAACAACTGCGCATGTGAGTAGGTTAAAATCCTATCACAGCAGGGAGGTGGTTGTTAGCTTCCGATGCAGCAAGGAGAAGAGATTCAAACTGAGCACAAGATAAAAAAGTATAGTTTGAAGGATCAGTTCTAATTGATTTTGTGATTTTTGGCATTGTCTCCAAAGAGTGTTACAGAGTCACACATGGAGGTTTTGTAGTCATCTGTGAAGTGGATACCTAAGTAGGAAAATGTCAAAGTAAGAATCTGTACTTACTTTGCAACTGTCAGATGAGGTGCAAAACTCTGTGTGTGAATACTCTGAGGAAACAGCAAAATGAGGTTGCATGGAAATCTCTGGAATCCCAACATGCCACTCTCACCGATGCATTTCTTTTTTGTATGGCCCACCAGATTATATAGAGAAAAGAATGCCAGCACAATGGATTTAATGGGAAAGACAGAGGAAAAACAAAACCTGTTCTCATCACTGATGAGAGACAAGATCATGTCAAAAGGCTAACTAGTCCTTCAACTCCATATTGAGGCAGGTCAGCTAAATGCTGGCTGGATTACATAGTTATGACAAACTCACATTTCTGACATCCCCTCCTTCTGAAATTGGAAACAAAACAAAAAAAAACAACAAGCGTGGAATTATTTGGGGAAACCTACCTACAGTCATGACACTATTCAAATCATCTAATGTAATCAAAAAATAACTTGGAAGATAAAGGAAGAAATCTATCCCAATGCCTCGAATGTGGAGGCCTTTATAGATTGACACAGATGCCTAAAATCAGTATTCCACAGACCTTTCAGATATTAAAGAAGCTTTGTGGAAAATTTCAATGACTTTGTTCCACTGTTACTGAGTAAAAAACAGAAGGCTAACAAGGTAACTGGTCGAAACTTTTCAGAGAGGCTTGAAGTAGATAAAGGCATTCTTGTCTTAATCTTTCTTGTCCCATCTTTACTGTCCCAAAATTTGCAAAAAATATTTGAGCATATCTCCAAGATTTAAAATGTGCAAAGGAAATTTAGAAAAGATGGAGAAGGAAAAAAACCCCTGCTTTCTTATTCTTCTCAAGAAAAAAAAAAAGTAAGAAAAATTTTTCCATTATAGAGAAATTGTACTCTCTAGCAGCAGAACCATTATCTGATCGATTGTAAATGTGGGCATCTCTCATACTAGTCCCCTTTAATCTGGTTTGACAGAATGAAAGGAACATACTCTAAATTGCTGTAATAGAGCTTTCTGCTTCAGGAATTTAATATGAGAGTTGTTCATATCAAAGGCAAAATGTGCATATCAAAGTAGTAGATTTTTTTTGTCACTTTCCAAAACAGTTAATGAGATGTTTACATTTAAATGGTGCAAATATATTTTTTCTTTTCTATCTGCCTTAACCTTTGGTTTGTGTCAAGAGACACTTCAGGATAGTTGGCAAACATCAAAGCACTCTAGTCCCTGCCTGTGTCATTTTTAAAATAGTTATATTAGACCACTTAACAATATTCAGTTTCTTGTATAGGTCTCACGGCTACAGAAAGGGCAAGGAGAATAGGGGGGCAAAAACTTTAGAAACTTGTAGAGGTTTCCACAGAAACCATTAATGTTTGAGTGCACTGGTGTGATAGAAGCATTTCCGGGTGTCTCACACTAGCCACAGAATCACTAATAAAGCAGCCAAAGAGAGGGAAGACTATATGAACTTTGGGGGTCTACACCAATTCACTTTAAGGACTATATATATTTGTATTTAATAATTAATACATTACTAGCAAAAAGGACTAATTGCCTCAATTATTACCATAAAAGTTATTCGCAAACACATTTCAAAGGTATCAGATAGTACTGCCTAGACAGAGGATGTATTTTTCTTTCTGTTTTTTTTTCACTCTGCAGTTACTACAGTTACTATGTGTGAGTTTTATTGCCACATTGTGGCTAACCACGCAGATACAGGGGGTTTTTCTGTGACTTCAGGAGTTTATCACCGTACAAATGTGTATGGTGTACCATATTGATTTTTACAATTAAAAAAGCAACTTTTTTTCACACGTAGCTTAAAATGTATGGTTTTTCATATTACTTTAGGGTGTCAGTCAAAGCATTTGGAGAATTAGGTCTGCTTCTTTATGATACTACACAGTGTCTACTAGGGCGAATTTTATGGGGTTGAGGGGTTTGATTCCTATTGGGGGGGCATTGCCTAATTCTAGGGTAGTGACCTAGCTGGAATCCTAGGAAGAAGAATGCTTCAGATGTGATGAAGAGAATTATTGCACATCATAAGCCTTTTCTGACTGTTGGGGTGTGGCGGCCTCGGAATGTGTTTTCTCGTATGATGTCTCGTCATTACTGCAGTATGACTGGGGTTGTGAAAGTAGGCCTAGGGTCAGGAGTCATGTGGAAACGTGGTGAAACCATGTGGTTAGTCCTGAAGTAGTGACTAGGGCAGTGGCTGCCCTGAAGATTGGTCAGGGGCTTGGGTCTACTCTGTGTTAGGAATGCGCTTGATGGGCCATCAGATATTTTTAAATATTTTCTTATAGGTATAAAT
Source organism: Edolisoma coerulescens (assembly GCA_013397115.1). NCBI lineage: Eukaryota > Metazoa > Chordata > Aves > Passeriformes > Campephagidae > Edolisoma > Edolisoma coerulescens. The sequence goes on along the minus strand of VWZW01007331.1, from coordinate 293,711 downwards.
TCAATAAGAGAAAGAAGATGTAAATTGGGATTATGGCCATTGCTACTTCTAGAGCAGTTAGTAGGAGTAGGATTGATACAGTTGCCCAGTTCCTCTTCTGAAGAGTTATCTATGTATTGCCTGGACACCTGGTCCTGTGTTCCAGAGTCCCTACACACAGAGATACAGATTTTGGTCAACTGGATTATATCAACTGCTCTCATCAGCATTTGTCCTGAGATACTAGTCTGCAAAATATGGCTGCTGAAAATCAGACCCATTCCTGCCCTGTCACTTTTGCTAAAGAGGCAGAAGTTTCCCTGGAGGATCAGAGTGAACATATAATGAAAGAGTCACATCTTCAGCTGCCTCTACCGACTCTACCACATCTTTCTTCTCAGTTACACTGGTTATGCAACATGAGCACAGGAGAGAAAGGAGAAATACACTCTAAGCATACTAGTGGTTTCGTTTTTGTCTTTTTTTTTGTCCCTTTTGTGTCAGTATTCCAAAGGTTTGCACTATTTGCCGTTTCTAATTTGAGTGAATGTAAACTCATTCCTCTATATTTTGAGCTTCTTAGGTCAACTGAAAACCTAAGCACAGCAGGCTCACTGAGGAATGACATTTTAGATTTAATGCCCAATTTTCTGCATTCCAGTGATTTAATCCTTTTTATATGGCTTTTAAAGAATGTTATTCTGGACTCTACCAACATGAATATTGACTTGAGTAGTTGAATAAAAGTATTCCTACGGACTGAAGAAATTTATCTTTGGATGTTAATATAATGTTCTCTTTTTGTATGTGTGGACACCATGGTATTAAATAATGAATATAAATAGCTACTCTTGCTGAAGAATACAGAATTGTTTAGCAAGCAGTCTGAAAATTTTGCATATTATAATCTTATAAAAATATATTGCAGAAAAAGGGAATAAGTACCAGGATAATGTACGTGTCATTTGTGAGTGTATAAAACTTCTATTGTGAAATGACAATTGCTGATTTATGGTGTGTCATCTCCTATACACTTCATAATACATATGTTAGATCTAAATTCTCTTTTAAAATGAGTGTCTTGGTAAATTTGCATGTAAGTGAAGTTCAAAGGATTTTTAACTATTCTAAATTTCATAATAATGTATTTATTTATCCTCACTTATTCAGCGATATGTTTATTAAGTTTAGATATATAGGTCTCCAACCTACAAAACTTCCACAGGGCTCCAGGTAGGCATACGCCTTTAAAATTACTTATAAATATCTTTACCCTGTAAATTCAATGTATTGAAGAAGCCTGATTTGAAGGCAGTCCTGAGCACTCTTTTTTCTTTTTTTTTTACAAAGAAATAGAAATAATGCTTCTGAAAGGGGTGCATAGCTAATCCTTGAAACTGGTGGTCTGTTGAGTTACACAGTAAGGAAAGCATAGAAAATGACAGAAAATATCACGGGCAGATTGTTCACAAAAGTAAAAACTAGTGACCCATCAAAAAGTTCTCAACCATGTCTTTCTTTTTTATTGCAGATGTGACAGTTGCAATTCCTTTTGGTTCATGTTGAACATCTGAAATCTGGTTCTCTAGACCTGAGAAAAAATATAAGGTTAATGTAATGGTTATTTATGACGTGTCATCTGCTATAAATCTCATAATGCATATGTTACATCTAAATTTTCTCTTTTAAAATGTATATCATGATGACATGTCGAGGTCCATGGGGCCAGTGATGTTTAATATCTTGATCAATGATCTGCATGAGGGAATCCAGTGCACCCTCAATAAGTTCATAGGAACACTAAATTGAGTGGGAGTGTTGATCTGCTGAGGGATAGGAAGGTTCTGCAGAGGGATCTGGACTGGGTGGATTGATGGGCCGAGGCCAATGGTGTGAGATTCAACAAGGCCAAGTGCACTTGGGTCACAACAGCCCCAGGCACCACTACAGGGAAAAGTGGCTGCGAAGCTGCCTGGTGGAAAAGGACCTGGGAGTGCTGGTCAACAGGCAGCTGGACATGATCCAGTGTGTGCCCAGGTGGCCAAGGCAGCCAGTGACATCTTGGCCTGTATCAGCAGTAGTGTGGCCAGCAGGATCAGGGCAGTGATTGCCCCCCTGTACTCAGCACTGGTGAGGCCACACCTCGAATCCTCTGTCCAGTTCTGAGCAACGGAGCTGGTGAAGGGTCTGAAGAAAAAGTCTTATGCGGAACAGCTGAGGGAGCTGGGGTTGTTTAGCCCGGAGAAGAGGATGCTCAGGGGAGACCTTATGTCTCTCTACAACTGCCTGAAAGGAGGGTGTAGCAAGATGCAGGTTGGTCTCTTCTCCCAGGCAACCAGGGATAAGACAAGAAAATGGCCTCAAGTTGTGCCCGGGGAGGTTCAGGCTGGACATCAGGAAAAATTTCTTCACTGAAGGAGTAGTTAAGCATTGAAACAGGCTGCCCAGGCAAGTGGTAGAGTTACCATCCCTGGAAGTGTTCAGGAAATGACTGGATATGGCACTTAGTGCTGTGATTTAGGTTGACATGGTGTTTTTTGGTCAAAAGTTGGGCTTGGTGATCTTGGAGGTCTCTTCCAGCTTTAATGATTATATGACTCTAAATGCATTTTGTAGTGAATTAAGAAAAGTATGCATTTTTTTTCTAGGAAATGAATCATCTAAGATTTTTAGAAAATATTTCAGGATGATTTTCCTATAAGTATTTTATATCTATTTATGTCTATTTTATATATTTTTATGCTCAATAAAAAGACTGTCTGTGGTAATTACCAAGAAGAAGAGCTCATAAAAGCCTGGTTAAGAATCTTACTCTTTGATATATTTTTGTTATTGTTTGAATATATCAGAAATTCAAGAACAAAAAAGGGTTACAAAATTAGAATTTCACAAAACTCTTTGTTTTTATGAGGCCAAATTCTCCAACTCATTGTAGTAATTTAGGTTCAGATCAAATTTAGAAGAAATAACAGAGCAGTATTTGCCCCAAAAATTCTTTTTTTATCTATCTTATGCTAGTACACTAGGTTGCAAACACATTTCTGAAATTTGACCATTATGTTAGAACATTTGGCTGACACAGAGAGAAAATATTCTATAAATTGTACCAGAATAGATACTTTGGAACATGAGCACAGAAAAAGAAAACATGAATCATAACTTGAAAAGAATTTTCAGAGCTGTGTCCAGTCACAGAGGGTAGGTATTTTCATCAGAGTGCAGAACAGCCCAGGTGGCAATTACCAAGCTATTATCAAATTCTCATCAAGCTTCAGCAGAATGTTTTGACCTTTCAGAAGACCAGAATGCAATCTTTCACAACACACAGCTAAGAGACATCATCCCTGCAGGTGAAGTATTTCCCACACCATGGGAGTGAGCTGGTGACAATAAAAAAACAACAGGAAAACCGTTCTTGGAGTCCACAGATACAGGAAATCAGAGGGGTCAGAACATCGGTAATTGTGGCCAATTAGTATTACCAGAATGCAGGACTCAGAGAGTCTCGTGGTCCCAGATATTCAGGTTACCAGAAAACAAGAGAGATGCAACCAGACACAGAAGCTATTCTCTGCATTTTGTGGAGCACAAAATTCAGTTCTCACTCCAATTTCATTGAATACTAAAAACAAGACGGGGAAGCAAAACATAGTAACAAATAAAAAATCGAAAGGATAAAGTGAGTCAATAAGTGCTCAAATAAGTATCCCCTGATTAAAATGTATATCCATTCTTACATTAGATATATTTTAAATAATCTCTGACACAAATGGTCTTTGATCTTTTGTCTATCCAAACACATTCGTTGCAATGGAATTATAGAATTTATTGAAGTTTGCTTTAAAATTCTAAGAACGTATTTCCACTCTGCAACATCAATGTAAATCTGGATTGATTGCCTGTGAAATCATTGTACACCTCTGGAGTGAACTGATGTATGAGATTGACATCACACTCAAAGAACTATATATACAATTTTTTCTGTTGTCCTTCTTTCCACATAGACATGAATCCATTTAATTTGGAAATTTTTATGTTCCATTAAAAAGAAACAGTGCCTTTGAGCTGTGAGTAGGCTTAAAAAGGTAACAGCTTTCATCAGATCTCTTTTCTTTACCAGTTTTAATTTGAAAAAATGCCAATTTTGATGTCATTATCAAAGGAAGCAATTTTGCTTATTTGTTTACTAAATCATATTTACACTGGTAAATGTATTACTCCATTAGTGAATTGCTTTGCAAATACTCATGGGCACTTATATAAAGAAAGCGATAGCTGTTCTTGATAATTTACCAATTTGCAGAACATTCCTTGACTCTCCAAAATGTATGTCATAGCTGAATAAAATATTGCAAAGTATTTTTTCAGACATGACCTCCAGAAATAGTTTTCTTTGTATGACTTGTTAACTATTAGAGATCATAAGAGAGGCAATATAAACCAAACATTTTTTCTTTTCTTTCTTTTCCTTAAGAGACATCACTGAAAATGTAGTAGACTATAGGGACCCAGGACCTAAGACAAACATTTTTCTTAATGTGTCACAATCAAGTCAAAAATTCCCAGACAATGACCATGCAACACACAATAGCAAAGATATTTATTTTAAAAGAGGCTTGAAAATACTGAGAATTAGACTAAGCTGAGACAACAGACAGGCAAGAATAGTACTCGGCCTATTACTTTGGTGATACAAACTCGGTACTAACCACACATTTATGTTTTAGCTGATAGGAAATTTTGGATCAGAGTCTTGTATGAATATTAAACGCTTATCTCATACTGACTTGAGTGAGACCAGTTCTCTCAAATTGCCACACATGACAAATTCATTACATGGAACACAAAACATTCACGGGCTAAAGAATGAAATTAAATGGATGCAAAATTTGAATGAATTTTAGACTGAATGTGTTACAGAAAGGAATTATCCTCTCAGAAGAGCAAACATGAGAGTGATGTACATAAGAACAGAATTTGGTTCTGAGCTTCCTCTTTTAAGGTGGCTTGCTTCTTTAAAACGCATGGCCGTCCTGGGCCAGTGAATTTGCCTAACATACTTTTAAAAACAATGCTAGAAAGAAACATTTCAGTGGGGAAAAATTCCTATCAAAATCAAGATAGAGAAGTCAAGTATTTTTCTATTTGACCACAATGACAACATAGGTTGTTATTAACAATACTAAATAATAACCATCATCTACATTTTTATATAAAAAGATTTTATTTTAGGATCTTACGTGCTATGGAATGGCGATTAATTATTCTATTTCATAGTGGAGATAGTTAGGAAGACAATGTTTCCATGTCATTCCTATCATATTGGATGTGAAAGACATGGGGAAGGAAGAAAAGTGGGACAAATGGGGAAGACGTAGCTGTGATCTGGCTACTCTAACCATCACAACAGTTCAGAACATACCAATTACACACCAGTGTTATTTAAAACACTAACCTTGGTACTTGTATAATAAAGACTCTGTAGACCTTCAGCTAACTATGAAATATGGAATGCGTAGAAGTAAATCTGAATTTTATCTCCATTCTTGCAGTTAGTAGAAGAAAAATGTAATAAAGCAAAATAATGGTTTCTGCATTTCATTAACAAAGTTTGTGTCCTTCAAGTTTTTTCACTTTCTTCACCTTTATGAACGTGTTCTATTTTAGCACTGATGGTGTTTTATTTTCTGTATGCACCAAGCCACTATACTGTAGAGCCTTGTCTCACACTTCATTAATAGTTCTGAAGTCTTATAAAATGAAATCATACAAGAAATGTAGAGAATGAAACCTCTGTAATACATTTACACCCATTTTTGCTAGAGCATTCTCATTCTAGAGAATTTTTTGGCTTCAAGAGAAATTAATAGTAGTGCATTGCTACGGAAACCTTTTAGTCTTCCTATTTTCTTTCCCATTTCATCACCAGTTATGTTGTGTTTTCTGTGGCTTGTAAGTTCCCACGCATGCCTTGCTTTTACCTTAACTTCTGATTTAACTTTGTTAGTGCTGTCATAAATTTCTCCTAAAATAATAAATTTTTTGTTCCATAATACATTTTATTTTTACACCTAAATAAATTCAAAGGAGAAAAAAATTATTTTATCTTTTTGCTCCTAATAAGGTCTTTTCAAATACGTGTGATGTATTTTCAATGTAAAATGAATGATTAAATGTAATTATCAGACCACTAGGGGGAAAAAAGTCATATGTTCCATTTTACTTACATTTTTTAAGGAATGAAAACTTACCAGCAAACCATCTTTCAAGCTTTGTTCTTCCCACAGGCTTGAAATGAATATAAATAACTGTCATAAACTTTGCCAACAAACCACTGAAGGAACACAAACTGCAGTGAGGCTGTTTTACCATGCTGCTGTGCCTGTTCCTTCACACACAGCACAAGCTCTCCCTTCTCATAGTGTGTATGTGCACGCACTTACATGTCTGTAATGTTCACAGCTACACTATAAAGCATCTTTGGTTACTGTAGATGATGAGGCATGTACAAGTTTCTGATTCATCTTGAAAAAAATGTATATTTAAGTGTACATTTAAGGTTCAGAGGAGAGAATAGAAAAGGAAGAATTATGCAGGGAGTTGATAAGCCTAATCATAATTGCAATAGACATAAGATGGTCTTAGATTGAAGACAACTTCATGAGGGATTTTTTCTTTAGGGAGCACAAACTATTTTTAAAAAACACATATATATTTAAATGAATATATATAACTTATTGTTGCACACAGACTGTGCTTAAATTATTCTTCTAATACATAAAGTTATATCTGTATACAAATACAAAATAGAAGCTGAATCATCAGATGCATATCTGTTGCAGTATAAAAACTATTCTATCAAACATGAAAATTAGAAATAACTTCTGCACTATATTTATTATGAAATATATGACAAATATTTGAGAAAATTCCGTGCCATTCAAGATTCTGTTAGCGTTCCAAACTCTGGAGTGCTCTGGAGTGATGTGCAGAAATAACTGAAGTAATCCATACAGCAGAGTATAACTAGGCTAATGCTGGCCTCTGCCTGCAGTGTCCCTGCCAAAATATGAAATGGAAAAGTCTGACATATTACCATTGTAAGAAGGTTCTTGGTACCCTTCTGGAACTAGTTCTCATCCTGTCAGTGCAATGCTCACTAGCTCTGATTTAGGTAAAATACAAAAAAATCACCCAAAATTTCAGTTTAAACTGATCTTGCTTAAATTGGTCTTATTGGTTACAGCCAAAAGGAAAGTCAGATGAACCAGCATCGACAGAGCTTTTCCGATGGCAATGCAAAGGAGGAGCAGGGACAAATGGATCATTGCTAGTAGTATCTTCAAAAGCTAGCTTTCTGTTAAGTGAATGTCTTTCCATAGCTGTTAGTCTTATCTCCTGAGGCAACTTTGATTTTACCACCTGAAGCAGCCCAATATCAAGTACCCACCTGAGCTGGTTTGGAGAAAGCTATCTCATGTAATGAATGCTTTTGGGGCTGTCCTGATCTGCCTCTTTAATGGCAGGATCCATCAACACTGGATCCATGGCTATGTTAGCCAAACAGCGACCCCTGAAACCATCTGACTGTTCTTTGTCCTCTTGCTAAACACCTCCTTTGCATTTACCTTTAACTTACTTGTGCAGAGTAACTGATAAGACACTTGCTGTGGACGCCCAGTTGTTCTTCTGTGTGTAGCTGGATTTCCTCTCTTTGTCTTTAACCAAGTAGCACTGCTAATCAATGTCAAGTAATGCTCCTAACTTAGCATCATGATCAGACCACAGTATCACAAAATTATTTTCCGAGGTAATTTGAGAAATCATTTTGAACACTCTTAAGCCTTGGCTTAACCTATGACTCTCAGGTATTTTTCTGTAGAGCAGTTTCAGCACAAAAGTGTTTCTGCAAATGTCGACGCACAGAAGATTAAATACCCAGATTTATGTAATTGTAGGTTTGATTAGCAGCTCAAGAGCAGCCTTGGAGACTTTGGGACTTAAAGAAAGTAAAGAGAGAGGTGTATACATATCTTTTGAGACCCTTATCAGAGAGTTTAAGATGCCAAGCTGAGAAAGTGCTTTACAAAAATGGCATTTACCAACCTGAAACTTGTAATTATATAATTAGCTCAACTATGGATCACTCCATGTGAAAGAATTGGCCAGATAAAGAATACGTGTAAGGGTAAATAAGTTGTCTCCATTAGTAGAATAGAATTCTGCCAATATATAGGCAGAAACTGTTCAAGAAATAGAATCTCAATAAAATGTTTTCTTCTTAAATAACCACATTTTTAAAATTTCTATTAAAAAGTAATTTTTACAGTCACAATTTTAATTGCATAAAAAATTTCTAGATACAAATTCATATTTGAAAGTGAATCTGAAATGTTCTTTTTTGAAATGTTGACTTTTTTTGACATTTGATCTCTTAATTTCATGGTTTTCTAAAAAATAAAAGTCAACAAGTTTCAAAAGACAATCTATTTCTGCAATAAGATTATACAATAAATGTTAGATTCTTTTTCTTCAGAATAGATTTTTAGAGCACTTGGGTAACTGCTATGAGGCAGTAAACAAGCGGCATTACTTTCATGTACTTTCTACCCATGGTAGTTTTTCATAAAGTTATAATATTGCACCTTTGATACTGACATTTTGTTGCTTGAATGTTAAGATGAGAAGAATTTTTGTGAACATAATCTAGCAGTCTCATTTTAGAGTTCTGAAATCATTACCTATATTGCTGCCTAAAGACACAATGCATCACTTACAATAGAAGCCAGCAGTGGCATTTGTCTTCCATCACTTCCAGGCTTGGCTTCACTTTTTATATTAATTTATGTACTAAATGTCTTGGATCTAAAAAATATTAATGCCTAATGGGAAAAAGGTGCAGCACACACTATAAAATGGCATACTTTCAGGGTATATATTATATGTTTAGGTATAAGAAATGCAATACGCTCTATTGTTATTTTCTTCACGGAGAAGTAGGTGGTATCTGGGACATCACAGTCTTATATTTCTTTATTTATAGGGTTTCATACATGGCAATGAGTAGTAGAAATCACTGGGATCTTTTAAGTGATGTGAGATCACCTTCACAGGAAATACCATAGAATGCAAAATTCCTTGATAGCCTTCAGGTTGCAGTAATTCCCCATGTGCTGCTATAATTTTCCAAATATTCCACAGTATTCTTCCCCTGTGATACATCTCTGTGATACATCCTGTTCAGTCACTCCATGTTTACCAGTCTTGTGAAAGCCAACAACCCTTTCAAAAATAGAGAATTGTGACATTTTCCATATTTCACAATTTTTGGTCATAGCTTTCATCAATTCAGTCTGCAATGACATAAGTCTTATAGAGGATAACCTTGTTTGGAAAATTGCTGCTCTGTTCCCTTTTCTTTTTCTTTTCCTTCTTTTTATTTTTCTTTTCCTTCTTTTTATTTTTCTTTTCTTTTCTTTTTATTTTTCTTTTCCTTCTTTTTATTTTTCTTTTCTTTTCTTTTTATTTTTCTTTTTCCTTTCCTTTCTCTTTTCTCTCATTATTCTTTTCCTTTCCTTTCCTTTCCTTTCCTTTCCTTTCCTTTCCTTTCCTTTCCTTTCCTTTCCTTTCCTTTCCTTTCCTGTCCTTTCCTTTCCTGTCCTTATATATGTCTACCTGTTGTTTTTTTAAATCATTTAATTTAAAAATGCAATAATACATATTTTCTTAATTCATAAGAGCTGATGAATTGATCTGCAATAGTTTGTCTTTTCTCTCACGTAAACTTCAAAAGAAGGTAATTAACAAACATGCATTACAATTCCTAAATAAATGTCCCAGGGATGAGGAATCTATGTCTTCAGAAAGAAATATCTGTAGTCTGGGTAGTGCTGAACTCTTATCCTCTCTCAATCCTTGGTATTTGGCTTCCCCATGGAAGCATACTGATGATGCCATAAAAGCCATATTATTATGTAATATATTTTCTCTGGTAAAGTAAAAAAAATACTCCAAAACTTTAAGAAAACATTGAAATTCAAAATTATGTATGGGATGACTTGCAAAGAAAAAAGTGAAGGCTAGAGATAGGTGACAACTGGTAGATGATATTTATTTAACCTGTCAATTCAGGTAAAGACTGCATTACTGAATTTTACTGGCATATCTAACAGTAAGAGAATAGGTGAAGGCAAAGAATAAATAGAAAGTTAGCTGACTAGATGATGCACTGAAATACCTACCTATGGTTCTCAAAAAAGTTACTGTCAACCTGATCTTGACACAGCAAATACAAATATAAATGTTCTTTTCAGGAATAATAAGACAACCTCAAAAGATTCTGCAGTCATAACACAAATTATTTTTATGTATGAAATAGATACTTTGGTAGGTAACCTAATAGGGTTAATTATATTTTGGAATTTGCTTTTTCTATATTTATTTTAAATGGTGTTTTTCTTCTCATATTTCTAAAATGATCCTTCCCCTTTCAAATAGGGATGATTTTCAAGAAACCATTGACTTCTTCATTTTCCCTGTACCTAAACCTGCAGTCACTTTGATCATTTACAGTCAAAACTCCTCCTATGCAATGTAAAATGCACTACAACATTTCAGTAAAAAAGCTGTTAGAGACTTGAAGAGAAACAAACTTTCTGTAATAAAAAGACTGCATATTTATCCTATTCTTTGTAAAAGCAGTTTAAATTCCATCCAGGGAAGAGGTGAAAATTATTTTGTGAACTGTGAGATGATACTTGCAGTTTCTTGGTTTCCAGACTAAAGTCATACTCAGCAATCTGTCGGTGAAATTCATCCTGTTTATATTTTTGTGATTTGGTGATATAGTTACAGTTGAAGTGTAGAGGAGTCTTTGTTTTCAGTCCAAGAATTAATTTTACCCTATTTGAATCTTTTTTTTCATACAGAGCTTTACAAAAAGATTGAAACAATAACTAGCATATGTGTCTTCCTTTCTGAGAAGAGATTGGATGAATACATCACCAAAACAGCAGAAAAATTGATTCTAAATGTCTCCTGAAACTGGTTGTAAAGCTGCTTTTCAGTTTTTACCTCCTACTGAAGATAAGAAGACTGCTTTCTGAAAGAAGATTTCCATCAGTATCCCATGTGATTCCTTTTCATCTCAACTCTACTGCTGCCTGTTCAATACATAAATGAGTTTTCAATCAAATCTGAAATCATCTAAGTCCAGAAACAGAGAAGATAATCCAAATAATTCTTCTTCACTTTTATTATTTGTATACCTATAACATCTTAACAGTATTAGTGTCACTGCATAATGACTGACCTAACTGTAAAGAAAAAAGATAAAGGTATGCTGCCATAATAAAATAAAGAAAAACATTTATCTGCAATATAACATCAAGGGCAAATACGCCACAAGTCATAAACATTATTCAACTTTGACATGAAACCAAAAGCTTTATTAATGTATGCTCCTTTATGGAATTTCACTCCTATAAAATGTACCAATGATTTGCAGTAAAGGAGCAGTGATCTGTAATGAAAAGTGCACTGATGATGATTTAAACTCTGGTTGCAACTTCAGCTAACAGCAAGAAAACACTTTAATGGGATTTTCTGTTTCTCTGAGGACAAACTTTTTTTGTCTTAGTAAAAGATTTTTATTTTCATTTCCATTTCACTCTTAGAGAAAAAGTATTCTGCTGGAATATGTTTCCATTGTGCTTCTTTCCACAAATTCCCAACATAACAATTTTAACTACCTGCCTTTATGTCAGATATTTGAGGTATGGTTTCTACACAACAATATGAGGATGACAGGAAGGGTTTCATACTCAGTTCCAGACAGCAATGAGACAGACTGTCTAGGATGTGATGTCAGAAAGACTGTTCACTTAGCTCCAAATAAGACAAGTGTTTTTTATTTCTGCTTTTCAGGTTTTTCAAGTAGTATCAATCCCAATCTATGTGGAGTTCACATTCATGAAGCAGCTTGAAAAGCTGAAAGTGTGTCCTGATTCAGAGCATGACCTTGGTTTATTTATAAATTCGGAGAGAGCAATCTTATTAAAATCTGGACCCATGATTGAAAAAATCTCCTGTATGTTGCAGTTAGCAAAATCTAACAGAGCTTTGGATAGAAAATAAAAGGGAAAAACAAATACAATTATATTATCACCATAACTGTGCAGCAGATTCAATCATTTGAGATGCAAATTTCCAACTTCTGTGCTCTGGGAACAACTTGGACTCCATAAGGAAGTGCTTTCTCCTGTTCTAACTGGTTGTATTTACCAGCTTAGGGTTCAATTACAACCATCATCTTGAAAATGGAGTGATCCCTGAAGAAACTTAAAATGATAGATACCAGAGTACATGAGGTCGTAAAGGGACTTTCTTGGTCATGGAGATCATTCCCTCGCTAGTGCTAGAGAAGATAACCACATTACATAATCCATTGATCAAGTTCCATTTTGAAAGAAGTTACTTTTATGGGGTTTGTTGTTTCCTCTTGCCTCTCCCCCTCCTGTTGTGAGTCATCCTTCTTCCCTGTACTGCAAAACCCCAATTGGTCCAAAAGGAAATCAATTGTGTTTGCCTTTTGAACATTTCAAACACAGAATATGAAACAAATTATCACTTGCTATAATCTTAGTTTCCTTAAGTAATTGTTTTAATTAAAAAAATAAAAAAAGAGAAAGAGAAGGAGGGAAATAAAATGAGGAAAAATATTTCTGTTTAATTCTGTTTTCTGTGTCCTATTGTCATAGTTTTCTTGCATGAATCTCATGTCTGTTTCCAGATCTTTCTCAGAGCTCTTTTTCTTTACTTATTCCCATTAAGACTGTTTTTAAGTACATTCATCTTTCAGCCATTACTAATTAGCACTATAAAATACACAAAAATCAATTAAAATTAAAAATGGAAGATTAAAGTAATATCTTATGGAGAGCATCAAATAGCATCTCGTTGACCTCATCACATCCAATACAGAAGTGATGACTTCATCCACGCTTTTTCCCACTGTGTAAAATTATTGCTAAAAGTTTGTTGCTTGTAAACCTAGGTTAGCTGCTGAAGCTCAGGTTTTCTCAAACTTTTACCTGCATGTTCCACAGTCACTCCTATTGTGAGCATATCTTGTTGTCTCTCTTCAGGCCAATATTTTCCATGCATAGGAAAATGCTATACAACAACCAGTTTCAAATGCAGATTTCCATTTTTGGGTGAAATGCTGAGATTTTAAAATAGAATTCTTTCTCACACTAAGATAAAATATCCAAATCCCCTTCAAATGTATATCATCTATACAGTGATCCCATTATAAAGATGCAAATACATAACTATACATAAGGATAGATGTCTATAACAGATGTAATCAATATTTGATGGTTTTAGCTTTTATATTTTCTTTTAAATATATCATCATTATAAAGTATAAAACCAAGATTCAGGTTTTAAATACCTGAAAAAATAACATAATTTCCTGTGAAAAGCTAATTTCACTGAAATGTAATTTTTCACTGGAATTTTTTTACTCAGTTTTAAGGTTGAATTGCAAAATTCTCAAGTGCCTGGTGGGTATTAAAATAGTAATTTGCCTACACATGCTATGATACTACTATTGTAGTTGACAGAATCACATATATTTAAATCTGCAATATCAATCGTGACTTTAGACCTCAATAGTTACACCTTTAATACACACTTGGCATCAGTCTAACCAGAATATTATGTGATGGAAACATTCAAATTTCCTCAAGCAATTCATGTGAAAAAATTCAAAATACAGGCACAGTTACATTGTATACAAGCTATTTTTAGCTATTTTTTAAATTTATCTGAAGAATTTTAAATTTGCAGGGCATATTGCAAGAAAAGCATGCAGCTTTTTGGTAAATATTTTAAAACCAAAGTGTTTCTATAATCTGATAAATTAACAATCCATGGGCATTGTTTTTTCAAGAATAGTAAGCTATAAAACCCGAAATAATTTTCATGTCTGGCTGAATTATATGTCTGTCCCTATATGAAATTAAATCTAGCATAATAATCCACCAAAATTATCATTGATTTTCATGCATTAATTGAGGTAACTTTAGCAAGTTCATTCCACTGTTTTTAGAGATGGTTAATTTGAAGTGTTCTTCAAGTTAAATTTTTGTGGCACATATGGAGAATCGCTGATTTTATGAACATTTGTTTTGCAAATGCCAAACTCATTATGCTTGCTTTTATGGTTTTCTTCCCCTGATATTGTCTTCTAAATGTCTAAATATAGCATGTAAAAACAGGCTTTATTATACTAGCCTTCTCAAAAGTTCTAACTGCAAAAAGTAAACCTTGCTTTATAGCATAACTTTTTCTCCTTGTAAAGCATGTTTTTTAAGTCAGTATCTAGCTATAGTCCTCTCCATTATTTTTGTGTACATTTTATAGAATTCTAGCAAAACAAAAAAAAAAATCGAAGCAATTTCTTATCTCTTTATTTCAATTGATGGCAAACAGTATATATACATACATACCCAGACAAATAAGTTATTTTGAATTTTGCTGCACATGTATTTGTGTTAATGTTTCATGGATGGTCTATTTGTAGACCTAAGCACCTTTCCCACTGTGGTGGATATCATCTCTAAAAGAGAAAAAGGCAAATAGGATAATCTTGGGCCTCAATATCTTCTAATTATGCAAGACCTGTTGCCTGGAATTAGACTTCTTTCAAATAACCCATCCGTACTGCAAAACAAAAATAAAAACATAAGTCTGTTTCAGCCATATGCTTTAGTGTAACAGTGTATGCAACAGTTCAAGAAATGGGGAGATATAGATAAAAAGGTAAATAAAATAATGTTACAAGCTACCACAGAAATAAATTGTCAGAAAAGCAGAAGGATTCTCATTCTTTTGATATGTCATAGTCAAGATATGAGGCCAAATGTAGGTTATTGACTTCAGTACAGACATTAATTTAACACAACATAATGATGTGGTCATGCTTGTTCTCAATATTAATCAACCTAAGCCACTCAGTTTATTTCTCTACTCAGATAAGAAGGGCATCTAAATGATTAAGCTGCCCTGTGTATTGATTTGGTTTCTCCAAGTATAGTAGGATGAAACAGGAGTAAGATCCTGAGTTATGTGCTACACCTTTTGCTCTGGGGGACTACAGCATGCTGTGAACTTCAAACTAATGAAGAAAAAACATAAATTAATTGCATGTGAAAGAAGAACCTCAGAGAGACACGTTCCTTTTCGTGTATACTTTAATAAGTCAGCAAAGCAAATTTTAAATGGATTGGACTGTCAAGAGTCAGGTTGAACTCTGAGTGAGACCACAAATTTATGCAGAAGAAAAAATTCACTGCATTTGCTTGGATGCAGTACAGATGAAAAAGGTTAATCATCTGTGGTATTTTTAAGTTTGGTTGAAAAGCTGAACAGAAATAATGAAGAATAGCAGTCTGTGTATAAAGTGTGTGTAAATAAAGAAATCTGGATGAAATCAAGTAAGCTGCCTAATAAGAGTGGCACTTTAATTTGTAGATTTTATAGGTATTTTTTGTTTAAACAATCTTCGTTAAATAAAGCCACATCATAGTAGTAAGGACGTGAAAGATACATCAAGGGATTTCCTCTTAGATCACACTGAAGGCTAAGACTAACTGTGAGAGATTCCACCAGGCCTGCATAAAGGCTGTTCTCCACATTGCCCAAGGCTGGACACCACTAGGCTGGGCAGGCTATGTCCACATTGTGTATGACTTGGCCAAGGTCTCTTCCAAATTCCTTATGGTGCTCCTCTGAGTTTAAAAACTTCTTTTTACTGTACTTATGTCAGGAGTAATTAATAGAAAGTTACCACTTGAGGGAATGGAGGACACAACTCTTTTGCAATAAGCACAAGACCTCTATGGATGAGCGTGAAGAACTATGGGGAGTTAAAAAACCCAGGTGTTTGTGATTAATCCATAGAGCCTACAAAGAAGGATCCCTGGAGAGAACATCTACCAGAAGGAAGACTTATTTGAATGGGAGCTAGTTGATTTGCTCTGAAAGGAAGCTTGGAACTGATGTGATAAACTTGTTTAAAGTAGGAGCAGGGAAGTAGCTGGATCAAGTCTGATGGCTAAATTACTTGATGATGAAGAAATAGCCAGAATCTCCCACTCAGCTGAGAAGTAGAGTTCCATTATTTTATGATGGGAAGTGAATTATCTTGAGATGCAACATGGGTGCATCTACACTGGTGATTTCATGCTTTGGAATGTCTCTTTTCAGCTGTAGATTTGAGTTGTATCTGTGCCTGGATTAATTGTTTGCTATGCGCTGTAGAACATTGCTATGCACTTTTTAAGGTTTCCCTCATGGCTAAGACAAAAGTGATATGGTGCTTTACTACACCATCCAGAAATCACCACTTGCAATGTTGAAAAACGACCTCCCAACACTTTGCTCTCTACATGTGTGGAGGATTTTAGCATGACAGCAAAATAACCTGGGATAGCTGTACAGAAATCAAATTAGCATTGCCCATTAGGTACAGCTGCACAACATGACCCTATAACCATAATGGAAAGGCAAAACTTCCTATCTTCTTCTTTGTATAGCAACAGTCAGTAGCGTAGGGGCATCCTGTGTGGGTACATTGTAAGTTTTAACAGTTTTCTGAAGCACATCATGGCTTTGAGAGTACAGTGAGGAACAATATAGACATTCCGCTTTCACCCCTAGATCTATGCAGGACTATAGGACCACAAAAACTTTTTTCCTTGTAGAAAATGCCTGTATAAAAAAATCGAACTGAGCATTACACAATTTGAAATTTCCCCATACACAAGTAAGTTCTTAACAAAATATATGTATTTTGGTGTAATTACTAATAAGCAAAAATTTTAGCAAAATAGAGAACAAAGGAATTCTTCACAGAAAGATACCCATTCATAAATATTTAATAAACCCCACATTTTCACATTCTGGAAGACAATCTACTGGTTGCTGCACCAGTTTTCCCCATGCCCTGAATCTGAGGCAGTATTGGGAAGCCTAATTCTATCAAGGACTTGGCAAATTTAGTAATCTGGCTTTACAGAACACAGGCTGGACAGCCTCAGCCTAGGGCTGTCAGGGCTTCAAGCCATATTGCTATACTCTCATCTGAAAAACTGTATCCTTTTTATTCTCTTTGTCTTTCTTTAGCAAACAGATGGTGTTGGTGCCTGACTGTGTCCTAAAATAGTTTCTAACTTTGCAACCAATTCTAGTTTTTTCACACTCAAATGCATTTCATCTTAGCCCTTTGCTCTCAATTTCAGCACTTATTCAATGTTCACCTAATGGTGAGCTTACAGCTCATTCCTCTTTGCATTTCTATTTTTTTTTTTTTTTTGCTAAGGTACATATAACTTAAAAAATCCTAAATGAATACAGCCCTACAAATTGAGTGACAAAAAATGTCAGCTAGATATTATGTTCCTGTGTGGAATAAAAAAGGAATCCTATAATAAACTTGCTACAGCAGCAGAGAGTCTGATGTTCAGCCATGATTCCCTGCACTATATTGCCCCATATAAAAACATGAGATAGCAACAAAAGAGAAGCACTTTAGCCATCTTGATATTCAATGAACACTTGAAATTCAGTGCACTAACTGCTTTTGTGGAATTGCAGTGTTCTTCAATGTGTTACCTTTATCAAACTGAGACCTGCATAAAAATGAAATGTCACACTCCAATACACTCCTAGTCAGTCATACAGTTTATCTTCTTGTCCCCTGATAGAGTTCACAAATTTAATAACTGTCCTTTATCCTTGTCTCTATTCTGTTTCAGCTTTCTATTTGACTTTCCTTCTGTCCTGACTTACAGGAAATGCTTCATCTTCCTAGAGCAATCACAATAGAAAGAACAGAAAAGCAAACCAATTCCCATCACCAAGTGTGTGAGGGGTAATCAAACCACTTTGATGGTCAGAGAAAAATATACTACTCTACCACATACAGTTTAACCAATTTAGATATTACCTACCTAAAGTAACTGGATAGTTTAAACTGAAAAGTTTATTTAGAATCTTAGTAACTGTGCTTTGCATCTTGTGTGGAAAAAAAAATTATCCTTAATCAAAAATAATAGGATTATTTGGAAGAAACTGCTGATAACATTGTCAAAATTATTTTTCATCTGATTAGAAAGTGTAATGATGAATTTTTTGCCTTTTGGTTTCTGTGACTATAATTTAGAGTGACTTTTCAGGTCTCCATATGGTCTGTAAATGACAACTATACTGGTTTCTGCTTCTTCCAGGACATTCACAAATGGGGATAAACTGAACTTACATTTTCTCTGAATTGAAAGAACTGAAAGAAAAATTGCTAAACCGACCTGCTACAATGTCAGCCATGTGCTTCTGTGGAGATACATGCAACCACTAAAGCCTTGACTCTTTAAAATGCTGAGCAAGGTTCGTATATGCAACAGTAGCCAGCTCCTTTACAGCTGTGAACTCCCAACCAAATTTTCTTCCCACTAGCTGGTGCAGTGCAGTGTTTTGGAATCAGTATGAGAATAATGTTGATAACACACTGATGTTTTAGCTGTCGCCAAGTCCTGCCTAGGGTCAAGGACTTTTCAGGTACCCATACCCTGCCAGTGATTAGGTTCGCAACAAGCTAGGACAGGGTCTGACAGGACAGGTGACCCAAACTGACAAAAAGGATATTGCATATCACAGAACATCATATCCAGTATATAAACTGGGGGAAGTTGGAGTCCTCAATCACTGTTCAGGAACAAGCTGGGGATCAGTCAGGGGGTGATGAACAGTTGTTTTGTGTATCATTGGTTTTTTACCCTTAAATTTTATTTCTCTGCCTCTTCTTGTTATATCCCTTTTCATTTCTATTATCCTTATTAATTATAATTATCAATTTTTATAATAGCATTTTACTTCATTTCAGTTACACAACTGTTCTTATCTTAATCCATGGGTTTTTCCAAATCTCCTCTCCATCCCACCTGGTGGGAGTGGGGAATGGGAAAGTGTCTGCATGGGGTTAAATCACCACACTACTCATTTTCACAGGTCTTGAAAACAGAGAAATCTTGCATTTCCACACATTTAGGAAGAGGGGCACTTGATGAAAGAACAGAAGCATAGGGGATGCTGAACTACTATCTGGCTAAAAATTCCTGCAATGTAAAGAAAAGGAAAAAAAATAGATGTGGGCAGGTTGAACTCTGAGGAAATGAGTGAAATTAATCAAGGGACATAGTACTGCCTTAAACCCAAGGAAAACTGTTGAAAATTGAACTACCAGCTAGGGTGAGGTAAGGGACATTGAGGCTGTTGAAAAGGGTTACCATCTTTTTGTAGGTGAAGTGGAAAGCAACTGATCATCTAAATAGCAGCACCCCTTTCTGTCAAGTTAGGCATTGTTTTAAATTTCTGGTCCAGAAAAAGTTGCTGTAGAGATTTGTCAGTAATTGCTAAGTTTTGAAATTCTGGGATTAATTTTTTTTTGCAGACACTTTTTATTTATTTTCAAGTTGTACTAACTTGGATTGCAGTAACAGTATATTAAAATCAATCTTTGAGAAAATTATTTGTATTGTGGAATAGTCTACTCAATATAGTACATTCTGTATATAAAAATTGACCAGAATTTCATAAATTTTTTTCCCAAAATCCAATTGACTTTTTATTATTCTTGAAGTTAATTTCCATCCAAGTAAACATCAACTCATGAGAGGCTGACTGTCATTAGGAATACTTCTGTAACATTTCCTGTTCCTAGCATGGGTTCACAGAAAGCAAGTTCATGCTGTTTTTCTAGATAGTTATTGAAATACAAAGACTGGATACAATTGGTGTAACATCACTGCTTAAACAGATTGGATTTTGTTAGATTTTTAGCTGTCATTAGAGAGCTAACATAAAAAGAGGACATCACATTATTCTAAAATTAGTCATAATTAAAAAATTTTCTTTACAGATACCACAAATTATACGGAACAATTATTTTGAGGAAAGAAAAAGGTAAATCTGAAGTAGCCTGCTGCAGGAAAAAGGTAGATTTCTAGTTAAGGTATTCCATATCATTTTCAGAAGAATTCTCTTTGAGTCATGCCTCTCTTAGAAGCTTCCTGTGTGACCTTAGGCAAGTTGTTTAATTTCTGTGCTTCTTTTCTCATGTAAAATGTTTTCTTTCTCACAGCATCTTTTTTCATCACCATGGAAGTGATGGAAATCAACCTAACTGTGCGAACTCCCAACAATGTGCCAACATGTCTGGCTAAAAAAATAGCATTTAACTGAGGGGGGAAACAGAAGACACAGTACTTCTGGCATTTCCACTGCTAGTAAATATGCTATCACTTTCCCCAATAATTACTTCAGGTTGCACATTGTTGACATTTACAACAAAAAACAAAACAGCAATCAGAAGCAAATACCATGAAAGATACAAACATAAAATAATAGAATACTTTATATCAAAGTATTTACTGAAAATATTGATTCATTTCTTGGAATATGCTTTGTGTAAAAGATAAATATATATATATAATTATCTTATTGCTGTAGCAATCTGGTTTTCTTATTAATAAAGGAAAAGTAAGCTATGAAAATTATTAGGTCAATTTATTTTCTTCTAGTTCATAATTTACTGTAAAACCTGTGAAATATCAATGAAGCTTTTCTTCAGTAGATCCTAATGACATCTTAATTGGCACGGCATAGCACAATAGTGAAAAGACAAATGTCCTGACAATGAAGATAGGTAAGGTAGCTGTAGTCAATGTCATAAATATGTTTTCCTACATGAGTAGAAGTTTGTTGAGTTAGAAATACATTTATGTCATAATAGTTTGTACCCAGGTTTGTACATACATTTGGGTTTTGCATATGTTACATCTTTTTCTGCCACTGTCACCAAGAAACAGCAAGTGCATTGTTATATGCTCAGGAGGGAGCCTTCTTCTGGTTTGTGTGCCCATAACCTCAGTGGATCCTGGAATCCACAAAGATTCTCCTTGTGCTGCCACATGCTCAATGCAGATGGTATCTTCAGAGAGTATGTTGGCAGACACACACAAGTCCATATTTACCATGTGCAAACAAGGTTTTTTAGGAGTTTGTAAGCCAGCCAAAGGCAGGTGCCTTTCACACAGATAACAAAACAGTTCTCTGACCTCATGTTGATATTCTCCATTTCTCCAGCTCCCCAATTGCAAGTCCTTGGTTAAAGTATGAAAATGTTTCCTCACCCAAATGATATTATTTGTTTCATGAAGATGATTTTTTTTTCTATTTCCAAAGAATAACTGGTCTGTTTTAGCTGAAATTTAAGTTATGTTCAATGCTCAGCCAAAAACATCACTTTCAATTCAACAAACACCATAGGGAGAGTAACCACACTGTAAATTTAACTTGCAAATGTAAATTCAAATGTAAATTTTTAAGAACTTACAAACAGCTTCAGTAGAGATTGTTCCTAATACATTCTAGTTCTTTCACAGTAACTTTCCAAAAGCTTCAAAAGTGCCAAGTGAATGCTGTCCACAATTTGCGCAGACTGAGGATCTGGCTCAAAGTATTTTAAAGTGATGCATGATAAAATTTCAAAGCAATATGTAATGCTTCAATAAAATGAATACCTGATATCAACACTTATTGATCCTATTTTGTTTTATAATCCTTCTTTTCAAAACCAACATATCTGTGTGTTGTTTATAAAGTATATCAAATATATGTTTTATTCAAACAAACATTTTACAGGCAACTGAATAAACTTACACTCATAAATCTCAGTTATACCTGTGCCAGTAACTGTTTCTAACATCTTCATGAAGGCTTCTTATTTAGATAAGTCACCAGTGAAGAGTAAGCAAACATTCTAACAAACACTAAACAGCATCATAATTCCAGACTGATTTTTCTGTTACTCAGCTGTTGCATCCATGGGTTTTGATTATCTCAGTTTAGAAATCTTTAATCCATAGTGAATACCTTTTCTTCTGAGAAAAAAAAAAGTTCAGTATGTCCTTCAGTCCTTACTAAAAGTGTGAAAGCATTGGCTAAGACAGGACTCAAATGCAATATTGTGATTAAATGCATTTTTCTTCCCTTTCTCTGCTTCTCAAAACGTTGGAATATATGCTTGGGGAAAAAAAAATCTTTTTATTATATTGATCTACAAGCTGAAAATTTAAGAATTTAATATTGTTGCTTCAACATATGAATTTCTACCTTACTTTGAGCATATGCTGTATATTCTATTCACATCTCGTGATAACAGCTTCTCATAATTTCTATGTCAAACACATGAATATTATTTTCATGTGTGAAAGTAAAAAGCTAAAATGTGTATTTTTTAATCAGATAAAGTTCTTCATGTTTATATACATATTTCATTGAAAACATGGGCCCAGCAACATCAAATTCTAAAATTTTCAGCAACCTGATCAGTGATTTCAACTTTTCAGACAATAGCTAATAGAAAAAAAAATCAGTTGGAAGAATGACAAAATAAATATGCCACCTCTCATCTACAGTACAGATAAAGAATCCATTTTCAAACATTTTCATGATTTTCTATGTGAGCTGGCACAAGTTAGCTAATGGGATGTTTCCTTTCAGAGATATCAAAATGGGAAGTTGAAATGGAAAGCAAAATGTCTTTTCACTGGAAATAAACAGAAAATAATCCTTTTTTGGTAAACTTGGGTTTGAGTAAGTAACATTTATCAGTGGAATTATATTCAATCCAAAGAGCCCACGAAACATATTACAATTTCAGTTAGGTTTCAAACACATATACTCCAAGCTATGTATCTATGTCACTATATATCCCTTACTGCTCTCAAGGTGTGTAGACTGTAGAACTATGCAGAGATTCCTTCCTAAAATCAACAAAGCAATAAACATTAGCACGGTTGTCCCACAGGATGAACCACATAATCTCATGTAGCATTGCAGCCTCCTCTGCTGGGCAGCTACACCACCAGCCACAACCAGACCAGAGGCAGCCTCCAACAATCCAGGACCCCTTCCTGTCTTCCCTGTCTTGTTTTATGATCCAAGACATGTCCTGGGGCCCAAATCTAATAGCTAGTTCTCTGGTTTCTCTGGCTTCACTTCCTGGATGAGTACAACACCCAAATAACTTCTTTTTCATTTAAACTGAAGTACATTTCTGAACACATTAATATTTTTACATAGCTGAGAAAATTGTAAGCTACAGCTGAAATAGTCATTTCCTAGAAACAGTCTGTATCTCAGAATGGTCACAGTAGCTAAAGATGGAAAACACTTATCACATCAGCTGTTTCACTTTCCTGCATTATAGTAACTCCTTGGAGAAAATATACCAGTCCCTACTCGAGCGCAGATACTTTTCATGTCCTAGGTGTTATCCAAAGACCAAAAAGAAATAAAGTGAAAAAAAATCTACTAGAAGGGAAGCTTTTTAGTTCACAGTTCTGACAGCCGTGAATGTCAGACGGGCAGTCTTGCTGCAGGTTAGAACCTGCAAAATTTTCTCCTTAGTTGAAAGGCAGGAGCACTCTCTTTCAATGTAGTCAGCCCAACTGTAACATTTTCCCATAATTACATAACAAATTTCTCTCCGCTGTGCAAGTCTTTTAAAAGAGTGCATGATGGTATCCAGTCGCAAATTACTGGATAGTCTTTTTTAAATAATTACATTCCTGCAGGATAAAAGAAGCTCCACAATACAGGCCAAGCTAGATGATATTAAGTTCCTTTATAGATGCCATTGAAGAAGAGTGTAGCCAGACTTAAATAGAATAACATTCAAAGAGCAGAAATGAAATATAAGTCCATTTCATAAACATTACATTAAAATGAACCAGATTGCATGGAGGAAGCTGCAGATATGCTGATATAGCCCATCATCATCAATGTAAAACAACTAGCTAATACCATAAAACTCAAAGAGTAACGTTTCATTTAAAATGCTATGAAAGAAATATTTCAGTGTGGCAGTCATGATGGCACATATTCAAGTACGCAGCAGATTTTTTTTGACATATGCAAAGCCTGAGAGCCTAGGTTTGTGTGGTAATGACTGCATACATATTTGATGGGAAAAAAACAATCAATTTCCTTCAAATATATTGATGCCAAGTAATTAACTAGATCAAATAATTCATTGACAGAGGTAGATGTTGATGATTATGCTTTAATGTCAAGTTGTACACTGCTATGCCCCACACCAGGACAGAGAAAATGATTGTGAACAGTTGGGTTGAAATGGCCACACTCTTTTCAAATAAATAAATAATCACAAGATGTAACTATGTTTGCTGTGTATTACATGGGAAAAAGAGCATCTTTAGTAGCTCTGCACCTTGTAGAGTAGAAGATGGCAGTGACATTGTTCTTTAATGGAGGTTTAAGTTTTGCCCTTAGAAACTATCAAACCTAGAAGGTGAGACAAAGCTGACAAAAAACAATAATTAAATAATAAATGTGGGTTTAATTCCTGCAACATTTCATTTTATTTTATTTCTAGGGCTTAGCTTTAAAGCTCTGCACATCTCTCTTATTGGAAGACAAGGAAAGAAATAACAGCAGTAAATAAATAGGCTGAAATTAAGCACACAGTGTTATGAATGCTTACACAAAGGTTACCCTGGTAACCTGTTGACAGATTGCTGGCTGCCACGAAAGTTTCCTCCCAGTAAGTCATTCCAAATCTTTACATGCTTGGCCAAAGAATATTGACTGATTATTCAAATGTCTGGCATTTCTGGGCAAGAAAACTGACATTCTCAGTATATATTATGTGTCCTTAATATCTGGTTTAGATAAACAAGTTTTTCTTATCATCAAAATCCCCAAACATACAGCTTTGAAGTAGCTCATCAAAGGATGATTTTCTTCAACTTAGTGGTGATATCTACAAGTTAAAATAAGCTTTTTCTTCTCAATAGCTTATTCACTTGAAAGCTGTCTAACAGTCCTCATTGAGAAATGAATGCGAATATCTAATGAAATTTTATGGGATAGTTAAAATAAACTGTACAGTAGTATTTTTAAAAATTATACCATATGTTCCAAAGGAGGTCTAGCTATTCAGTTTAATAGACTTTAAAGGTAGAAAACAACATTAAATCTGTCTCACTACATTACATTTTATCCAATTATGTCTACATTGAACTCAATGACAAAATTTTGATGAAATCGTCATCACTTTTTGAATAAACGATACTTGCTAGGAGCACAACCAGGTTAAACCAGGAATTTGGCAAGAGTTGAAGAAGCTGACACTTCTCTTGGTAGCTTGCTCCAGTGGTTTTTAATTCTCCCTTTTTAGAAAAACATACAGGTCTGCCTAATATGCTTTCAATTTCCCTGGCTTCAACTTCCGGTAACTGGATCTTAGCTTGCATTTCTCTACAAGGTTTAATAGCTCTTTACAAGGAAGTCACTCATATGACTGCTTGTACCACAATTGACTGCTTATTGCAATTAAGTCACTTTGCAATCTTCTTTTTGTTTGAGAAGCTTTTGCACTCATTTCCTCCCTTTTTTTTTTGTTTTTTTTAATGTCCTTCAAGGACCAAGTACATCAAAACTTTTTGAACAATTCCAGTGTGTCATATGCCAAGGCAAAAGCATTGGTCTGCTTCCTCTGACTCACTGCTCCCCCATTTTTCAACTTCTTTGGCTTATCAAAATTCATGTCAAAATTTCAGAACAGCTTTGAATTTTAGTCTTCCTGGAAAAGAGTACAGTGTCAAGGACGGTTGAAACTCTGATTCAAAACAAGTGAAGGTTGAAGGTTATAACAGAAATTTAAAAATCCATGTTACATAGTATGTTAACAGGAATATGTACTATGTACTCTGTGGCAAAATTGTCCTTAACCAATCTGGAAATTCTTTTGCTAGTAACCACAAGACAAGCACTATCTATGCAGGATGCCGCACAGCTATACACAAAGAAAACTTGTGACTGAGAAGATGGCAATAAACTTCACCTTTTAAGACAAGGTCCAAAGGATACGTAGTAGGAAAGGCTCCCACTGGTTGCCTGTGCTTTTGATCAGGCCTTTTATACATACACCGAACAAAGACAACCTCTGTTTTGGGGACCTTCAATAAATTCTAAAAGTCTTCAGTAGCTGGGTGGAACTCATTTATCTCTCTCAGTGGGATAAATGAGCGCTGCTATTGAAAAAGAAAAAGATCACTTGTGGCTGTTTCCAACATCACAAGAAAGGATTGACTTCATATAGTCATTCTTCTGATGTAAGCCTTTTAATTAAAAGATGGTGCTTTTTTAAACAGCATTGTCTTGCTTGAAAAATTAGTATTTTCCTCTCAAAGTTAATTCTACTAAAACAGTAGACTCCTTGAAGGTTAAATGTGATACACACATAGAAAACAGGTACATCTGCTAATCAATACAATGTATACAGGTAATGAGATGCTACTGTACAAGAAAAAAATTATGAGAAAATTGCTTTTGGAATTATCTGTATGGAGAGGAGCAAAGCAGTGCAGCAGTTTTACTAATGTCAGCATATCTACTTGCTCAGTTCGTGAGAGACTATGCCATTTTGCACAAACCATTATCAAAGGTGCACTTTATTGTATGGTGATTGGTGAGCACTCACACAGCAATGTCTTCTTGTATCTCGTCACCTATATTCGGTCATGTTTAGACTTCTCTGTAAATGGCTCACATACAATGGCATGGAAATGCTTTGCCACTTTTACGCATAAATCTCATCAATAGCTGATGAAACACCAATGGACTCTGTTAAATGGACTGTGCCAGCTTCTTTGCTTTCAATATGGAAAAGACTATGCATAAATAGCCGAAAGTATAATCAAAATGTTTGTTATATTGTTCTCATTCTGCCTAGAACCTGATGGGAGGGCAAACCTAATCCTTGAGTAATCAGTTTCTTTCCTCTGGGTTACCAGATCAGGTCCTCAGAAGCTTACAAAAGGGACAGGGCCCATTGTCTATTCACACTGTGGTCAGCTGTGGCAAATGAGCAGGCAGCTTCAGATTGCATCTCTTTAAATGGAACTGTTCACTAAAACCGCCTGTATTTGAAAAGTCCTGCAAGATCAGCAGAAAGGGTCAGGACAAAATCAAGGAGAACGGATTGCCTTTTTTACAACTTTCCCTCACTAGGATCTCGAGTAGAACTGATTGATACATCATAAATAATGGGACTAAAGTGAGAATTCAGTTGATTTCAACTTGGCATAAGACCTACTCAGAAAGGAGGAAACACTCAGGTTTTATTAATTAGGAACACTATTCTACTGCTTGTCTCAATTTCTGAAGAGGACCTAAACTAGGAACAAAATCACTACTGAAATATATAATATTACTAGGTAGATTGGGTTTAGACACTTAGAATTGCATATTGTGACACATATTTTGTCTCTCTGTTTTTCAGTCCAAGCAGTATCACCTATTGGTATGTTCACATGCCCACTACAGTTGAAATGTTTATTTCATCTGATGAGAGAAAGCAAAAGAGAAGACAGCAAAGAGTTTTGGGGTTTTTTTTTGAGAAACTGATGTCCAGCTATCCTTGACAATTATGTGAATATTCATAACATGTTCTGTTGCGAGGTATTCAGAAAATGTGATAACCTAGAGTTAGACATTCTTTTAGTAGGAGTAATCCATTGACTTCTCTCAACTTCTAAAATTAAGAATATACCATATCATATCCCTCCTTAACCTTTTCTTTAGACTAAACAATTCCTATTCCTTCATGTTTCCTCATAATTTTTTCCATCTTTCTTCTCTAGACTCTCATAATAGTTTCTTAACAGCTGTAAGTTTCAATAACACCCCAGAATCTGTTCTGAAGAATGTAGAAGGTATCTAAGATTAATGGGAACTTTCTACAGAAGAGGCTACTGTGTGCACATCTATGGCATTATGCTAATCCAGGAATCACCTAGATTATTGCTTAATTCAATTTGATTTATTTTTATAAGATTTAATGAATATTTGCATATCTACCTATAATAATTTAGCAATTCCCAAAATCTTGTCTGTAATTCTTAGAATATAAAAAGTGCTTTTCAATATTAAAAAAATTGAATTTTAAATAAACACAATTGCACAATAACTAATTTTGCTCGATATTATTATTTCACAGTTACTAAATCCCTGTCATGAAAAGCAGAAAAACAAGGAAGATGAGAAGGAGAAGGAGGAGGAAAAAAAAGTGTTCCCATTGGTTTTGATATTTGCAACTCTATTTTGCTTCTTTTCTGCATGTACACATCATTCAGTAGTGATTTTTTGTTTGACTCATAGCTCAATGTGGTAGCTTATGTATAAATTATGCACAGCCATCCCATGAATGTAGCATCCACAGGAGAGGACTGCTGACAGGTATTCTCAATTTTACATAGTCAGAAAAGTTTGGGGGGGGAGGTTGGGTTTTTGGGATTTTCTAGTATTGAAATAGTGTTATAGCCTTCATCCTTCATTGAAGATACATTTATCCTACCTTCTGAAAATATAAACCTTGGCACAGTGGTAAACTAATCAATAGATTCCTACTTTACCTATTTTCTTCCACAACTTTTCTAGTACATACAATTACTCTTATTATGTGTTGTTTTGAATGTCCTCTTTCACCAAGTAAATACTCATCTTTCCATTTAGACAAGTTTCTACGTATATAGTAATATAATTTTAGAAGATATTTCAATTTGAAAGTTGACGTTTTTTATCTCTACATGTTTGCAGTTGCACTGAATGCAGTAATTTCAACTAAATATCACTAAGTTAAAATAGCCAATACATTTATATATTAATTGCACTAAACAGCAAATAAAAAAGATTTCTTATTCGGCCGTCAGCCCTGATATGAGGTCAGCACTGATGTCTTTTCCCTCCTTAAAAGCACCATGATTGCAGTAACTAGGCTCACTTGTTAGAGAGCTAGATGACCTATTATATTTGGGCAATGTCTAAAGCATTGTTTGCATGGCTGGTTAGTTATTTTCTCCTCTTGGCTTCAGTCTTTCAGGCTGAGAAGGATTAAGAGGACTATTATAGGTGCTTGTAAAGCTGGATTTGTGTTGCTGTAGAAGATGCAGCAGTGGATGGCAGACAGCCAGGCAACAACATGAAAGTGGATGTGTCGGATGTGATGCACAGCAGTACTTGAAAAAACACAGAGCTATAGTTGTACTCCCTACTGCTGCTGCTGAGAGCCTCTCTTCTGTGACTTACAACGTTTCCACCATTGGGGAGAATAGAAGTTGTTTCAATGCTATTATGAAGTAGAAATAAAAAGACTAACTGCAAGTTTGTTCATCTTTGAAGTCCTCTTCATGTGTTGGTACTAGCCCAATAACTGCTGTTTACACATATAGGCAACACAACCCAAAACATAACCTCCAAATTTTCACTACCATATTAAAAAAAAAAAAAAAAGAAACATTAATAAAAAAATAAAAGAAAACAGAAAACAAAGATCTCAGATCGTCAGTGTGTTGGGGGTCAATAGTTTTGAAGCACATGATTTGTCTTTTGATCTGTTCTTCATGGCTTTTTCACTGCGTATCTGCTGCCACAGCAACAATTTTTCATGTTGGTGTTGCATCAAAATGGAATAGGTATCCATATATGTGTCATTTTTAATTTTTTAGGTGATATTCATCCTCAATTTATTTGATAACACTGAGATACACTCTTTCCTCTTTCTGAATACTAAGTAGAAAATTACAAGTTGTTTTGCATTTACGTAAGTATTGATAGAACTGTAGCTCCAGAAGTCTCTGATCAGTTTGAGTAACATATGTGACATGGATGTACCTTCATAAAATTTTAGATGTAGAATATAATCACACAAGACTTAAAACATCAAAACAAACACAACTACTGTATAAAAAGATAGCATATTAGAGGTTTTAAGGAAGAAATTAAAAGGATAAAATCCAAATACAGTCAGTGCTACTTTCGCTACTATATTTCCATCCAAATCCTAATTCTGAGGTCTACCTTCTCTCAAAAACTGAATAAACAATTTTATCCAAGATTTACATAAGGAAGGAGTTCAGGTATCTATTTCAAAAACACATTTTACATTAAATGTTTGTTCACATTCACTTTCTAGTTAGTCTAATTATTAATGATGATGCCAATTAACTTCAGAATTACTTTAACTGCAAAGATATGAAGCCTGAAGACTGAAGTATATATTTATAAAATAGAAGATGTCAGTACTTCTAGGATAACGGGAACATTTTGTATGATATTCCTATGCACTGAACCATTTTTACACCATATCTTTTCTTGTTTCATATGAAAAGCCTGGAACTGATAAGTTTATGACACAGAAAGAAATTTAAGATCCTGGACTTTGTTGGCAGCAAGACAAATGCTTCTCCTAGATGACCTCAAATGTCTGGCTTACCAGCAGACAGCTCAGCCTGTTTGCATCTGAGAATAGAGGTTAGTTGCTTTTTCTTGACCCTAATTAGCAGAAGATTCTGTTCCTTGAGTGGCACTACAGTTTGGGCTAATAGTGAATATGACAGTGGTTACCTCTGCAGTGCATGAGTCCTTTTGTGGGTCTAACAATAAGTGTCTCAATAAACTCTAAATGTGAATGCAGTGCCAAAAGAATTATCCCTTTCATTATTCTTTATCCCATATCTTTTGGCATGCAGATGAAAAAATTACTTAGGAATTACTGTCAATAATGATTAATATAAGAATATTAAGTATGAGGCAAATGTCTAATGTCAGGCATTGGAGTGCAAGGGTTGGGGCTTTTTATCTAAACACTTTTGGCAATATTTTTTTAAAAAATGTATATATTAGCTTGGAAGAAATTGTGTTTTGAACATATGTGCTCTAAGATATGTGACCACTTAAAAAAATTCCATTCTTAATCCTTGATTTCTGTATCTTTGTCTTTTTATGTAGCACTATTGTTCTTTGCTAGAAAGAACGTTATGTAAGTCCTCTGCTATAGCAAAGGCTGGTGCCATGACATTTCTAACTTTGTCCTTCCTTTAATTATGTTTCAATGCTGACCCTCTTGTGCAGAACCAGTACCAGAAAACACAGCTTTGATAGCAGTGTTTACATGAATGTTTGATTAGCATCTGTCAGCCCTTAGCACTCTACAAGACTGTGTAACACAAAAGACAGCCAGAAAACCCTGGAGCTTTTGCTACCTGAAAGCATAATCTGTGTGTTTTCTGAATTTCAAATGAGGGTAGAAATTGTTCTTCTGTAACTCAAAATGTAATTTATGTAGTATTTATATTATAAGGATATATTAATCAGAAAAGACTGTTGGCACTTTTCATTAAATGAAGCTTTCAGGAGCAAGGTCAAGATGTTTTTTAATACATATTTGTCTTACTAAATTGTCTTTGATACCTCCGAATAAAGAAGAGGAGACATATAAAACTGTATAGTTGACTGGACTATTGACTACATCAAAATGAGTAGTGAGCAATTAATTGCAAACACATAGAAATTTTTTTAATTTTTTTTTTTTGCTTCAATTCAAACCTTTTGATTTGTTTTCTGCAGAATTTTCAAGAATCGTAGAATGACTTGGTTGGAAGAAGCAAAGCTTTGTTTTCACTTAGATTAAAAGAGCTGATTTCTGTTCAACATGGAGGAATACTCCTCCCAGGTCTGTCAGTAACCAGTCATGTGACCTTGAATTAGATGTGTGTATTTTTACAGTCTTTTACCCAAGTTTTGCATATCAAAACCATTTAGATATAATTTAATTTTGAATCCAGAAGGTGTGCAACCGTATCATTTTTTCAAAGACCTGTGAAACATAATGGAACATTATATGTACTGTTTTTCACAAACTACTCCATAAGTGTGGATACTAATTTGGAAACCACATGAAACCATCCAGTAGATGAAGGTCACATCTGTTTGTTATGAATTATACAATCTATGTACATGTGCACACCTTAGTGAAGTACTTAATTAAGGTCCAAAACAGACCAAATCACAATAAAAATAATTAATTTATGTCTATGAAGGCAAAATAAACAAGTACTCAGGTGTTTAACTGCCCAAGGCAGCAGATTTGTTATTTGATGCTTCTAGAATCTGGGACTAGTTTTGCAATCTCTTTAACAGCCCAAACAACAGGTATCTCAAGTGTGCAAGTCACTTGTATAGTAGTGTCATTCTTCCTCACTTATCATGGGTGAACCTCCGGTCCAGTGTCAGCAAGGGATACAAGCCCAGCTTTCCAAAGTCTTTATTACAGCTCTTCATTCTGCTCTGGCCTTTCCTTTTCTTCCCTTGATTGCTTGAGCCAATGCTGCATTCCCTTTGACTTTTCAGTTTATCCTGTTTCCTTTAGATGTATGAATCACCATAAATTCATAGAATGGTTTCAGTTGGAAGGGACCTTAAAGATCATCTAGTTCCACACCCTCTGCCATGGGCAGGAACACCTTTCACCAGACCAGGTTGCTCAGAGCCCCATTCAACCTGCTCTTGAACACTTCCAGTCATGGGGCACGCACAACTTCTCTGGGTAACTTATTCCAGTGCATCAGCACCCTTACAGTGAAGAATTTCTTCCTAATATCTTATATAAATACACCCACTTTCAGTTTACAGCTGCTATTCTTTGTCCTGTCACTACAGGCCCTTGTAAAAAGTCCCTCTTTAGCTGTCTCATAGCCACCTTTAGGCACTGGAAGGCTGTGATAAGGTCCCCTTCAAGCCTTTTTTCTCCAGGCTGAACAACCATGAATCTCTGTCTGGTCTTCATAGAAAAGGAGCTTCAGCCCTCAGATTGTCTTTGTGGCCCTCATCTGCACTCACTCCAACATATCCCCATCAAGTCCAGAGCTGGACACAGTACCCCTGGTGGGGTCCCATGAGAGCAGAGCAGGAGAGTCACCTCTCTTGACCTGCTGGCCACACGGCTTTTGGTGCAGCCCAGGATAAAACCACCCTTTGGGCTGCCAGTGCAAATGTCTGGGACATGTCAAGGCACTCGTCCAACAACAACCCAAGTCCTTGTTACAAGGCTTCTCTCGATCCATTCTCCACCCAGCCTGTATTCATGTTTGGGATTGCCCCGACCCAGGTGCAGTTGCTTGCCAGTGTCCTTGTTGTTCATGAGGTTCACACAGGTCCTGTCAAGTCTGTCAAGGCCTCTCCACAGGGCACCCCTTCCCTCTAGTGTGTTGACCGCACCACAGAGCTTAGTATCATCAGCAAACTTGCTGAGGGTGCATTCAGTCCCATTGGCCATTTTGCCAACAGTGAAGATGTCAAACAGCTCTGGTCCCAGTACCAGAATTCCTTGAGGAATGCCAATCATCACTGGTCTCCACTCAGACATCAAGCAGTTGACAGCATCTCCTTGAGTGAAACCATCCAGCCAATTACTTACTCACTTGGTGGTCTGCGTCCCTCCAATTTAGAGACAAAGTTGCTGTGTGAGACAGTGTCAAGTGAAGATTGAGTATTCATGAGGAATAAGATGTCTTTTGTGTCTTGATATCAGGCACGTTGCCAGTTCTTAGCAAATACATAATACTTATATTTTGAGCAAATTGATACAATGCCTTTATTTATGGGCAATGCTTAAAAACAGGAAGGAAAGAAGTAGACAAAGTAGACAAATTTTAGTGCAAAAATTTGTATACATCATTTATGTAACCCTATGCTCTTGATACACGTGTTTAAATCAACTTGTAGCTTTTCCTTGTTTATTCTGTAGGAAAACTGGAAATGGAGTTTTATGAGATCATGCACATAAAGAACATTTTACTTGTTAAATTATCCTCCATACAGATGTTCTACAATATGGACGTAATGGACTCAGTATCATCTATAGTGTAACTCCATTTATTTCAACCTTGCAAACAGAAAATACAGCAATTTCACTGTTTGGAATCATACTGAGGAAGACTTAGCACATTTAGGCACACTGAATAAATCTGAATCATTTCACATAGTTTGAGTGAACATTCAGACCATACTGCTAGAGAAAATGAGAGTCCATTTAAATTAGATTAAGACTACCTTGTACCGTGAGAGATTCTTCTGTGCTTTTGGCAGTTCATGCTCACATCTCGCAGTTTTCAAGGCCTAATACAGAAGGATAAGTTAATTTTTTTTATATATACACTTCCATTTTTCAGGATGTAATATTGAATCTGACTTTGTTTAGACTTTGTTGAGTGCAAATAGAATTCCTTACATTGCCAAGTATTGAGACAAGTTGTGTGAGAAAGCACCTCCTTTCTCCCACATACAAGGCAAGGGAAGGTCAGCTGAGATTCACACAAGACAACAAAGGGGATGGAAGAACCTTTCTTAGCATGAAATGGCAAACAAAGCAGCATTTTCAGGATCATACATATCTAACTCCAGATTGCAGAAAAGTTCCTGAATCTCTAGTAGATGCACACTACACATATTTATAAGTCCTTAAGAATAATATATAATTATATTCCTTCCTCCTTAAGAAATGAACAACAGCAGTCTGTATCTGTTATTGAATAAATTCGTGGGAATTCTTATGTCTTTTTTCATTAAGTAAGAGCAAACTAAGTTAGCAGCTTCACCAAGCATCAGTTTGCTCATTCATATCATCCCATCTCTATGTGCTGTGTGCAAGATTATGATAAGAATGCAAAAATGGATGGAAATCCACGCGTCAATTAAAGAACAGACTTCTGAAATACAAAAGGGAGAGAAGATGAAAAAGCAACATAATATTAACAAACATTTGAAAATCCCACTCAGTGTTTGGGGTGCCATTGGTTAGTCTGCCTAGCAAGCAGTCCCTTAGTGTTCCCAGTTTTAACCCACTTGGCATTTTCTTTCCAACCGGGGCTTTGTATGTTCAATTCTGTTCTCAATTACACTGGCACACATTAGGAGGAACTCTGCTATCTTCAAAGGAATATTCACACCAGTGTAATTGAAATGAAAATATGTCCCTCAGAATTCTATTTAAAAAGGTTTAAAGGCTATGGCGATTTCTATATACTGTGTGAATGAATCCCAGAGAAAACATGCTTAAAAGACAGGGTTCATTCCTTATAGTATTAGAAACAGTTCTTTGTTGTCTTTAAAACCTGTTTAAAGTTGATCACAGATTTTTAAGTTGGCACATGTGCTTGTCAAAATATGCTGCTCTAAAATTAATTTTCTTTGAGGAATGTTTCCCTGAATATTGCAATCAATTAAAAACATGCTAATTTACACTCCCCAAGGACAGATATCTATATTTAATATTTTCAATACTTTCTAACACTACCAGCAATTTTCCTCTACACATTGGAATAAATATGGGGAATCATGGGAACCTATTTCAACTAGTTTGTAATGCTTTTTCTTAAACAAACAATGAGAAAATTGCTAATTAATATTTTCCATTTTTGTGCACAAGCTGTGAAATTGCATAGCTAGCTGAAACTAATGAATCGCAGAAACTTTCAATCTTGAGGGGAGCGAAATATACTAAAATTTAGCACTTATAAGTCTCTACTACATAATTTTCACAAACAATGAACTCATCACAGTCACAAATATCCAGATATGCACTCATAATATAAGATGCAGGTGCAAAAATGGAAGTGTAAAATTTGCTTGAAAATGGAGCCTTTCAGGAAAGTTTTTTAACATGCAAACTTACAACTGTAGGATACCTATTAATGGCACACCAGTTTAAACAAATACACATAGGACCTTGTTTTCAATTTCTTGTCAGTTTGCCAGACTTGTTTAAATAGAAATTTCTCTCTTGAATAACTTGATAAAGAGTGGATTTGGGTAACAGTGTGTTTACAGTCTAATTCCTACTAGTCTGTTGTAAAGCTGAACATACTTACATAGGGCTAAGAAAGACTTTCTTTGCCATTCCCATTTATTTCTGGCAATGAATAATATTACTGCATTTATGTGAGAATCATGAAGGGAACATGCTGGACCTTTGAAACATAATCATCTGTTAAAAAGTCTCTGGTGCAGTTTTGGCTCTGGGTGGACTATGACTCTCCCAGACAATTACCACGCACAGTTGGGAGTTACAATAGCCCACGAACTAGTCCTATTAGGCAGCTTGGATGATGTCACCCTTGTTGGAGGGGGAAAGAGCGCAGTAGTGTGCATGTGAGATGCTCTGTTCCAGCTGGCCTCAGGGATGAGAATGGTCCTGGGAATGTTTAATTTATGAGTATAGATTCAGTCTGTGGTGCCAAGAGTAGGAATTGAAAACAGCTGTCCTGTGCTCTCAGTGCCCAAACTGCCAACCATGGGTAGCACAGAGAGGCAAGACATTGCCAAAGAACCAGGAAAGAAAGACTAAGACAGATGTTTTGTTCCTGCACTTGCCTGAGGAGGGAAATAGTTGGATGTTTTAGGTTTGGAATCTTTGGGTGAAGAGTGGAACCAACGGTTAAGACAGTAAGCAATCTTTGATGTGCAGTAAACCAAGGCTTTAATTTATATTCTGACTGATGCAGGCCAACTAATAGAGATACCTAATAACTATGCCAAGAGTTTCCCTGCAAACTGCTTTTAGTTTTTCTTGTTGATGCTGTTCTACTTTGTTCAAGACAAAATTTTTAACTGGGACAGAGAAAGAAGGGCCTGGAGTCAAGACCAGATGGTGCCAACAGTAGACTGCTGAGCGCTCTGTTGCTCCTCTGCTAGGTATTACTATGACCTAGCAAAAGAGGTACAGTCTAGTCTTAAATAAGGCTTGATTTCATACAGTTTCAATATTATCTGTACAATAAATAGCACATCATTCATTATATATAATTTAGGGGACAAAACTATATGTGTATGATTTGTATATAACATTCTATTAATTTTTCAGTATTACTATTTTTTGTTTTCTCCTTTGTACTCTTAAAAGTGCAAATATGCACATTTTCCATACAAAGGACTTTATTTAGCTCTTTCTTACCATGTGAATGGTGGTGTCTTTACCTGTGAGCATATGTCTTTTTTCCTACAGTTAGAAATTTTAACACCATTCTTCTTGACTTCAGCTTCTGCAAGGTAAGCAAGAGATAGTTCTCATGTTATACAAGATGTGGATCTCCGCAATCATGGAAACTTGTTCCTGAATTTTGGAGGCCAACAAAAAGAGGCAGAGTCATCAATGTATACAACTCATGAGCATTAACCCACGTGTCTATTCTAACTGCAAATCCATCAGGTTTTTAAATTCAATTTAAAATAACATATAAAGATTGTAAGAAACAAAACTGATGCTTCCTTGTCCTCCTCAGTTTTGTCTTTATTTTATGGCTGCACCAGATGGCTCCAATAAAACATAAGTGTTATCCATTTTCATTGATTATTTATTAATGTGAAATTACTCACATTCATAACAATTACAATGTTAGCCCTACTGTAACAGGAAACACCTGTCTCACAATTCATTTTTGTCTTTATGCTTCCTGACTTGCAAGACACAGATTTTTGTCAGTCTTTTCCTATGTCATGAATACTTTACTATTAAAAGTCAACAAAATCACTGAGGTTGAGCCTGGCAGAGGCTGAACTCAGAACTCACACAGCAACTGATTTTTTTCGTAGGTGAAGTAGCACTTACCCGTGTTTTATCTTAAGCTAATGAGTGAATACATCTTCCAGAGAAACTATTCGAAGCACTGAAAAATAATTCTTTCTGACCTTTCAATCAAAAATCCTGAGAAAACCCAGACTCATTTGCAAACCTTTTTTAAAACTTAGCAAATCTGTGAAATAAGCATGTAGTGTTGTCTTTGTTTTCAAATACCAGGGTATTGAGGTTATTTGGTGTAAGAAAAATTATTTTCCCAGAGAGATATACAGAAGATGACAAACTGGGGAATCACATCTTGCAATTACAGTCTTTAGAACTGTGGCTGGAATAAAAACTGAAGAAGTTAAAATCTGTTCAGGTGAAATGGAAACAGAAATTTGGGGGTAAGGATATGAGTGATTCAACAAAATAAAATAAAAATAAAAAATTTTCCATCAGCTTAATGTTCATTTGACTTGAAAAATGAAATTTTTCCCTTTTTTTGCCCCCCTGCTTTTAGCTAGTTGCATTCTGAAGAGGAAAATCTCGAGTACTATATAAAAATTAAAAGTTGTACAGAACTAAAAATGCTAGAATAAATTTTAATAGCATATATTCTGAGAAATAAAACCTGTCTTTTTACAAATACATACCAATTTTTTGATTTTTAATTTCTGGGCAACTTTGTATGAATTTGAGTTCTTTGAGAGTTACTGTCCTACCTAGAAGTGCAATTTTCCCACAATTCTTGCAATTTTTTCTCTGAAGGTAAAGTTTCTAATTCTATTTCATAGTTCTAATGCTTATTCCATATTTGAGCTGCTGAACTACAACAGCAGAAACACAAGTGTTTGAAAAAAGAATAAAAAGAACACTAAGGTTCAGAAGATACAAGAATCAGCTGAGAATTTCAAACAGAAACACATGAAATGCTTAGCTGAGCTATTATAGCATGAGAATTCAGATCTGTAGACATTTTAACAGTCTAGGAAAGATAAATATATTTTAAAGATGAATGGTTTAGAGCTGGTGCTTTCACTAACTCACTATGCCATTACTTTATTTTTTTTGGTCCTACTTTTTTCAGTTATTTTACAGGAGTTCAGTCTTTCTCTTCAAAACTCCTAATTTGTTTGCCTCTGCTTTATCTGGAATGCTGG
This sequence comes from Edolisoma coerulescens, assembly GCA_013397115.1. NCBI lineage: Eukaryota > Metazoa > Chordata > Aves > Passeriformes > Campephagidae > Edolisoma > Edolisoma coerulescens. The sequence goes on along the minus strand of VWZW01007331.1, from coordinate 255,026 downwards.
TAGAAATGCTTCCTGAACACACTTCTGAGTTACAAACTACCAAGAATTTCATGCAGAATGAAAACACAGTAAGATTTTTTCATGCTTTGATACATTTAGCACATAAAAATCTTTATGTAAAATCTGAGATAAATCTCTCCCAGAACTTAACTTTGAAAATGGCCTTTCAAGGAGACTTAGGAAACATGAACAAGAAAGTGGGCAGGGGTGAGCTGTCTTTGGTACACTTGCCAGCTTTCAGAAAGGCCCTCCAAGATCTTGATGCCTCTCTCACACAGACTACAATACACTAGTACTTCTCCAGTTTTCATCATATCTGCAAAGAGTAAAATTTTCACAATTTCACTATTGATAACAAGCATGAAAACTGTTCTGAAATAAAAAATTTCGTTTATGGGTTTTTTTTTTTTTTTACTAGAAGAGTAGCCTTTCAAATGAGTGGTAAAGCTCAAAAGTGACAGTAGGTCTAACAGTTTGGTTTTTTTCATAAGGCCTACAATCTTATTTTTAACTTTTTTATGTATTTCTTTTAAGCTTTCTCATGGAGATGTGCTGCAGCAGAGTAGGTGTTAGGTTTTAGTTGGAAAGTTGATGTATGAATAAATAACTGAATTAATTCTGTTCAGTGCTGCATTCTCTGAGGTTTTCTCGGAGGTCTTTAAAGCTCCAGGTTACTATACTGCAAAACTATATTCCTGAACTCACGCCCTTCTGGCAACACATGCCTTTATGACATTCAGGGAGAATGTCCTTGCATCATGAGTCCACAAACCGGCTGATGAGAACAGAGACAAGACATGCAGATGGTGTAGGACAGAATAAGAAGAGAGGGAAGAATAAGTGAGAGGGAAGGGATGTGTCTTCTTGTCCCTGTTCCATAAAATCCTCCAGATCTACAAGATTTATAAATCCAGTCAAACCTTTAAAGGGATTTGCTATTTTAAGTGATACTGATTATTTTCCCATATGGACCAGTAGACAGGCAGTAAATATTATTTAAGATATTGTAGCAGCAGATAACTTTCAAGAACAACTCCTGCTTTGTGTGAAGTAGACTTCCTTTGGCCAGTCTACACCTGTAAAAATGGCTCAAGTGTACTCTCATGCTGACTGAAGTCAGCTCATTAAAAAAGTGAAAATCACACTTTCCTGTGCAATACCATGACATATAAGCCTTTGGCAATTCATTTCTCAGCTGTTTTCCACTGTGTAACTGATCAGAAGCAACATAAAATAGGAAATCAGGATGTAGGTCCTGGAGAAAGTGTGATATATAAAAACTCCATAGTTCTATCTGCTTTTTCTTTCTCTCAATCACATTTTATCAGTAATATAAGCAGAATGCCTGTTTAGTATGTAGCAATATATTAATGAAAGTACTCACACACTTCATTAAAAATGCTGTCTCACATGTCCTCAGTGTGACAAAACCTCTCAACATCACTGTGCAGTTCCCACACCATAAGAACACACAGGGTTACATTTCCAAGCTGTGCAGCAAGGAAACGAATCCAGATTGCTACTAAAATTGTGATTCTTGACCACAGAGGTTAAAGTTGAGGTACAGAAAAAAACTGTACAACAAGGCTATAAAATGGCTGTCACTTAGACCTTGAAGTGCTGCTGGCCTTCAATGAGGCTGAATAAGTTTCAAACAATTGCATCATCATGTTTTTAAATGAGACTCTCTTTACCATACTGAAAATCAGATTTTTCAGGCAGAAGCAGAAATGTTCCACTAACTTTGGTGAACCTTCTGAACCAGAAATGTGAATTGTATATGGCTGATTTTAAATGGATGAAATGACACTTCCATACCAAATCTAGAATTATGCTCAACTTCAAAAGGGATTTCTATCTCCGAAGTTGTGTGAACCATATTCGGTGTTTGCCTTTGCTTCAAAGATGCACACATTCCTTTGAGATGTTTTACTTGACTGTGATGACCTCAAATTGATTTTATTTTGCTGAATCCTGGTTTTAGAGGAGTGTAAATTATTCAGTTGAACAAAGCAGCTTAGACTCACTCCGTAGGTACTGCTTAGGCCACAGCAAAGGTAGATTTCAGTAACATCCCATATAAAATTATGGCAATGCCATAGCTGATCCATTATATATATTTTCATATGTATTTTGATTATGAATTAGCTAATTTTATTCCCTTATTGTTCAGATTCATATTATTTGGGCCATAAAGATCAGTCACATCCTGGGAACATTGTGAAACTGCATGGGAACAGACACTGGCTTAGATATCTGATGTCACAGCAGTATCTGGCAATATTTATGAGTTCAGACTCAGATTATTTGTGTTCATGGTACAAAATTCATCCTTTGAAGCACCTAGAGATCATTTCAGTTGAACTATTGGACATCACTCAACATCAAAGTCAAAGGATACTTGCAGTGGCGGACCCTCTATGAGGGCGACTTTCAGCCCTCAGTTACATTCACACTTGCAGGGCAGTGTCCACTGTCTGGTGGCACAATAATCTTGTTTTTCCAGGAGCCACAGGAATTTCTGATTCATCTGGCTCACCCCTTCTCCCATTCTCCAGTTGTAGGTGACAGAAGAGACAGAGATTTCCTCAGAACTACAAGGCTTTAAAATAAAATTGAAACACAACCCATATGTCATGTTGTAAAAAATGCAAATATGCTGGATCTGTAAAAGCGGCACACCAGGCCATATGCTTCAGACAGAACAGCTTGCATACGTCTGGGCCTCTACACTGATTTCAGGAACTGAAAACAGTGGCTAATCTACTCCACTTTTCCACTTGTTAAATTTGTTTTGCTAAAGTCAGGTTTACATCCAAAGCCAAGACAAAAAATTTAAAAAAAAAGTCAGTCTTTATCAAAAGCTTGAAGTTGATGACTGACTACTTATTTTCTGCACTGCTTTGATCAGTCATGCTGTAATCAAGTGAAGTGGAAAAACTGTAAGGTAGTTGTTCAAACCCAGATACTCAGTCTACAATGAGAAATAAAGACCCAGTTTTCAACACCAGGAGAGTTTGTCATACTGCAGGTGGTGTGCTCTGTGCAAAAAACGACACTATACCTACTTTTTCCATAATCTCAAACACTTTCCTGGCATTTCCTACAAGACTAAGCAACGTTAATTCTTCTACTCAGACCCAGCTCCCATAACATTATCTTTCACACAACAAAACCTGCATGAGCACTGTGTTAAAAGTCTGTTTCAATCTGCATTTGCCAGGAAATTCTAGAGTCATTAACCTTCCTTATTGTGCACAGTATCATGGAGGTCTAGGAACAGCAGGATGCTTCACATACAGTATCCTAGCTGGTATAAGAGCTAAAATGTATGCAATTAAGCAGGTTAATATACAGCAATAACCTCTCTGTATTGATGATGAAATGTCACCAAAAGAGTTGAAAACTTTTTTATATATGAACAGTGCAAATGTTTGCACATTTTTGGACTTCCTGCAAAAGCAGACTTTTGAAGAAATGTGAAAATTCAGAATATATTTAACCTTGCTGTAGTCAATCCTTATTGAACAGAAAAAATAATTTAAATAGTAAATTTTTCACTTGCTTGTTTCCGAGACACTTCATAATACCAAATGATCATTTTCAACAGTATGCAAGCCATCTTTCCAAATGTTTTGTGAATTTTGCAGAATTGTTTCCCTCAGTTAAAAACTGTTGATTCAAGATATATTTCCTACAGGACAGCAGACTGGATGACATTACAGTGTCTTCTGGCTTTAAACCCTTATGAATCTGCTGTTACTGAAGTGAACTTATGCTTGCAAACTTCATTTTGCATAGTATCTTTATCTAATACTAAATGAGGGTTGCTTCTTTCTGTAAAGAATAAGGCAGAAGTGGTCTTGTTTGGTGTGGCATTTTTTTTTAAACTCAAGGCTTGATCAGATGCCCTCTTTCCATTGCAGCTGGGTCAATGAAATATTTCTCAGTGCTTGTCACAGTGTCAGCTGGGAAGTTTTCATCACCTCCAATCTACCTAGTAAACTGTTTAGGAAATGCTTAATTATATTTTTCTGTCAAAATGAATAGCAAAACCCTGCTCATTAGACTATGCAATTTTAGACTGAGGTAAGTCAAAGGGTTTCTGTACAAGTCACCTGGCAGATCTGAGGGAAAACTGTCTCGTGTGGGTGGAGATGTGCAGTTGCAGGCTGGCTGGCTGAGTCAGGAAATTCCTCCAGCAGACCTGGTGCATCTTTTCAGCAGGATATATGATTCATTTTTTTTCCTCTCTAAAACCCATATGGTGCTTCCATATTGCCATGAAAGTTTGAAAGGAAGTATTCAGAGTGAATCTAGTCTTAACTATCAGGGAGTAAGCATGCAAATCACTAAACTGTGTGTTGAAGAGGATCTCCATGTCCCCAGACTCTGCTGTGCAAGAACAGGGAGCTTTAATCATTTTTTACCTATAGCTTTGAAAGAACGTCATTAAACAAATTAACAATCCTTACAGTCATGATAATCCTGTCAGGAGATTTACGAAAATATCTTTTCTCTTTGCATAATGGTGGTCTAATAATATCTTGTTTACATAGACATGTATTTAATTAGAAGGTCACTAGAGCTTTTGTTTTCCCTGGAAATGGACAGATACATAAAAATGTGGATTTTGATGCTAGATACCAAATATTAGATTTATTTTCACCTCTTAAATAAGATAAATCAGATTTTTTTAAGTTACTTGTACTTAAGCAGATAGCTGTTCGAAAAAAATTAATAAAATAGAATTATAAATAACAATGCAGGTAGTTTTTTTGATTTTCAAAGAAGAAAAAAATCTCATATTTTCCTTGTAGTTGCAGGCAGAAATCAAGGTTGTCAAATCTATCTAGAAGACACTAAATCTAGCATCATTACTTACTAAGTCTAGAATTTCTTCCATTAATAATGATAATAATAATAATAGTAATGATAAATTGCCATTCTATGGGAGGAATATCCCACTGTGTAAGCTAAAAGTTCTTAGATTGGGGCGACAGATACAGTATACAGTTTACTTATGTGCCTATATTTCCTGACGCTGTCAGAGATGTATGTGTCACCATTAGGATATATATTTCGGTCTTGTCACGGTTACGTTAGATTAGACAAGATTAAAAAAAAGTTTGTATTTTTTTAATTTGAATTTTCTTAAGATATGTTAATATTTATAGATGCCTGTACTGTTTTATCACTCAAAAATACTGATATATTAGTTTTGGCAAGCATATTTCATGCACCATTCATTATCTTCAATTGTTCCAAAAATTATACTGCTTAACCATTTTTCTATATGCTTATGAACATCCAATTGCCTTTTGTTTTTTACTTCTTTAAAGTTTTTCTGAGAAAACAGATTAAACAAATTCTTTTTTCTAGTAATTACGCTGAAAGCAGCATTTCAATTTCATTCCCAGGAATGGGTACTCCTTAATATAGCGCCCAGGTATTTCTGTATTTTCCTAAGTGCTCTGAAAACTGACTTCTTTTTATTATATTGCTAGTTACTGGTTTGTCATTCTCCTTTAATTTTGGCACAAGATTATTTTAACAGTCTACGAAGTTTTTTTTTCCAAAAGTTTTACCTCTCGGAGGGAGATGAAATGGAATTTGAGTGTTGCAAAAAAAAAGAAAGAAAAACACATCGCGAGAACATAAGTACACAGAGCTAAGTAAGGCTCAGGAACATGAACTAAAACGTGCACAGCAATAATGCTGAATTCAGCTATTCCTGTTATGTCCAGGAAGAAAACTAAACCAGATATCATTTGTGTTTGCTGACCTGAACATGCCAGTTACAATGAAGTTGAGGAGGAGTTCTGTTCTTGCTGCAGATGCTGAGTCATTTATAGCACTGGATTAAATTTGTCTAGCTGCAGTGGTTACCATCCTCATTTCTCCATCTCTCTGCTCTGCCATAAATTTACACTCCCACAGCAGGGCTGTCTGAGCAGGCTGTGAAAGGCATGGCTGCTGATGAACCATCGTAGTTTACAGACTGTTATGCTAACATAAACCACCACTAACTTTAATATGCTTTACATTAATATGCCTGGCAGGAGATAGGAAGGCAGACTGCAGGAATGGAAACTGTTTCAGCTGTCTCAAATTAATTCATTCTATATATATGAGTCAAAGTCTTTAATGTCTACAAACTATTCAGGCAGAAGCTGTTGAAAGATAATGTCCCCCTCTCTGCCTTAGAGAGAGTCATGGAAAGATACAGAGAAATAAGTTAACATTTCTGAAAATATATGTATAAGGAAAGCCTTATCAAACTTTCACATATTTTTGAGAGGAATCATAATATTGTAAAAAAGTTCATAGGAAATGAATTTTTTTCTCTATTCAATTATGAAAGTACACCAAGTGTTTCAAATAGTCTTTCACACCCACATTAAGTGTGTTGGGGTTTTAAGATTATTTTTCTCTTTGTGATTAGTCAGAAGATTTTTTTATCTCCCTTCGAATTTGATCTTATGACTGTCATCTCTTTTGCCATCACAAGATACAATTACTGCTGTATAACACTAAAAGTACTTGACACCAAAACAGAGTTTAAGACTAGTCAAGAGATAAATCTATTTTAGTAAATTTTTCCTGTGTATTTCCTTTTATGATATTCAGAGAGTGCCAGTGTAATTCTGCAAGACTTTTAAAACGTATATTTGGGCATTCGGAACCTAAAAAGTTATGAAACCACGCCACTCACAGTTTCCCCTTTTCTCTCTTGATTCTGGACAGACTGCAAAGGATTTTGTAGCAGGCATTGCATCCTTGTTGATTCTGGGAAAAAAATAAAGCATCCATCTACAACTGTTTTAGCTGTACAACTAATAAATGTAACCAAAGGCATTCTCCTTCCTCTTGTTCATATTTCCATGGGTTTATGCTTATATTTCTATATGTGACATATACTGAAAGAGAAAGAAAGAGCAAATGAAGCTGTGTAATGGAAGAAAGTATCATCTGGAAATTGGGGTGGGCATTTCTAAAGACACGTTTGTATTTTGCCTATTTATGGCTTGCATTTGGGGGTTTTGTGTTGGTAGTTGTGCTAGTTTTGAATTTTCATTTGTTCATAAAGGGCTTTCAACAGAGGAGTAAGATACTGAACAAATTGTCTCATGTCTGAGCTTTACCAGGCATACTCCAGGTAATGAGGAATTAGTAAGCACTACACTCATTCCTCCACTATTCATGAAAAGCGATAGAACACAAAGTTTTTTCTTTCAAATAAGAGCTCCTGCACAGGGCTGAAATTGAAAATAACTTTTACATTTAGTCCAAAAAGTCTAAATAAAGCAATCATTCGCTCAAAACCTATGTTAGAAAAATTAGTTGTAAAACTGTTCATTTTTATTAACTGCAGTGATAGAACTAAAGTTGTGAGCTCGTTGTGAGCTCATTGTTAAAACCACACAGAGTTCAGTGCAGACATGGCAGGGGACTACTTTCATTTTTACCACATCAAACCTGAAGCAATTTATAACTTCTGTATCTCATTCAGCTGGGAAGCTTAAGGACTAAAACTTTGCAGAGTTCTTCCATGCACCTTACAGGTTTCACATACTACGGTATGAAGTCAGCAGGATGGGTACAGCACAAGTGGCTTTGCTGAAGCACAGCAAAACCAGCCCTGATGCATTTACCAAGAGACACAGAGATTAGACCCTAAATCAGCTCTTAACTCATATCCTGGTCCAGCATAATTCACAGCAAAATTTCTTTGAAGATTATGCAAGCAGACACTGTACATCTGTGAAACACCTTCATCTAGTACAGAAATGGCAGGGGTAAGATGTCCTGATGTTTCATCTGGATGGATGTTGCAGACAAAACTGTTGCCAGGACACACAGTTTTAAGAGCAATGAAGAGGCAATAACAGAGCCTTTTGGAAAATGTTATACATGTACAGATTGTTTGTATCCAGGGTTCATGTGACCCAAATCAAGACACCTGTCACTGTAGCGAGATACAACTGTTTTCAATTTAAAACAACATCTGAAACTGAAAAGGGGGAAGCAAAAATTATGACAAAATTTTTCTTCCTCCAAAAGATACTTTTGTCATACTAACTCTTTGTCACAGAGAAAACCAAATGATGAAAATTTATTTGCTCAAACTACTCATTTAGCCTCTAAACCAATAAACTGAGAGATAATATTTTTTACAAAGTGGGAAATACCTGTCAGAAAACAGGACTGAAATGCATTTGGCTATATCAAATGTTGTAATGAAAATACAATGTTGAAAATTAAAAAAACACATTCATTTAAAATTTCTATTAAAAAGCAGAAAAAGAAATTCTCCAGTGTTAGGTAAAATAGATGCATACAGAATGCTCACCCAAATCTCAGTGACGCACTTTGAAAACTTTCTCTTTCAAATTCATTCATGAAAAGGAAGGACTAAGAGAAAATTAAACCAAGAGAGAAGAGACTTTTCAGATAGAAATCTGACTAAAATGTCAGTGTGTTGCGACCACCATTATTTTCATATCGACTGCAAAATACAGCACTAGGCCAGCTACTTAGAAGAAATTAACCTATTCCAGCCAAAAGCAGGACAATGCTTAGTATACAAAGCTGTGGTTTTAATGTCATTCTACTAATTTTGCCATATAATATCTTCAAAAACAATACAGCAGTCTGGGTCAGAGTCTCTACTAAACTTGTATTTCAATGGATATCATCCATTTAAATTTTGATATTTTCGTAGTGGAGGTTTTGTGCTGTATAGAAAGAAAACTACAGGGCAAATTTTCTTTTAGTGGATTTTCACTCAGCTAATTCACAAGTTTGATTTGATTTGGTTTAGTTTTAAGGGAAGATGAAAAAATGTCTTTCATTTCCTCCTGGAGACTTTGGAAATGGTTCTAAGATGAAAGAACATCAGGGGGATAGCAAAATGCTGAAAAGAAGTACCATCTTTGCTGTTTCTAGCCAAATATCACCGTCTCTTTTTCCTGTGATGTAGAAATGAATCAGATGCAATGATAAAACTGTTCCAGAGGTACACAATAGTGCCTTTCCAGTGGAAGCCACATAACCTGTATGATTCCTGGGACAGCAAAAATATAAAGAGAGGTCAGAAACACAATTCAGAGTGGTCTTATTTCTCTTGGGATCATATTTATAAGCAATTTTTCTCCTTTCTTTTCCCTTAAAGAAGAAAATAAAATGCCCTTTTTTTTGGACTGCTATAAAACTNTTTTTTTTGGAAAGTTATTGGCCCATTTTGTTCTATTTCACTTGCCTCAGTCTTTGAGCCAGGAAGAGGGAGTTTCTGCATTGATGAGACTGTCTGCCATGTAGATCCATATGGTCTTTGAGAGGCAAGAGAAAATCCTGTGTGTGTTTGTGATGCACTCCAGCTTGAGACTTGCTCCTTGTTCTTACAGAGTTTGCATTTTCAGGGCTGGAGGCCTTTGCTTTCTTCCCGTTAGGATTTGGATTCCCCATGATTGATCATGAGCATATAACTTTGCCTAAGAATAGGCTTCCTTCCTTGGAACATTCATCTGTTGCAAATTTTATCATCTTTCTTTGTAATCAGCAACAAGGTACTACTTTCAAGCTGTAGAACAAAGATGTTTGTCTTGAAGCTATCCATGAAAGGCTTTTCATCTTGAGATACTTATTGAAACTAAGTATTCTACAAATCACGTGGGCAGAGGTTAAGTTATCCATGTTTAGAGAGTTATATATTTTTAAGTGAATACCAAATTACACAGAGCATTTCTGAAGAGTACTCAAAGCTCCATTTAGGTTAAGCTATCTTTTGTCATTAATGCTATCTGTTTCAAATTACTGGATTGGCACATCATGAAATAACGCAAAATCCAGGGGAATGTTTTCTCTGAGCACTCTACATAATTATTTTAATTTGTATTGGATTTTATGTTGTCAGTTGGTGTGTTGAGTCTCTTAAAATATTAAATATGAGAGGTATATGACCATAAAAACAACAAATAAGAGCTTAAGGTGGATGTCCTGTGTTTCATAACCATACCTAAAATTTAGAATGTGTCACACTAAAATTTTCATATGATAAAAATCTCATAGGCTTAAGCACCCCAAAATGCTGAAAATTGCCTCAAGCATCCTATTCACATTCCTAGTGCATATAAATATTAATTTTGAACAAGGGTAGAAAAAAAGTCTCTTCAAATGTGCAAATTTTCTCTGTGGGTATTTTGATTTTGTGAAGATATGGAAAAATGTTGGCACCAATGCCATTTGTGTGTTACCCTGCTTCTCAGTAGTCACTAGCTGATTGCCAATCCACTGATTAATATTTTATCAATTCAGTGGTTCAGGTGATTTTTTAAATAGTTTAATCATAAATTCATCCAGCCCATGCTTCCTCAGCTTAAGAGCGAATAGAAATGAGAGCCTGTCAAAAAGTCTTATAAGAGGACCTTTCAAGGAACATTATAATGACTGTTTTCCACTTTTCTTCCAAATCAGTGATTTCAACATGGAGGGCAATCAGTTTGGTCTAACTTTGATAAATTCATATCTTTGTGATACTTTTTTTGTCTGTAGCAGTATGTTTGGAAGTGGTAGAAATACGTATTCTACAATTTTCCTTGAGACTGAATCCCTGGAATTCTGGGTCTTCCATTTTTCATTTACGGAGGATAAGCATAACATTAGCTTTGTCTGGTGAATACTAGCCAGACAGTTTGGTTGGCTGGCCTTTCTAGGAGTTATGAAATACTCAGTGAAGCACAGAATCCTCCTGGCTTCCTTGTATGACACTGTGTTGACTTGGTAGATGCCCGGATGGCTGAAACCGCCTGTGCAGATGAGGCACAAATGAACAGCATAAGTCCTCTGGCTGCCAGCCTTCACCCTTTGCATCCTGTTGAGAAGGTGGTTGGTAACAAACACTCACCACGACAACGCCGGTGTTCTTTCCCCTTCTGGAAGTGATCCACAGACTTTTAACGGCTGTGTCTTTGGCTTTATGCTGGAACTCTGTGTAGTCAAAAAGGTACTTACATGGAAGATAAATACCTCTTAAGCAGCGAAACCAGATTTTTTGGGTCCCTTCATTTCATCATTCATTAACACTTCATACAGAATTGTCTACACAAGTCAGCATTATGAATTGGGTTACTGTAACATTAGATACCTTACCATGATATTTTAAGGTCAGTATTTTGTAATGTTTGTTTTGTGAAAGCTGTTTGAAAGATAAATAAATGCCTAGAACAACAGAAAAAAACAAATGGCTTTTGATCCCTTTCATTAGTTTAGGGGGCTCCAGGTAAGACTGAGCAGATGGTAGGTTAAAAATTGAAAGATGGAACTGTATTGGAGGAAATTAGTTGACTGTGATGACAGTTCACTAAGAAAAATTAGATAAACCTTTTTTTTTTTTTTTCCCTGAGGGTAACATGAAACACAATGGTTCAGAGAAAGAGATAATGGAATTTTTAAACATTTCCATATCACCATATTTACAGAGAGGTGGCATTTTCCAGTTTATACATTAAAGTATTTTTTTCTCTTTTAGGACTGAGACAAGTGCAGACAACTCTTCACTGAAATATAGAATGGTTTTCTAAGTTTTACGGCAAAGCAACATCAAGAAATGTTTCCTAGATATCTTGTCTGATGTTATTATCAGAAATTATATATCCATGTAAACATATGCAGGTTTTTTACTATGCATTTAAGAAGAAGTAATATTGGTGTCAAATTTGCAGTCAACAACTGCAAACAAATAGATAAGAGCTGTATGCAATCCATTTGCATAGATTCATAGATTCACACAATAATTTAGGCTGGGAGGGTTCTCAGGTTTTCTCTTTCAGCCCATGACTTGAAGCAGATGTGAAGTAGATCAGATTTTTTAATGTCTTTAACACAGGATAATTGTTCCAATCACTGGCTTCTCTCGTTGTATCTTCTTCCCCTGACATCTAATTAGAAGTTTACTGCCATACATCCCGAACTTTATTAGCATAACTTTATGTTCTTCTAACTGAAGGAGGCAAAACTTGCCACAATATTACCATTGCAGCCTGGATGACTGAGTCATCTTTATACTGCTGCATTTGACCTCCTGGATTCACAGATCTCAGAATCATAGGGGAAAAAATTAAATATGCAGGCATTTTGAGAGGTTAGTGCACATATACAAATGATGTGAGTCTTCTCTGCTTATCATCCAATTGAGCTCAAAGAGCATGTTCAAGTGATATAGCATAGCTAACCCTATACGTAGTGCTTAGGGACAATGGGAAAGCTTTTCACTTCATTGTCTCACCAGCTGTAGACAAAGCCTTGTCATTTCTGTCTGTCGCGCATTTTCTTTGCCATTTCTGAAATCACACTTCTGTTTCATCTCCATCTGGGGCAGAAGTAGGGGTGCTGTAATATTGCAAGAAAAACTGCTTTTTTAGTATTTTTAGCTTGATTGGATGATGAGAGCTCTGAAAATGCTATGACATAAACTGGTCTTTTGATGGTTATAGAGAAAGTTTGCAGGTGCAATAGGCTGACCAACTGCACAGCAAGAAGCAGCTTAGGATGACAAGTACTACATTAGCACAGCTCATATGGGAAATGACATTTTTCTAACAGAGAGAGATATGCCCTGCATGCTGCAGCCAAACAGGGATTCTTCAGATCTGTTCTTTGGCTTTTTGAATATGTATTCAATTTTATACATGTCATTAGCACGTTTTGTGGAAAAACAGGAGAAATGGTAAATCAAATTCTGCCCCAAAATACAAGTGTAGATCAAGAGTTTGGCTTTGTATATGAAATTCAGAAATTAAACTTACACAAAATGAATGGGAGATGATTACTCAGTGTTAATTATGCTGAATTAAATTGTCCTTAGATCAGGCTAACAGTAACATTAAGGTACTATTTTACTTTTATGAAGTATTAAGCATCAATCTTATAATATTATCAACCATCTGAACTTCTGATAATTTGCCAAATTTACACTTAAGGGCATACATTTTCTTTTCCCCTCATCCCTTTCAATTCATCACAGAATTGGAGCCAGTAAAAGAATTCCTGCTATTCTTTAACATGGACATGGTTATTTATCAGGAAGCTCAGGAACTGTACTACATTCATCCCAAGTTACAGTTGCTGATTGCAGTAGAAATGAAAAAACTTTCAGTTCTGTAGATATTTGCTGGATTCCTGCAATGAATCTGCTGGACTTACTATTGTTTATCTAAGCTCTACTGCAAGTGTCTTGAATCAATTTTTTGTTGAACTCTCTCTTGCTCTAATAGAGAAAAGTAACTGCACATTGAAAATAAAACCAACATCTCTTTTAACATGTAAGATATTATTTTATTATTTTATTTTAAGTTATAAATTTAATAAAAAATTAAAACTACTGTCTCAGAAAAGTAGTAATTGGACAATGGAATAACAACATGGAGAATTGAAAACCAACAAAAACTTTGTTCTGAAATATTTTCAAACACTTCTGAAACAGATCTTCCCTTATCTCATTTGTAGAAAGTACTGCAATTAAAATGTAACCTCACAGTGCTGTCTTTACTGAAATCATATGTTACTAAGGAATCTTACAAAAGCTTATCTCAATTTTTGTCTGAGTTCTAATACTCTAACAATTTCAACTGGATCTCATGACAAAACTCTAAACAGAATGCTCTCTATAATTTTCCTAATAGAAGAAAACAATAATTAAATATTTGAAAAATATTAAAGAAATTCAAAAATGCCATGGACATGGTCCAGGGCAGCCTGCTCTAGCTGAAATTGCTTTGCTCTAGCTGAAATTGCTTGATCAGGTGCATTGGACAAAATGAACTCCAATGGTCTCTTCCAATCTACACCCTTCTGTGACTGTCCGACATTTTCGAGGATAAAATTTCTGAATAACTACTCCCTATTTTCTTCTGTTCTAGGATTAGAGCTGCTGTCTAGTCCATGGTTTGTGTCTGAAATGACAATGTTCTTAAACCATTTCAACCTTCCCTATCATGGATGTACACATTTCTGTAAGGTGCCGAACCAAAGATTTCAAAATATTTTTTCTTTTTCCAATCTCCCATGTCTTTTAAATCCCTAAAGATTCCAACAGTAGATTCTACTAGTTTTTAACAATTTTGTTACTGTCACTTTCATTCTCGACAGACAAGAATTTGGCAAGCCACATCTCAAATTTTTTTGGTATACTTCTGAACCTGGTAGTGCTAAACATAAGTGTATCAGAATATGGACATCTAGGAATCAATTCAATGTCAACTATGAGAGCAGAATAATATTAAATATGACTGTGTTCTAAATTAAATGTAAACAAAAAAACCTCTTTGATGTAAAACTTTCTACCTTCAGATCAAAAAAGGCTTTACTACAAGAATTTTATTGTAGCTTTATTTTAAAAATGAAAAAGCTGATGAATAAAAAATCAGAGGCTTGTTTGAGAGGATGTCCAAATTTACTGTTTTCTGGAAAGAAAGAAAACACATTTCCAAGAGTTACATTCCTTTGAAGATTTTTTCTATGTGAGAGTCAGATTCTCTTACTCCTGAGTATAGAGATACTGAAAAGAGAAATGTCAAAGTGAAACAGAATAGTAATAAAAGTATTCAAATGAATTCCATCAAAGTGATAGAGAAAAAGTACAAATGGTTTAGTTTCAGAGTTTAGTCTTAGTCTGCATCTTTATAATAAAAGGGAAGACTTTTTTATCAAAGAAAAGAAAATTATCTTGAACAGAAAAGTATTAAATGCAATGTTTACTTTATTAAAAAAAATTACAGCTATGGAGTCATATTTAAGTATTGTCACTGTTCTTTCTAAGAGAAATACCACCCTAGTTTATCTTGCAAGAGACAGGAGGAGAAATTTTACTAACCCAACAGTTAAGTTACAAAAACCATTTCCTGAGATAGTGAATGGAATCTGCTCCTCTGGGCAGTCTAAATCTATTGATGAGATCAATGACTCAAGGAGCACAAGTATTTTGGCTCCATTTCATACTGGATGGGAATGCAACTATTTCTATTTTTCTTCTGTAGTCATCAAGATACCATTGACACAGGAAAAATTGAAACCTACTGTTGCACTTATAAGTGCTAACAAATATTTTTATTGCCATACTTTTAATTTTTTTAATAAAACTATTTGTAAACACATTTGGGAATGATATGTCTCTTGAAAGCTAAATTGTAAGAGTATTTCACAGGTACACATTATTTTGTTTAATTTTAATAAACCTAACATCTACTGCTGCTTAGCTTTATTTTCTCATGCCTTGTTTAATCTTTTCTTCATAGTTAATACAATTTGAATATTACAAGAAGAAACAGAGCTTTAGCCTAGCATTTCTCAAAGACAGAGTTGGAATGATGTGTATTTATACTTCATTAAGAAGAGAAAGCTTATATGCAAAAGTGATTAAAAGAAATGTTTAAACAAAGAAAAAAAAAAGGAAAAAAATCCCAAAACACCCAAATATTCAGAAATGACATTGATTTCTAAGTCAGTGAAAGATTTATCATAATTCAAAATAATTCTATTTTCCATAACTCAAGATGAAGTCTGCATCTTTAAATAGATGTCACCTTTGTCAGCCATATAAGTCTTGACAAAGGCTTGTGGGGTCTAATATGGACAGCTTTCCACTAAACAATGAAGTGAAGACACAATTTAATGCTTAAATTAGTAAAAATCATGTCTGTTGTTTTTACACAACATTGTAGAAACACATAAATTATAATCGTAATATGATCAAGAAGAGCTCATAGCTAGCTACTCAATAATTAGCTGGCTCTTTATTTTTACTGATTCTGGACTCTAAGGTTTTTGTAAATAAAACCTCTTTCATGATAGATTGCAGTACGCAAAAACTTTACTATTTTATAATATCTTCATTTTAAAAGAAGTATTTGAAAGTCACTGCATTGATGAACAATAATGGGGTTGTCTAAAATATCAAAATAAATATTTATCACTTTGGAAAATACATAGTGAGAACTACAGGAAAGTACAGACTGCAGCCCTTAAGGCTCAACAAACACAATTACTTATAATTCATAAAACTGATAGAATTATCTAAAATCCACTGTAAAAAGCAAATCATCAGTGACAATTATTTATCATTATTTACTCTTACTTTTAGTACTTTTAAAATCTCATAACTCTCCATTTTTGCTAATTTAATTCTCAGAAAAATCTTCTTGAGAAACAAATCCCATAAAGCAATTCCCCATAATTTTCAAATACCAAGGAGCCTTTTCCTACAGGTTCAAAAGGTTGGAAGAAAACAAAATTTCTTAGGATTTATCAGTTTTTTTAGAAACTATGGTGAATTGTTACATGGTTTTATGACAATTTTGCTCAACTTAGCTGTCTTTGCATTTGGAGAATAATGCCATACAACTGTCATGTTTATGTAAGACATATGATTCTCTTTATGCTCTCAAATTTAAAGCAGTGATCATCTTTGTCAGAGAGGAAAGATAGGTAAAAGTCAGGCATTATTATTTCCAGATCTAGTCCTTGCATCTCAATCTATTTTTAAAAAAATTTAAAACACAAATTTGACCTGTCATATATTAGGTAATAGATTTAATGAAATTTAACAAAGTTTTAATCAGCCTGGAACTGAAAACAGCTTATTTTCTGTTCTTATTCTTAGGCTAAATAACAGTTATGCAGCTGCTGAATTTCTGCAGTGTCCAGCACTTTTATTATCACAACTGCTAAGAAGTGAATGAAAAAATGAGAAATAAAATATACAAAAGTTTAAAAAACAGGTCAGTGAAAAACTTCTCAACATCATAAAACAAAGGTTAGTCAGAGAAACAGAGACAGGATCTGAATTCTGGAGAGAGAAAAGTATACACTTAAAATCTTTTAAATCATTATGTGACTTAAATTTTCTCTCTCACAGGTCCAGACAGTCAAAACACATTGCAAGCTTCATAATAAAATAACATGTGAGAAGATATGCTACCTTTAAAAGCATAATCAAGAATAAATGACATATGTACACTGTAAACAGCATTGTGGCAGATGGACGACAGTTCAACTGCACACTTACTAAAAACTACAAGAAAATTCTAGAGTGTCTCTCATATCATATTTTTAAATTGCTTCACTACAGGTTTTTGCATATGCCAAGTCATTTATCTTGCATGCTCAGTTGGTAATAATATAACACTGTATTCTTTTAGCAGTGTACCATTGGTTGACATCATAAATATGGACAGCAGAACACAACTTGGTTACCTTCTTCCCAAGACAAATGAAGTCCAACAGTGAGTGGTAAATAATGTGAGCTATTATTTCAGTTTTCTGCAGGATTTTGTGGTCTAGGATATTGGTAGCTTTGCACAGAAAAGACAAAACCATTAGCTGTTACTAATTAAGCCCTAAACAATCAGACCCTGATGGTCTGAATCACTGAATTCTAGTCATTGATTTAGTTGTTGCCCTTATGTCAATATTCATCTGTGTGCCCTATGGATAGATTTCTTTACCAGCTAGGTTTATTTTAAACTCAGCTTTGTTTGTTATGGAAACCCATCACCTTTAGCTGTTGAAAAATAAGAAAGTACATACTCAGCAATGTTTATGATTTTATTATGAACTGCAACTACTGGTTGCTTATAGATTAGTTGATTTATAAGTTGTGATGTTTTTATATGCCATGTAAAATATATTCTCACACTTCCTCAACTAATAAATGGCTCAGAGCGTGGTTCATTACATTTCCAGTTCAGACTAGTTTTGGGGTTTTCATTGGTAAACTATGATGAATTCAGCGCAGAAATGAAACAAACTCACAGAAATAAGAAGTGCTATGCTAATAAACTTGTTCATAAATAAGGTTAGTACAGAAGTGAAGATTTATATGGGGCAAGTGAATTAGTGTCCAGTTCTGAGAAAGAATAAGATGCTATAACAGTCCAATTTGGTTAACTTTTTTAGAGAGTTTGGGTCGGAGACTAGATGAGAGATTATAACCATGTGGATTAGATTCCTTTGCTAGGAACATAATATAAAGCTCTCTCAAACTGCAGGTTTGAGTCATTCATTCCCTTCAAAACTTGTTGACTATTAGACTGAATGTTTTGACAATTATATCCAGCTTCCAATGAGTTGTCAAGCTAGACCTGTCTTGTCACATCGTTACTAAGGTCCCACCAAAGAGTCCTAACACGTATGTCTGTTGTCATTTTCCTGAGGTATAGCAGTAAACCACCAGGGTAGAATGAATGGGAGTAGAAATGAATGGAGAGAAAACACTGACTGAGCAGGGGAGGCCAATATATATTTTGCCCAAGAAATATGTGAGACAACCACTAGCAGTCTAATGTTCACAAATCATAAAGGTGCTTGCAACCACTTGAAATGTTTTTCTTCATTCTCTTGGAAATCATTCACTAATGCAGACAGTTTTCTTGAACTATGCAGGAGGGTGTCTACATCCTGCAGACTATAAACTAACCATAAAGTCAAAGATTGATTAGTCAGTGTATTCAAGCAGAAAATGCGAAAACTTCACTTGGCAACAGAACTCAGCTGTGATTGTGGAGGCCTTGGCAGGTTTGAGCAGAGGTCTTTTTCAGTTATTCTGCCTTTAGAAGGACTCTTGTCATCACATGACAGATGGTCACAGGCATTGAGAGTCTGTGTATGACCACTCTTGCCCAAAAGCATTTACAGTGGGGTTATTTTTGGTATATTGAGACAAGTTGTAACTTCGAAGAGATGCTTTTCTGCAATTATTTTGTCAGGCATTCCCATTCCAACTGAAATGAAACCATATTTGAAAACAGATAAGGGTAATTTAGAATTGTCTGACATTTCTTTCTCTCAGCTTTTTGGAGCCTTCATTCTTTTATTTCTTCTGATAAAAACTGTCAACTCTTTAGTGGCATACATTGCAGGATGACTTTAGAGCGGCAGGTGACTGGTATGATAAGAGAAAACTTAAAGTTTTTGCTGTTCCTTCTGCTTGAAGAAAATCCTAAATTTCAGGAAGACCCTTTTTGTGTACTGGTTAGATGCCCACAAATGTCATGTTAGGAATTGTCTTGGAAGGAAAGGTACAGTAAAGAAGACAGCTGAGGCCTTCTAAAGCCAGCTTTTTCTTTAGCTACTGTATCAGTCAGCTATTGTGTGGTGTAGGCTCATACGGTCTTAAAAGACCAATCACAGACAACAGATGCATATCCTCATCCACTATATATGTTATTTAGGAACAATTCTAATATTCCATTTTACAAGTGTCAGCAAGTTGTCTCAGCATCTTAAAGAGTCACTGCTCTTGTTGTTGACTGTTGGCATCCGGGAGGCAGAAAATAGCTGCTTAATCCTACTCACTCAACCCAGTGTTTGTGGAAAGTCAGTATGGCAGTATTTACTGACATGGATATCATCTACAGCCTTTCCATGATGCAAGTGTCTGAGGCAGAAAAATGTACATTGAGGAGGTGTTTTAGAGACTTTAGAGATGAGCCACATAGACAGTAGCTGTATCTAATGAGCATGAATTCTTCATTCTGACCTTAGAAATGGCGTTAGCCATTATTAGTAAGTTTTGCAATACATGTTGGTACCCAGACTATTTAGCCTATTCTCTCTCACTTGAAAACTGGAAAGCAAGATCTGATTTTGTTCAAGAACGGACAGCCTGCAGACTAAAATTAAACCATATTATATCTCGCTCTCTTTCCTGCTGGGAGGAATTAGTCATGAATGGCAAATTAAATGTAGATCAGTGTTTCTTAACAGACAAGTGAGTCTTTTTATTTTGCACAATAACATAGTCCAGCCTTACAGTTGCCTCAAATAACTGGTCAGCAGTATTATAATCAGATTAAATTTGCATGTTTAATTTTATATATTATTGTTGTTCCTGCTGCTGTTGTTGTCTGAGAGACCAAATCACTAGTCCAGGGAACACTGGAAGACTATCAGCCTCCTAGGGCATAAACTGTCCACTAACTTTTCCCAGCTGTTTCAGAAAAAAAGTTGCAAAAGAGAAGTTGTGGGGAAACCTGCTGCACAAAGCAAGGCAGCTTGCTCCTCTTTCATCTGTTTAATTGACTTTTACCCTGAAGCAAGCACTTCTACATCGTGTCTATAAATCTTTGTCTTTGACGTAAGAATAAACATTACAACTAATCATTAAGGTAGTTCCCCCTTCTTGAAATTCTATCCTGCTATCACTGATAGCCCCTAAAGGAAATAAGAACTCAATTACCAATGCAATTGCTATCAATCAGGCCCCTGCAGAATAAGCTGAAGGTCAGACTCCAACAAATTCACAATGAATGTATTATTACTCTTCTGTAACAGTAGGGTGAAATAGGTCCATTTGGGGATTGACAACTAACTATTGGGGGGGTTTTATGGGAAATTCCAACTTCCAAATTAATCCATCTCTACCTGCTACAATATCAAGGATTATCAATTCTTCATTCCATTTTGAACTACTAATAAAAGGTGGTTGAAGCACACGTGTTTCTGTAGCTGTTCTTTTTGTAGTGGTAGCAACAGCGCATATTCACCACTGATATGGAGAATATATTAAGTGCTAGCAGAAAGGAATAGCACTCAGACAGGTGTAAAGTAGGGCTGGACATAAACACAGCTTGGTAATGGCTGCCTGTTGCTAGGACCAGAGTGTCTTCCTGGGTTTTGTGAGCCAAGTTTTACTTACTACTCTAGTGTCTGAGGGAAACTAATCGGGAGACCACAATGCAGAACTCTGATGAGAAATCTTTGGCTTTGACTCAACCTCTTAATCTGTTAACTCATTTTCCACAGAATCACATAACAGGTTAGGGACCTCTGGAAATCATTGCTTAGTCCAGTTGTCTTGCTCAGTGAAGGGCCAGCTAGAGCAGATTGCTCAGGATCATATCCAATTAGGTATCAGAAGTCTGCAGGAATATAGACTCACCAACCCTTCTCAGCAACCTACTGCAGAGTTTAATCACCTTCATATTTGCTTGTATGTCAACTTCTGCATTGTACTGTAGAGCCCAGCACTGAATACAGCCCTCCAGATGTGGTCTCACCAATTCTGAGCAGGGGGGAATAAACTTCCCTGCTAGGTGCAGGTAGTAATGCTCTTGCTAATTTAATCCAGGATACCACCAGACTTCTTTGTGCAATAGTATCCTCAGCTCCTTTTCTGCAAGTCCTTTTTCCAGACTCTAAAATGTTCCTATTGGCCCATTTGCTGTCATTTTAAGGTCCCTCTGAACAGCAGCACCCCCGTCTGGTGTTTCAGTCCTCTCAGTTTTGCATCACCTGCAGACCTGCAGAGGGTGTGTTCTGTTCCACCATCCATGTCATTAATGAAGTTGTTAAAGGATATTGATACCAGGATAAAACCTTGAGATAAGACATTAGTGACTGTCTTTCTGCTGGACTTTGTGCTGCAGTCATTTAGTCCTGGCAGTTCAGCTATTTTTCAACCCACTTCATTTCTCATTTGTCTGAGCCGTTCATCAGTTTGTCAATGAGGCTGTTATGAGAGACAGTGTTGAAAACTCTGCTGAAGTTAAGATAAACCTCGGCTGCTCTTCTCTTGTCCACTGACAAGTTATCTCGTCACGGGATATCAGGCAGGTCAAGAATGATTTCTTTGTAAATCAAAGCTGCCTACTCCTAATCATGTTCCTGTCCTTCATGTGTTTGCAAATGGCTTTCAGAAGGATTTGCTCCATCACCTTCCCAGGGATCAAGGTTAGGCTGACTGGTCTGTAGCTCTGGTTCCCTCTTCTTTCCCTTTCTCACAGTTCCCAGGAACCTCCACCTTTTGACAGAACCTTTTCATGATAATCAGGAATCACCTGACAATGACATCAGCAAGTTCTCTCAAAACTTGTGAGTGCATCCCATCATTTCCCACAGACTTGTTTATGTTCAGTTGCTTTAAATGTTCACTCATCTGATGTTCATCTACATAGCGTAAGCCTTCCTTGCTCAAGACTTTCCCAGAAATCTGGGATTCCTGAAGGCAACTCTTACAATTAAAGGTATATATGAAGAAGGCATCTTCCATATCACATCTCACCAGATCATTTGCCTAATTCAGCAGTGGACCGACTTTTTCCTTAATCTTCCTTTAACTGCTGAATTACCTATGTAAACCCTTCTTGCTGTCCTTCACATTGTTTCCAAGCCTTAACTTGAGGTGAGCTTTTGCTTTCCCAGCCTCGTCGCTGCACACTTGAGAAATATCTCCATATTCCTTACCCTGTTTCCACCAACTGTATCCATTTTCATGTATCCTGGTTTTGTCAGCAGCTCCATCCATCCAGTCATTCTATCATCTTTCTTGACTTTCTGATCATTGGAATGGACCATTCTTGAGTTTGGGGGAGATGAGTATTGAAAAATCAACCAGTTATTCTAAACCTCTCTTCTCTGCAAAACTGCCTGCTGTGGCATTCTTCAAAGCAGGTCTCTGAATAGGCCAAATTCTGCTGTTTTGAATTCCAGGATTATGATCCTACTATTTGCCTGGTTCCCTCATCTCAGGATCCTGAATTTTAGCATCGCATGGTGTACTGGATCTGGCTTGGATAGTTATTTGTCTTCAGAGCAGCCTTATTGGTTCCAAGTCCCTCCAGAACATCAGGGTGGTTGAAGTCCTCAATGAGGATCAGGGCCCACAACCAAGAGGCTTCAGTCCAGTTATGACTGGAGGTTTTCCTTGTTAATTTGGAATATTGACTGGAATTCACGTAACTTGCAAATATTTGTTGTTTAATGAGATACATCTTTGAAGTGTGTTAGTATAAAGTTAGAAATATGCATGCATGAAACCCATAACTACTTGAAGTATAGTGACCCCTTCCACTGGCAACTTACATATATAACAAAAAATAACATATAAACAACTTATGTTTGCAGGAATGCTGTTATAACTGTAGACATTAGCTTTTCCTTTCTGATGATAATGTTCCTCTAGGTACCCAAAAGAAGCTTTTCCTCCTAAAATAAGAAAAGAACAAGACAGAAAATGCTTCTCTTTTTTTTCCTTTTCCCTGTTGCTTTTTAAACACAAGATTCCATGATTGGCTGAAATTCTACCAAAATCTTATTCAGATTGCAGGAGACACTTCTACCAAAGTTAATATTTCCCTCAGAGTATAATACCAGAGAGCCTCAGGCAATGCTATGTAACCCCCTGAAGCTTCTTGTTACCAGGCTGTGTATTATGCAGACTTATATTTTCATAGTTCAGTTAACAAGTCAAAGAGACATTGGTACCTTGCATCTAGTTTTGCACTCCATTAGAATAGCTGTAAGTGTTTCATTTTGGATGTTAAGCTCTTTGTATGCAATTCTATTTGCAAGTATTTGGCCCCCAGGTTTCTCCTTGAATCCGTCCTCCACTGTCTCTTTCTGCTCTTGTTGCCAGTGACATTTTCTACACCATAGCTCCCAGCTATCCCTCAACCACAAAGGTAGTTGAAGCAGCTTCCAAAAATACCAGCTCCCAGGAGCAGCCCTTCTGTGCTTAGATACAAAACAAGTCTCCACTCTCTGTAATAAATGAATTCATGATTCTCAATTCCCAGCTGACATTAATAGCAGCAAGGAGCAAGAAGTGAGTTAATGTTAATTTCTGCAGGTAATGCGTGAAAGAAGATAGGAAAAGCTTGAAAGGTCAACATCTGCTGTCATGTAGGAAAGTTGCAATATTTGATTGGCCAGTAAATGTCAACACCATGTTCAAAAATCTACATGCTATCCTTTTCAATTTAATCTTAGCTTGCAGCCCAACTAGAAAAAATGCAGCATGTTTCAAAAATCCTTGAGTTAGAAAACGGAGTTGTATGATTGCCTTCCCATGGCAATAAGGCACTTGTGAATTACAAACTTGTCATTTAATCAGCATAGTAGGTAGTACAACGCCTGTGACTTTTTATATCAATTTTCAGGGAATGTTGAAGAATCCATAATGATTATATACCATAAAGAACTGCAGTTCCAACTGTTGCCATGGTATTATGCACTCCTCTTTTTTAAAAGCAGTGACTAGAATGTAAAACAGATGATGAATCTAATTGATTGTCCCCTGCAACTCACAGAGATGCTTTATTTTTGTCTCTGCTTTGTTCTGTTTTGTCTCACAATGTATCAGACACAGAACTGCATTGTTTAGTGCATTGAAAGCATTAATTTAGAGGAGAGCAGATGCACTTTCTAAAGCAGAAATATGATGACCAGCCCTAAGCAAATGAGAATGAAAATGTTATCTTCTTTGTCTAGACAGCAAATAGCAGGGGCTGATGGAAAACATATCCTCAGCTTATGTTTATGTAAAGCCTTCTCTAAAGAATAAGGCAATATTGAACCAGAGGAAGCTAGAAATAGAGAGAAGGAGAGAGTGCATGTGTCCATATACAGATAGCATCGGTGATTATGTTCAGCTTCAGCAGTAAAATGTGGCTGCAAGCTCACGGCTCTAAATGTATCTTAAATTACTGTGCTAGGTGTCATACCAATCAGTTGTAAAGTTGCACAATAAGGATGATTTGGGTGCAGGAAGTTTCATGATCTCTGAAGAAATGCCATGTCTTGTTATACCTGTCTTTTCTGGACTTTGCTCTATATCACCTAACCCTGACATGTTTTTACAGTTCTATGGCTTGCTTCAAACGTACCATGGCTCAATTTGCTCGATCCATTTGACACAGTGGGAAGGAGAGCTAAAGACAAGCTACATTCTGTTCTTAGCAAACCAGAGACAAATTGTGATGTGAGCCAATGGCAGAGGGATTAGAAAACAGGAGACTGGCAAATCTCATGAGTGTTTGGTGGTGCCATCTCCACAGTAGTTATGTCTCCATGGGGGAAACTGTATGCTTTCGAATTTCCTAGCAAGTTACAATAAGCTGGGGAATGGAGTGTACTGATGTAAGAGAGTTACAAACCAGCTTCCAGAAGTTTCTGAGAGCTCTTGATAATTTTGTCAAAATAGCCTTGAAAAGAGACTATTGACATACCTGATGTGACACTGCAAAGCTCCTTTCATTTTTTGGTATCAATTATATGAGAGACCACCAGTAGATAACTGTGCGAGAATCAGTCCAGATAAGCCCAAGATGCTGTTACTTTTGTGTATTGACAGCATATAGTACATGCTTACATAAAGGAACTACATCCTGTATTTCTATACATATTCACAGTGACCTACAGCCTGTCTATGTTTCACAAAGCAGAGATGCATTTGAGAATGAATCATGCAGCAGTTATTATCAGTTCAAAGACCTGTATATAAAAAAGAAGATATTCTCAGACCTGGAGATAAAAATCTCTGACGTTTAATTTTAAAGGAAACCTGATACATATTTGTATTTTTCTTATCAAAAGCATATGGAAATAAAAAACAAGAAAATCACAGAAAGAAGATTTGGGTATTCCAGAAAGCAGGAGTATAATTAAAGTTCCACCTTTTTATTCATTCCTTCATGGCATACTGCTACTCCCCATGACATATGATGGTTTTTAAAAAGTTTTGAAAAGTCAAACAAGTTATCAAGGATTTTAGAATTCTAGCACTAAAACAGATGTTTTCCAAAGTTTCCCATCCATTTAAAATAAATGCTTACAGAATGACAACCATTCCAATATTATAAAAGATTATCTATTGTGACAATAAATCATTAAGACAAAATGAGAATTACATATACATTTTTGTGGTCACATTCTTGAGGAGAAGAAACAGCCTTCCACACACCCCTGATGCCCCTTTTTGAGATCATCCTGAAGCAAAGTATTCCCCACCAGTTACAAAGTTACAACTTTTTGCATATCTTGTCACCAATATGTCATTGTGCCTGAAAGAACTATTCAGCTCCCTTAAAATGGTTCTTCACAGAGAGT
Source organism: Edolisoma coerulescens (assembly GCA_013397115.1). Lineage (NCBI taxonomy): Eukaryota > Metazoa > Chordata > Aves > Passeriformes > Campephagidae > Edolisoma > Edolisoma coerulescens. Next base: position 229,145 of record VWZW01007331.1, on the reverse strand, counting down.
GCCCACCCAGGGCAATGCCAGTAAAGTTCTTGAAAGGATACAAAAGTTATGCTGCAACACGTCACTGATATATCGGTTAATGTGGAACCAGAATTTCCCTATGTCCTTTAGACCTATCTATTTATTTTATCTTTCCTTTATCTTAATGGCACCTCATTTCCTATGGCCTTAGTGAAAAGCACCAAAAAGAGCAGGACTGGGGCTTTGGCACAAGCTTCTCTCTTATACTGCCACTTATTTTGCCTCACATTGATCTACTAATACTTGCCAAGTCAATCATGGATGGTTACTCTAATAGCTCCTCTCTTCACTTGTCCGCCTTATCTCAACCACAATCACTGAAGCAAAGAATCTTAATCTACCTTTTAAATATAATTAGAGGAGTAATTTGTATACAGATCTACTCATTATTGATTTTCTTTAAAACTCCCTCTCCCCCAAAGTTATGTGTAGCAGAAATGGTGCATCTGCCCACAGCTACATTTAGATTGTTAACAATTCTTTTGAACATCTGTTATACTGCTACTGAGCAGTTGTGGTTTCTTTAAGGCGGCACAAGGGACTCGACCTGCATCACCTCAATCTTGACTATTTTGGGGGGAAAAACACCTCTGAGAGCTATTTTTATATATGGTGCCATATTGACACAAACTTATGCTCACCGTTTTATCACTTCTTTCCCATTATGTTATCGATCAGTCTGTGCTGTTATTCACGACTGGAACACTATGTTACATTTTTGTTTCATTGCTTCCCAATCAGACATGCTGAATATTAAAATGTCACAATTACAAAGCCCCTTAGTCAAAAAAGATATGTGCTTGAACAACAACTAAGATGAGAAGTGCACATCAGAAAACTAATCTGGGCTAGGAGGCACTGGTAGAAATTTTTATGATAATGTGTCAGAAGAAACAAAAAATAACCAACCATATTCTTCTGTGGGTAACATCATCTATTCACAAGCAACAGAATTTGCTGAAACTCCAATAAAATAAAAGAGTTTAAACTGAAATCAATCAGTCTAGAAGCTACTTTAAGAGAGATGAGGTCTGCTACTCCAAATTGTAAAGTGTGATGGAGAAAAATATTGCAGAATTTCTTTTCTCAATTCTCAAAAAAATTCTCTGTAATATATATATTTGAAAAATACTTAATAGCTCTATAGATTGTGCATTTTTTTTTCTTGCCGGTTACACTATGTAAGTAAACAGTGCAGTACTTTATGTAGCAGAATTACCATGGGCATCATTGTTGATCTGTAGGATACATTTCTATAGCTAATAATTGATTGTTAGCTTTCACCACAAGTGACGCTGAAGCTCCTGTTCAACGTTGGCAAAAATGGAAAGAATACAGAGGGGGGACAATAACCCTTTTGCATGTTATTCCTAGCCTAGCCACACTCTGATCTGAAGAAAACATTTAAATAAAACATAGCCAACTGGAAATTCATCTATCAGATACAAATGCTTAACACTTGGAAGCCTCTATTCTAATGTTTGGAGAGGGGAAGGAAACAGCCTTAGTAGTCTTGATAAATGATGATGGGCAGACATCTGTTCTTGTCTTTCACAGCCTTTCTGCAACATTAACTCTCTCAACACTAAAATCACTTTTTTTCCACCTGACAGAAATGCCAGGAATCAAGTGAATTGCTCAGATGATTTAGGGCCTTCCCAAGGAATGTACCCAAAAAATATGCCAAGAAAACTCCGGCTTCAGATCTTTCTCATTTGACAAGGTTCCATGGGGATCAGTTCTCTCTCCTACTTGACATTTCTCTAAAAGTTTTAAAAGAACTATTGAAGTAAAATACTGAAAGACATAAATTCTGCTAAAATGCACATAAAACACAGCTCCCTATACTTTTCATCATGCATGACTGTATGACTATTACTATACGACTTAATGCCCATATAAGATGCGTTGTGGTTGATTAAATCTTATCTATTGAAAGACAAAATTGGTACAGGTTTAAAAGTTAGTATTACTGAATTTTCTGCCTAATTTACTGCTAGTGGTCATTAAAGAAGGTGCATCCCATTCCAATAGAGTATTTCTTGACTCAAAATAGCTCTTTCTACTCTGGAAGAGTGTTGTAGGTTCTGGTAAATTAAAATTCAGACTTAAAACAGCTGTTCCTTCAAACAACAAAGTACCAAAGCTGCATACCCAATCTTCTTTATTGCAGCATCAGATGCAATGGACACTGATATGAGACCAGGTAGATTATTCTGAGGGAAGATACAATGGAGCCTTTGGATGTATCAGATTCACATTTTAGACTGCCAGGTTTGAATTTCACAGACGAATTCAACACAGAGCAAAGTGGAAAAATTTTAATGGCTTGGAAAACAAATGAAATTAAGTAAATATTAAAGGGGCATTTTAATTGAGTAGCATATGTGTTATTATGTTCATTCTCTTTAGTATTCTTGGGTCAAATGTGGAGCTTTTACTCATTTTATTCTGTTGCCAATTCTTGCAATAAGTATATAAAGACTGCTGAAATAGGTCTATAACTGAGGTGAATTGGTGAAAGTTATCTCTAACTAAAGCTTCATGTAACTTTAATTCCTCTTTCATGACCTCATATAGATTACATTCAGAGAGGACTGAACAATATATTACCACTACACATAAATACGTGCAGTCATTCAACACTAAAAATATATTGTGAAATATTATGGAAAAAAAATCATTAGAGCAGTTGAGCAAAAATACCAAGCCATTTACAGCTATCTATCTTCAGTTCCCAAGCACTTGACCTTTTAGCTTTGTCTGCTAAATTAGAGATATTTGCACTACCTGGGCATGAATACTTTCAACTCTGACTTTTGCCCTACCTGACTGGTGTAGATGTACTTTAAATGTCTTATTCCTGTCTTTAATCCATATTTATTGGAAGCAAAAGAATAACACGTTTTAGCTATATATCTGTAATTGTCTGTCCATCTTTTTGATCTGTCTGTTAAGCATTGGGAGTCAAGTAATATTGCAATACTTAACTTCTGTTCCATTTGAGAGACTAATTACTGTTGTGGGAGACTTATGCCGTTTAACACTTGTGAGGATTCCTGAAAGTGGAGGCCAAGAATTTCCAAGTGGAAGTTGATGACAGACTTTTTACTCCATTCCAGAAAAGAATTAACAGTGCAGCCATTTTCTGTTGCAAAGTAATTGGAAAGAAAACTGATCAAAGAGAAATAGTGTCTTAGAAGATTCTATGTGTTTGTTTGCCATTCTACCAGCACGTTTCAACTCTCAGAAAACTGTTGCAGTCCATGTTTAACAGCAATCTTAGAGGCCAAGTCATCTTCCGTTCCAGAAGGAGTTACATGAAATCCTGCCAGAATATAGTAATGTCTTCAAGGGAAGGAAAGAATATAGCTAGAAATTGATTAATTCTGCCAGTATCTTCCTTACAGAATTTTAAATTAGAATCTGTCTGAAACACTGTGTATATCAAAATTCTTTCTGTACCTGGTGGTTTTCACCGTGTGTCCATGTGAAACCTCAATATGCCTCAAGCCATTTTATTCATATAAATAACTCATATTTGTATGGCACCTTTCAGCTGTGAAAGCAGAATTGCAATCTCTGGTGGATGAATGAGTTATGAAACTGCCAGTACAGAATTATAAATGAAAGCATGCATCATGTCTCTGTAAAAATAATAAGTACATAAAAAATTCTAAATTAATCATGATGAATCGCCACGGATATCATCCATGGTGGGATAAAGGATTTTGAGTTATGGTTTATTTTTTCTATTTCCATAAGCAACTAGTTCTTTTTCCAGTTTGTTAAGAAAATGTTGACCAATATTTTTATTAGAAAACCAGCCACGTTCCTATTTTGCAATGTCGTCTACAGAAGTTGTTCGATTTACTTGTAGAAAATTCATCTTAGAAAGTCTCAACACACAAGGAGCTCTTCCGTTGTTTCTTAACTAAATTAAAAGACACATTCTACTTTGTCTTTTTCTGCTGTACACAATGTATTTACAGAAAATAGCAAAAATAAACAGCTTTCCTCTGTCCAGTAAGTTGCTTAGTAGTAGGGAAATTTTGTATACAGCTGTGTTTTACGTTGAAAGAAAAAATTAGGGAAAATTTATCTCTCCTCCCTACTACTTTTTTTTTTTTTTTTCTGAGTCATTCTCACTATATAGAAGGGGATTTTGTTTGGGTTTCCTTTTATGAATCTTAAAGCCAAGAAGGTATTATAATTTCAAAATAAGGCATGCTTTCTTTTTAATTGTGTTACAGTACTTACAACCAAGAGATTGTACTACAGCAAGTTTAAAAGTGAATTTGACTTTAACTAAAATGGGACTGACATTCAATTTTCATTGCCTGAGATAAGAGAAGACCTGCGTAAGGAGGAACGAGGAAATTGCATTTTCAGGTTCTGTTAGCTTGAATAGATGAAATAGCAATTAAAGACAAAATAAGAAAGAAATTTTCTTGTTTACAATGTAAAATTGATTTAACAGTGTCTCTTGAAGAAACAGTTAAACTTGATGCAGTTCTTGAAATTAGCTATTGAGACCAAATGGTAAGTCTGTTTCTAGCTGTGTGTAGTAAAATAGAATGAAACTCTGGGGGCTACCAACTGAAGTAACAAAAATTATTCTTGTTATTATTTATTAAGTACTTCTAGAGTTCAGTGATGAACTATGGAAATAAAAGCTCTTAAAAACACACAATGTTGTATGTACCAGATTTCAGAAGAAATTCCTCCTAATATAGACTGGGGCCTGGTTATATGGCATTCCGTATCATCTGTGAAGCTGCACTGAATTCAACGCACTTTTTAAAGCTAGAGTTGAACAAGCCTCCTCTCTCAACCATGTATTTTGTAGACAATAGGGATAGAAACATTTTACATAATCATGTTTATTTAATAAAAGTGGTGGTTTTGGGGAGGGGAAAGACCTACAAAAATTGGAAATGCCTTTTATTTGGAGCTTCTTTCTTTCGTAAATGCTTAGAATTGCACAAATACTTTTTCTCAACAGAATACTTCACTAGCAGATAAAAGAAAATTAAGGATTCTATTTTTGGTGGAACAGAAAAGATTATATAAAAATGTTTAGATAATCCTACAATATCAGTGAGAGGCTATAACCCCTTCTATTATCCTCTCACATTGCTGCTGTGTGGAATTTAGTTGAAATATATTAAAAACTGGCAAAGCAAAAAAAAGGCCTTTAGTGACAAACAAACTTCTTTACACAAAGAATGTTATTTAACTGAAATACCAGAAAAACAAATGAACAAACAGTAACAGAAAAGTATAAAAGGCAAAGTCTTACCCACTAATAAAGCACCAGAGGCTATCAGTGATTACATGCAGTCCAACCTCTGCACAGTAGCGAACAAGGCAGTGTAATAATGTTCATATACTTGACAAGGCAGATTGGCAAAAAGTCCCTCAGCTCTGCCTAGTGTCTTGCTCTGGAGCAGGAGGAGGAATGCAGCTGTCATTAGCGTAGCACCCTTGTTTTCCTGTTCTTCTGTTGTCTTCCAACACCAATAAATGGGTGTAATATATTTGTAAGTTGGGGGACAAATGCAGGACACATTACATTTTGCCATGCAAGAAGCAGGTCGTTCTTTCCAATTGAATAAAAAATTTCCTTCTTTTTCATTGTTTTTTTTTTCCATGAGCATAACCATAGGGAAATTTTATATCTGTGCCCAGTCATTATCAGTACAAATGCGGTAGCTATATATCAGCACAACGACTTTTACTTTTTGTAGTACTTTCTTAAGAGAAAACATGCTGAAAACATTTTGATCTTCAACATGGTTTCTCAACATGGAAAAATATATCTTTTTTTTTCATTTCTTTCTCTATTTTTTTTATCCTAAGAAAATGCTGAAAATAATTATGCCGAATTTTAGATTTGTCTCATATTCTTCTGACTATTTTCAAGGCAACAACGTGGTCTACGTGTAATTATTTGACTATGTATATTTTTTAAGAGGCTTTTTTTATTGCAGAAGGATTTTTTCAAAGTACAGGGTTTATTTTTTATTAATTTTTATAAATAGAATAAGGAATTATAAAATCTGTGTTATATATTTACACAAATACTGTAGAGTAAAAGAAAATGGGTAAAAATATGCACAAAATATTTCAAGTTATATAGTCTTTTATATACTTTGGATCACTGAAGAGGAATCCTTCTTAAAGCACACCCAATTTGGGCCTAAAACGCTTTTCCATTTGATAGATTAAGAAAAGGGTACCTTGAGGAAAATTGTGCTGTGTTCTGAAGAGACCTTTGAAAGCCACATTCTGACTGCTGAACTGCTGCTGTAGACATATCTTATTTTGTGTTTCATGGAAGTGATGGGTACGAACTCCTGTCTCTACTAAGTAGCTATAATTTCATCAGATGTAGGTGCATACTGACTGCTCACTGTCTCTTGAAATCACAGTACTTAGCAAGCTATTTATCATCCATTTAAGGAACTTCAAAAACTTTTGAAGCACAACAGTGCAGAATATTTCCTGCTCACAGCAAAGTAAATACTTTTGAAGACTACTGAATAATAATTAATCCGATTGACTGTTGAGTTTGAGGAAATTCTAGACAATAGTTTGTGAGCACTGTAATAATCCTGCAAGAGTAACAATGGTCACATACTTGGAACTGTACAAGCAAACTAAAACAATTTTAAAAGGCACTCTTTCCCATAATAAGTAAAATTTAACACATTGATTAAGATTGTTATTAACAGTACTTTCAGTATTGCACTTAATTTCAAAAGTTTGGATGACAAAAGTTTGTCATGACAAAACATGGCAGAAGTTTGGATACTGAGATCAAAATGTCCTGGGCAAGAGTACACCTCTGTTATATTAATACTGGAAATGGGCAAAAAATCTTCTGCTGTTTAAGAAAATCGGCTGGTTAACTCTTACACTAAAAATGCTTCCTATACCCATCTTTCTCAAAATAATGAAGGACACCAGAATCTGAATCTTCCCACCTGACAAAACTAGGACTATTTAAACTGGAAATAATTAAGAAACCACCAGCTTTCTCTCTTATTCTGCAATACATCCAACTGTTTTGCATTGATATAGAAAATACAGCAAAGAGTTAATAGGAAAAAAATCACCCATTAAATAAAAATAATTTACTTGGAATTTTAAGATGTCTTTGATAAAATACTTCACAGAAGATTATTAAGGACACAGGAGCCACAGAATAAATTATAAAAGTTCTGTTTCATATTAGAAAATGGCTCAGAGATAGGAAAACAAAGAGTAGATATAAGTGTTCATTTTCAACATGGAAGAAGGTTAATAATGAGATGCCCCTGTATTCTTTCTAACAGCAGTGGTACTTGACACATTTATTACACACTTATTAATGTCCTGAAGAACAGGATAAATAGAAAGATGAACTAAAATCTCTTTCTGAAAATTATGTAGGTCAAGAATTAAAAAATCAAAAAAGAATCTCATGCATAAACAAGTCAGGGAATTAGCTGTCATAACACTAAAAAAAATTCCTACAGCACAAGCAAAGGTTGAATGTTGGATTTGGCCACTTTACATAAATTTATTCTTATAGACACCTCCTAAATCAACATCAATCACTAAGAAGAAGAATAGTTTCATGATGGGCAATTGATTTAAGGAACATTTAATGTGTAACTTATTTAATTCTTCAATGTACCTAGGAAAAAAATTAAAATGCAAAGCTAGTAAAATGTTCATTTCTATTGAAGTATAATAGAGGATTGAAAATGTGTTACTACATTTTTGTGGATTGCTGGCCTGCCATTAGAAAAGCTCTAGAGATGTCACAAAAGAACATGAAGACAAGATATGGGGGATGATTTAACGGTTAGAACCATACTTTTGTGATGTAAATGATACATAGATTATGTTTTAAAATTATTGCAAATAATGGACAAGTTGAATGGCTCATAACAATTCATACTACTAGGACAAATTTCACCCAACAAAGCAAAAAAGACAACTAATTTAAAAGTCATACCAAGAAATTATTTGTTCATTCACACACTGACATATATACATCTAGATGGCCTACTGTTACACTGCACTGGTTATCAGGATTAGGCCATAAAAACAATTATAAACTCTTTCAGTTACACTAGAAAGATTTTCACAAAGCACTAAAAAATCTTTCTAAGACAATAATGAATACATGGAACATGTTGCTGTGGAGACTGTGGAATCTCCATCACTGGGCATTGTACAAGCATCTGTCAAAAATATCCCACTGTTCTTCTCTGCAGGTGTAAGAAAATTAAAGGACATTCTGAGTATTCCTCCAGCTGTATCATACGATTAATTTGGTCTGCTCTTTTGGTGCCATAAACCAAACCAAACCAAGAAACCTAAAAAACTCTTAAGAGTCAACAACCACAGAATTTTTTATTGTAGTAGAGTCTAGGCACACAGGGAGCTCTCTTAAAATAATCAGATAATCTTTTTTTTTAAACTCAGCAAAGAAAGATTAAAGTCCTGGGGGTTGGATGATTAACTGTATTTAACTAGAAAATTTGAGAAATAGAAGAAGATGTTTCAGGAGAGAAGTCACTTCATATGTTTATTGATGAATTATTGCAAGAGTATTTAATGAGATGTTTTTCACTATCTCATTATACCCACATCTTATTATACCCACTCATCTTATTATACCCACAAAAGAGATAGAAATTGGTTTCATAAAGAGTAAAAACTCCAGTGAAATTCAATGAGAATTTGTTTGGCAACGAGAATGAAGTAAATGTCCCTCCAATGCAGAGGTATTCTTATTTTTTATCATTGGACAAAGTTTGCCTATTAATACTGAAAATCTTTAAACACTCCACACATGCAGTCAACAGTGTTCCATTTTAAACACATTTCTATGTGAAAATTCACATTTACTCTTTACAAGCACTCGAGAAAGTACATATTTTAATTAAGGTCAAAATGTTACCATTTCCATCAGTGAACACACTGTAGTGGATATTTTTGGGTCTGAAATCTCAAGTGATCTTCAAAAAGCTGCTATGATTCAGCTTGAATTTCTATTTGTATGTTTGCCTGAAGGGCTTCTGGGTATTCTTAATATAGACAATTCATGGGTTTTGTTTTCTGGATGTTTTTTCAGTTACTCATGAGAGTTCAGTTTTTTCAAAAACTTATGGTCAATTTCATCTGTGTTAACATTAAAAGTCCAATCGAGGGTGAGTAGTTTGAATAGTTGCATCTCAGAAGGGCTGGATGAAAGTCCAAGACTAGGATACCAAACCAAATCCTGAAATATAAATAATTTTTCCCAGTCTTTGTCTTGGTCAGATATGTTGAAAATGGATGCAGTAAAGAGCTGAACAGATTACTATGGGCCAAAATATCTTTTTAAAGAACTCTTCTGAAAATGAAAGGAAACTGTTGGAAAAACAGTAAACAAAATAAAACTTCTCTTTTTCCTGGAATAGTTCATTACAGAAATGTTTGGTTATGTGAAGAATTAAATCCTTCTTGGTTGCAGTTTATTTGTTTTGCAGTGAAACTGTATTTTCTCAACTGGTATTTAGTTTCTTTTTTCTCCTACCTTAAACACGTATCACTGGACAATTAGGTGGAAATGCTAAAATTTTTAATATAAGGACACTAAAATAGAGGCAGATGAGTCCATACAAACTGAATAAACTACTTAAATTTTCAGAAGGAAAAAATCTTGTTGCTTTCTGACTAACATATTATACAATAGCAGGAAAAAGAAGCTTTATCATATAGACAGTTCAGATTCTTCTGGATCAAATTCTTCTCTAGAGAACCACCACTAAAGTCAGTGGACTTATGCCAAGGTTGAATTTGACCCAATATTATTTTCAAACTGAGATTAGAGAGCAAGTGAACCAGCAAAAGACAATTAAGTCAGTGATGCACTTACTATCTTGAGTACGCAAGCAATCTGAAAGCCAGCATAATGCAGTTCTTCTTCACCAGGCATGCAAATAAATCAACTTTAATGTCAATAAAGTCAGTAATGACAGATTTTATCACTAAGTTATAACTAAGCAATAATGATTGGGAAAAAGGCAAGTAGCTCAGAGCAACTGAAGTGATTTTTTATTTTGTCCTAGGTGAAGCCAAGGGTAACTGAAAAGACTGGCCTTTACTCCCTCTATTATTAACTGCAAATCATTCTTGTCATGTTAGAAGGCAGATCATTTTTTTTCCCAAGTATTACTCACTGTTGTTGTGTGCCTCACACTACGACCTCCTTCAGAGATGCTACAGTCCATTTCCAATTAGTCTCTGCGTACTAGTGAGGTGCAGTTTAATTTTAAGGGGGTCAGGACAAAAATATATTTTTATTTATTCTGTAAATATAGTTACTGATTTAATTCATCCATCAGTAGACACCAGAGAACAAATAAATATGAATTAACACTTTCCAAGGAACAGCCCTATGCTGAACACTGTTAGACATATACAGCATTCCATTTGTAGTGGCTGCACTTCAGTGAGGAATAAAATAAGTGTTAGAGATTATAAGAGTCTTATTTCAAAAGTTTCTAAACTATTTGATTGGAGGACATAGTAAAAACGCCAGATATTGTTTTTCTTGATGTGTAGAAGGAGCTCAGTATGCAAATATTTTTAAACCTAATATATTAAGTAGGTAGATGAGTAATTGAAACTCACACAGACACTTTAAAAGCAAACAAACATTTTCAACTCTTTATGACATGGTTTATATGAGTTTGTACAATCATTTTTCTGTCTCTGATCTTAACCAAAATGTTACACATTTTTGTTATGCATGTAGTTGTTCTCCCCATGGGAGATGTTTAACAATGGTCAATTACTATGATTCAGTAGTTTGGGCTGACATTCAACAAATGTCTGAGCAGCTAATAACGCATTTAGTTCTGTTAGTCCACCCATCTGTCCATCACATCTGCCTGTCCTCATAAAGGCTGTCATTAAGCAGCATAGCATTTCTCTAACATCCTCTCTCTATTCACTTGCTTTCCGAATGCCTGGAAGGTAAACAATGTGTGCTCATAATTACATCCTTTCATAAGCTAAAGATAAATATATGCTTCCTTATAAATAAGCGACAAACAAAGCATTTATTTTATTATTTTATAAGTGGCATTTTAATCCATCAAATTTATACGATTATTAGTCAGCACTTAATTGAAATACTTTGAAAACATGAGAAAACAACTTTCTCTTGTCGGTAAAAATTTTACAACTAGTAACCAGTAACATAACCCCCAAAAACACTGTTTCAGGAAAAATAACAATCATTAAGCTTGGCATTTGGTATCTATTTTGGACCTCACATTGTGGATGTCTGTTACAGTCATATGGTGGCTACTGACTGCTTCTACAAACTATTTAAGCACCTGAGTAGTTTTGTCCACAGGGGAGAGTCACAGGGACATGGCCCATAAAAGCAAAGATGCTCTAGAACTGGTGTGTGTCCTTGTTCATGCTACATTTGAAATTGTGATGATTATTCCTACAGGTTCAAATTCATCTTCTACTGCACACCAGTAGGAAAATTCTGATTATTAATCACAATTCAACTGATTTTTAATTACCGTGTTAGCTTTTTAGGAGGTTGAGAAGACAATAATGTGAGACTACTTCATGCTTAGGGGGTGTCTTCTCACTCTTTCTTTTTCCCTTTGTGCTCTTGAGTAGCCAGCCTGATCAATAGTTTATTCAAGTTCAGAGATGTTCTCCATTTATCTTGATCATTGAAACTCTTGGTTTAGATTTAGCCTTAGAGTAAAATGCAAATGTTATCACTAAATGTAAAATCTGGATTGTGAAATTTGTAGATTTTATTAGAATAGAGAAAGCACAGAATTGTCAGCGTTTGATGAGAATAATGTTAAAAGAACTGAGGAGATGAAGAAAATATAACCTATATCTGAGTAGTACCTTACTACATTCACTTCTAGAGTGTCCAAAAGTTTGCGAAAAAGCTTAGTCAAGGTACTTGAGCTAATTATACAGACACCCTCAGTTTGTAAAGTTAGACAGGGGGAAAAAAACCCCAGCCCATAAAAGAAGGTGTATATATCTCTGAGGGTGAGCAACACTACTGCCTGTCTCAAGTGCGGTTAGAATGAGGAACACTGTGGAAAATGGCAGGCATTCACAAAGATGGGTCAACAATCCGAAGGTAGAAGCCATCACTTGCTGTTACTAATAGTTCTTTAACAACTCCTCTTCTCCCCTTTCCCTGTCCTTCTTTAATTTGTTTTTGTTTCCCTTTTGCTGAAATGTAGCCTGTTTTTAGCAGTTTTGTCAAAGGAGTTGAGAAAACCTTGACTGCTTCTTTATTTCCAAACTTATTCCCGATATCTGCAACCGAGCTGAGCTATGACAACCACAAATTTCTTGTTGGGATGTTCTCATCCTAGCATGAAACAATTCTTACAATGCATCATTTTTCAAACATAGACTTGGCATCCTGAAAAAGTCTTTAAGGGAGCCGGACTTTATTATTTGCAGCATTCCAAGGGCAATTTGTCTTTTTTCCCTCATTTATAGAAGAAACCTGTTAAAGGAGAAAGAGGAGCAGCTTCAGAAGAGACATGAGCTAAAGAGCTGACAGCATGAGTTGTGTATGATAACAGCAGCAGTACTGGTAAAAATCCAGACTTTGAATCCTTCTAATATATGTCGGGTATTGAATGTCAGATTGAGTGAACTGGCACTGAAAAGTATGTCCTCTACTCCTTTTTAAAAGTTGTGTAATGGGTCCACTGAGAAGAGGGAAGCAGGTAGCTGATGAACTCAGCTCTTCTGCGACAGCATGCTCCAGTTGGTCACCACAGAGAAGACAGATGAATGACTGCACATGGGTTACATTTTACACTGGTCCTCCAAATATACCAGGTATTGTGAAAATAGTAATAATTCTTGTAAGTAAAAAATGGTAATGTCCATTCATTCAGTTTGAAAAATAAATATTTTCTAAATACTTGGAAAGTTTTCTGACACTTTCAGTCAGCAGATAAAAAGAAGAAGAAAGGTATCATGCAAATATTTTTATCTAAAAATAAAAATAAAAATTAAACCAGCAAAAATCAGCTCTTGCAATATGCCTTTTCTTTCAGTTCTCTTTCACCCAGTTAAACTTTTTTGGATGATCTGGTAAGATTCTGAGTGTTTTCATCTTCATAAGGTAAGGTTTAATGTCTGCAGGAGCAGGGCACAAGAAATAACCTTTTCATTAGTATTTGATCATTGTAACTTCTGACTGCAATCCAAATAGAGTTTGTTATTTTTATTGTTGTTTTTATGTAAAGAAAGAAGTAAATATGAATGTAAATACATAAAAAGATACATAAAATTATGTATATAAACAAAACAGAAATTTAAAATAATATAAAAATGAACATATAAAATCACATATCCTTACATTAAAAAAACCATTAAATATATGTAAGCTATTAAAAAATATATAAAAAATATCCATCCACAAAGAATATTTGAGAACCAGAGAAGTGTCTGGATGCCTTGGCCGTCCTTTCAGTTACTTAATTTAAAATGCTGCATTTCTGTTTCAGAGCAATGGAAGGCTTTGCTGAGCCTTTTGTAGGACACATCACAGAGAGGTTATTTTTCCGAACTCAGGCTCGGAGGGATGTGATCCACTGGAGTCAAAGTGCAAAGCACAAATACAAAAACATGCTTTTGCATCAGCTACTTTCTCGTCCCTTTTTGTCCTTCTTTATTCAGATGGAGCTGCTTGTTCAGTCTTCCAGGTTCAGTCATGCTGTTTGATTTTCTTTATGAAGGAGAAAAAGACTCTGGCACCAGAATCACTGGTATTTTTTGTGTTGATGCAAATGAGGGTAGAAGTCAGCTTAAACACCCAGTCAGGGCATGTCCCTGAATAGGAGCAACTTGGGGTGACACAGAGCTGCCAAAATTTAACAATTCCCTGCCCTTCATCTCTGACATAAAGAGTAGGCACAGTGAGGGGGACATGATCAAAGCATTCAGCCCTCATTGATCGCCTGCAGAAATCTATGTTTAAAGCAAAAGGATCCTGAGCCACAATATTTAATTTCGAGAATCAAGCTGGGTGTGAGGCAGCCATCACTTTGGTGATATTGCTCATTTGACAAGAAAAGTTTACTTCTTTCTTAATTAATATAAGCATTAACCTACAATGGCTACTAGTTAGAACCTCTTGACTATAAAGTAGCTGCAATGTCATGCTCACTGTGCACTCTTCACATACATCCTTATGATTCTAAAATTCTTGCCATTTAAAAAAGTTTTTCAAATTTTGCACGTGTTTGAAAAATGCATTTAGTTTCATCAGTCATGGTCATATCAGCTCTGTTTCCTTGTCATCACTTAATGTAAACACAAAAGGTCATATACAGAGTGGGACTTGGATGGCTGTTCTATTCTGAGTTATAAATTTAACATTACAAATTTTCAAAAAGAAAAATATCCATAGAAGCACACTTAAAATACTGAGAAAACTCAATTTTATATATAGTTTTTCTTTAAATGTGTCACTCCACACGTACTTGAAAAAAAACTCAAACACATTACATAACTTCACCTGTCTGAGTATTGTCTTTGCAATCTTCATCAGCATCTACAGTTTCCAAGTACAAACGCAAATGTTCTCACTGAGAAAACTTAATTTCTTGGAAGGATTATGTTTACATTGTCTGTTCCACCTGGAGAGCAGTCAGAAACAATGCTGATGTCCGGTGATATAAAGGGGAAAAAAAAAAACCAAACAGATAGAGAATCTCTGTTATGCATTAAATTTTGTTGGGGAAGGAAGGAAGGAAGGAAGGAAGGAAGGAAGGATGAAAAGAAAACATTTAATACAGACA